>CM065053.1:72120316-72720316 GCA_032883995.1 Coronaproctus castanopsis
AAACGCATTATTATCTGTATATTTATTGTATAAAATAATTTTTTTCCCAAAACCAATTTGAAAATTGATAACAAATACGTTTCGGTCAATACTATGTAATATGAATTTTTATTTATTTATTTATTTATTTTATATATATATATATATATATATATATATATATAAAAGCGAACTCCCGATTATCCGGATGGGTCGCGCGGATAATAGAAAAACGCGGATAATCCGAAAATTACTTTTTGTTAAAGAAAAAATTAACATCAATACAAAAATATAAAAATGACTTACATTTCCCGATGCTCTGATAACAGTAAACTAAGAATTTTCATTTTAACATCTACTGCTTAAAAAATTCCGTAATGTGTCTTCGCTTCTGATTGTTCATTTCTTGTCGTATGTGGACACATATTTTACGAACCGCAGTGATGTCACCGTAATTAAATCCTCTTTGTCCCGAATAATCTAACGAACTTTCTACAGATTGTAGAGCAACATAATGAGAAATTGCATTTTTCTCAATTAGAAAATTATTTACTATTCCGGAATGAGCATGGATAACCCGCAAACCGGATAGATAATCGGGAATTCACTGTATATAATCTGTATATGTTTAGACAGATATACTTACATATATTATTATAGTTTATGTTTATATATTCTTTAGATAATTCCTTCGAAAACATTTTTCTACTTTATGATCTCATGGCGCGTATTTATTCTTTATATTGTAATTAAACACACAAATATTTAAACGACTAAATAAATATATTTATATATATATATATACATATATAGCCAAAATGATGGTTTAGAAATTTAAAATTATACCGAATAAGCTTTGTAATATTTGTATATAAAATTAATTACGTTATTTATCGCGTTATTTATAAAGCTGTTAAATCAAATTTCTTAATATATACGTTGTTATTAATATTATTATTTTTTAATTCGACCGATTTACGTAATCTAATCGCGTAAGAACAATTTCGTATTAAAGAATGCGATGATCGTTTTAAGGTTGATTCCCATTACATAGAACGATACTTAATGCAAATAGACGTAGTATTTATATGTTTAATGTGAATTCGTAAGTCATAGATCGCATTAAATATTACACACGGCAAAGTATCGAAATGTTTCACCGACATCTTGAAAAATTTATAAATTAAAAAATATTTCATCATCTTATTACCTTCTCGTACGAAGCCAACAAATTATTATTGCAAAATATTTTACACCTTATTGTATTAGCCGTTCTCTATTACTACCGGATAAATCTGTTTAAAAAATAAATAAATAAATATAGTATATACACAAAATAGCGTACGCTTTAATGTCTACGTACGAAAAATTGCAAAATTTGATAGCTCTCCCGGTTACATGCGCGTAGATGATTTATCCTCGAATTTTTATAAACTCGATATTCCTATCAAAGAGAATATGATACCTAATAATAATAATAAAATATATATTTTTTCATTTGATTTTACATAATATAAAAATTTATACAGTGGAGTACATATATAACAACCTCGACCGCATTGCAAATAATAAATAGTTACTTAATCTATAATAATAAATAGCTAAAAGTTAATAACACAGGAAAAGTGGAAAAAACCTGCACAAAAGAAAAGATAAAAGATTAAAACTAGAAAAAATAAAGTATAAGTAATAGTTAGTAGGAAAGTATTTGATTATAGATTAAAAGTATCTTAAGAGTAATCTATCTTTAATACGACGATGTTTATAACGAGTATATGCGGAGCAGCGCCATGTCGTAGTCTCCCACCACTGTGATCAGTTTGTTAGTATGCGCCTGAGAGTTTGCGTAAAATTTTGCCGAAATATTACAGATATAATTCGAAATGTAAGGCAGGTGCAATCTATAATGCATGTCTTTAATTCTGTGTTATCTAGTGGCGTTTAAGGAAATTCTGCAGCAGATATTTTGAACCAACTGTAATTTTTTGATAGTACTATTTGAAACTGAAAACCAAACAGGGACAGGCATAAGTTAATCTTGGACGAATAATGGATGTATCAGTTTTTTGTTTAGGGTAGTAAGGTGTGACCGACGGTAAAGTATGGGAGAAAGCGTACGAATAGTTTTATGAGTTTTGTCAATTATGTAATTAATATGGTTATTAAACGTTAAACGGCGATCCATAATGACTCCTAGATAACGTACTTCTTCCTTCCAAGGAATTGTGTTACCATTGATAATAATTTCGGCAGGTAGTGAGCCATGTCTCTTGGTAAATATTATGGCTTCCGTTTTATCAGTGTTAACTTTTAGTCTCCAGCGTTTATAATACTTAAAAATTGAGGACGCAGCTTTTTGTAGATGGTTACTAATGGACTCGGGTCTATAAATTTATTGTAACAACGACTACATCTCGGTAGTAACCGAGACTTTCATATTCTTACTTCTTCATTCTGTTCGAATCCTCACCAAGTCATACTATATAACCAGTTGATTCCCCCGTTTTTCCCCCTATTAAAATATATCGTACTCGATTCCACTTAATAATATCCGAATTCTCCTGTCGTATTCTTTTAACACATTTCTCCGATCCCCATTACCAACATTATACTGTTTATTCGTTAACGACAAATGTATTTAATAAATACGTCCGATGGGTAAACGATCTTGGAAACCCGATAAAAGTAAAAAGGAACAACAAAAATTATTCTTCGCTGTTTTTAAACGTATATTTAAAAATACGACAAAATGCAACAAAAATAATAATAATAATAACTGACGAAATAAAGTAAATTATGTAGCAGGGTTTTTTTTATAAATATTTTTGCATATCTTATTCCTAGCCTGCTTGGCTATCAATAGATGATTTTTCAGCTATACAATGATAGGCAGAATTATGGTTTCATGCTGAATCAAATGTTTAGTCTTTCTGATGCTGGACTAATCAGCCAGATCAAATAGTTTTATCCTCTTTACTCTCCTAATCTCCAATGAATTATCTACGATATTTAACAGTTATTAGTACGACTGTATAGCGTATCGATATGTATTTTTATTGTTTCTTTAATGACGTCTTGTACATATCGAGTTTTTGTATCTTGATGAAGGCTATCATTGCACACGAACCAAAGTGCGTTTGTCATTGTTCTCAGAATTTTGTTTTGAAATCTCTGTCTTATGCGGATATTGCTTTTAACACTGCAGCCCCATAGTTGGCATCCGTAGATCTAAACGGGTGCGAGAATTTGTTTATATATTAATAATTTATTTTCAAGCGATAGCCTCGACTGCTTGCCTATTAACCAGTAAACTTTAACTTTAGGTTTAGCTCCGCTCGTTTGCTTTGAATATGTTTGCGCCATGTTAATCTAAGTGTAGATCTAAATACCTTACCTCCTCCTTAGTAGGGACTTTTTTGTTATTTATATATATATACTTATACAGGTGTTATGAATTTATTTGTGAAAGTAACACGAGTACACTTTGTTTAATTTTAATCCTCCATTTTTGGCACCAGCTTTTAATCCGGTCTACGGCAGTTTGCAAGGTGCGATTTGCAATATGAGAATAACCATAAAGCAGTTTTATCTGTTATTGGTAAGTCAGCTGTATAAATACGGTACAAAACTTCCCCGAGGAACGCCAGCACTGATAGTGTATATTCATCTCCATATTTCACCTAGAAATGTCTTTCGTCTAAGTAGGAGCGAAAAGTTTGTAGTAATGATAAGGGAAATTAATTTTAATTTTATGAAGCAATCCCGTGTGCCAGAACTCTGTCAGAAACCTGATTCACATCCACAAATACAGTCACAAACCTTTTTTTCTTCAAGGTCAGCTCCTATTTTTTTGACAACTCGATGAACCAGCTGAGTTTTTGAGTGCTTTGCTCTGAATCCATACTGAAAATATGGAATAATTTCCTTTTGTTCAACTACAAGAAGTATTCTTTTTAGCAGCAGTTTTTCGAAAAGTGTTGATATAACTGGTAATAATGATATTGGTCTATAAGAAGTCTTGTCAACAGGTGTTTTCCCTGGCTTCAGTATCATTATAGTCTGCGAAAATTTAAGCTGCACAAGGAAGTAGGTCAGCCTAATTATAACTCATTGTTTATTTACTAATGTGGTCATTATCGTCTGAACAAGACTATTTATCATCTGTGACTGCTGTGTTATCATTTGAAGTATGTTTTTGAATTCTTGGAGGAAATTATTTAAAACATTTTCTACGGTATTAACAGTTCACTATTAGTATGAGTGTCGGTATATATTTTTGATTTGCTTGCAATATCTGCATATGTATTTATAGGAATTTTTATTTCCATATTTGTTTTTGTTTAATGAGCGATTGTTCATCATTAGTGACAGTATTATTTAGTTGAGGATGTTCATTTGAAGCCTGTGTCTTTCCAGCATTGTACTTTAGATTTTTTATATTTGTTGTAGTAGTTGGGTTTTTATTTCTCATTTTTAATAATTCTTTATATACTGTGCAACCCTTATAATTAGATGTGTGATTACCATTACACAGGGCACAAACTGCTTCCGTGCTTCTATCTTTATTACATTTTACAGTTTCATGACTTTGACCACACTTCACACACTTGTATGGTCGATTAAAATATGTTTTGGTGTGCCCATATAGTTGACATCTTACACACTGGACTATTGTGTCCTTTTTTTTCTCGGCGGTTCGAATTTAACCTAGAATTTAATATGTATCGAGCATTAATGTTATTTCTCACAATATGGCCTTTTTCTTTGAGAGCTTCAATAATATCATTAGTTTGTACAGAAGCATCTATATTCCTTAGTACCACTTTAAACGCTCGTTCTTGCTTCAACTGGTATGTATGATATATCGCATTTTCCTCTTTCAATGTTTTAATAACGCCTCTATATTTATCTGTATTATCAGTTGTCACTTTCAATGACCACCTTCCCTCAGTAGTTTTATAGCTAAATCTATTCCTAAATTTTTTTCAATTTTTTCTTTTAGTTGTGATAAATTTTGAACATTTGGTATAAATATAGGAGGTTTTAAATCCTTTTGCATTGTATGAATTTCATTAGAAGTTGAGCAGATTTCATTTTGTAATGGAACAAATCTGTTTTTTTTTTGTCAATTTATTTATTTTTCGTTCAGGTTCTGGAGATAGTGGTTTGTTTCTCTTTGTCTCTTCCTGGTTAGAGCTATTATAATGTACTATTTGCCAATCTGGCTCTTTATTATTTTTTGTCTCATTGAGGATTTATTTTCGTATAATGAAACGTTATCACCTGATTTGATGTCTGTTTCCCTTATTACTGATGATGCTGATGACGATGATAACGACGACCACGATGACGAGTGTTTCGTTTCATTCCGTTTTCTTTCGGGAGGAGGTGAGCGGATCATGCACGTGGCGCTGGAGGTATTTAACAGACGAGTCGAAAAACACCATGCCACTCACACGATCGTTTAAGTTTATATGTAGAGAAATTAGGAGTCGACGAAATATTAAAACAGATTTCTACGAACGCACTACATAACGAACGTACTTAACAACACGAACGAACGATTACTATTTTCTTAAAACGGTCGTCTCCTTAATCATAGCCATAAAATTATCCAATGTAAAATCGTCGATATACGGATGATACAACCAATAGGCGGTGAAGAGATATAAAGTAGATTTATCAGTGTTTATAGTTAGAAATTTTTTAACTCTACATTTTAGACTTAATTCTTTTCTGAACATTTCGTAAACACGTTCGCTCACTTCGTCTGAAAAAATATATAAAAATTCGGAATATTAGCTCGAATAAATAAATATTGTTTTTAATTAATACTTTATTATTCGAATTAATGTTTTACAGTTTCATTTACACAGGTGCAGTACTACCACGCCGCCAGTTTAAGGTTCATCAGTGTGTAACTTCCCTTTGCAATACTCTATAACACAATATATATATACACATACACACATAAATCCTATATACATATCAACTAGTTGCACTTGCGAACAATTGAACATATTTAAGCGTTACTACAACGCATACATACATGCTGCAAAGAAAATCTTTTATAAACGCGCACAGGGGACACGAAAAAAATATACACAGCACATCTGTTACTTCGTCTCGATCTTCTTATATTTAGTGAGGCATTCATGTTTTTTTTTTCCGTCTCTTAATGAGTAGCCGATAAAAGAAACGAGCACCATAATCTCAAAATTCAATCTGAATTCTCGCAATGAAATGAGAACTTAATATATATTTGCTCTGAAAGCTATTAAAAAAAAAAAAAAAATACTATTTAACAATTTGTCAAAAAGATGGGAAGAGGATATAAATACCGAGCGACACATCTACAGCTTAATCCCCAATGTGTTAGACAGACACAAAATTAAAATTATTTCTGATTTCTGCTTTACCAAATTATTAACGGGGGGCACGATTTAAACAAGAATGGCAAGTGCGAATGAGACTGCTGATTATGTACTCCCTTTGTATGTTCTATCTCAGACCACGAAATAATATACGATTAAATAAATTTAACTTAAAATACGAATGCATTGTCCGACAATTTCAATTAGTTGCTTTTGGTGTGCTACGCAAGAAATTCCGGGGTTACTAAAGTTTTTTACCAGCACTTTCTGGAACAGCGATAAAACTTTGTTTAACATCGAATAAAATTATACGTATAGGCTGAATTTATTTCTACGCGCGTGCATGCAAGTGTGTAAGTGTATGTGAATTTTCTGTACAATAATGCTCAAATGTTTAATTATTCGCACGTGCAACTAATATTATACTTAGATTAACGGCTAACATGGAGTAAACATATAATAAAACATATAATAAAACGTAATGAACTCAATATTAAATGGAAACAAATGTTTTTGCTGTTAGGAAAAAGATCAGAATTATCGAACGAAAACAAGGTGTTATTATACAACCCGGTCTTGAAGCCAATTTGGCTATACGGTTGTCAATTATGGGGTTGCGCGAAAAAAAAATCAATATTGCTATTCTACAACGAATGCAGAACAAAATACTCCGAAATATTGCTAGTGCTCCATGGTATGAAACTAATCTTACACTTCACGAAAATCTTAAGGTGAAATACATAAAAGAGGAAATCGCGTTCGTTGCCAAAAAATATGTCAACCATCTGGAAAAACACACTAATCACGTGGCGAGCTCCCTAATGGATAACTCGATTGAATACCGTCGACTGGATAGAACGAAACCTCTGGACTTAGAATAAACTAAGCGTATTATAATATATGCAGTTAAGTTTTAGCATCCATCACTGGATGAAATGCTACTCATGATATAATATGCATATAAATTACAAAACTTACCAAATAGCATTAGCTAGGTATAAGTTAACGATAGCAATAATAATAAAAAAGTGCAACTAATATATGGAAGCACGTTAGATATATGTATCATATATCTCACGTTTCTGCATCTAGTACGCCTAAATTATAGTATAAATATCACCTCGTATAAGAATTATATGTATGTAAACATTCGATAACTGACGGTGTAACTGAATATACAGGTGGTTGTTATATTATTATACATGATAAAGAATTGTAAAGGGGGATCTGATTAAGCCTAAACTGGCGTCTGTAAATGAAACAAACTGTAAATTTGAATAATGAAGTATTAATTAAAAAAATATTATTATTATCTATAATCAAAGTTAACACCATAATATAAGAAAATAGCAGGAAGCTCGGAAACGTAGTAATATTAAAGTAAAGACAGATAAACATTTATACGTACCGAACTTAGTAAGTGGCCACGTTAAAAATAAAATATTATGACCGTTTTTCGCTGTTTCTAATTTCACTAGAGCTTGAATACCATTGTAATGAAGTTCTATACGACTGACAATCGACTCCTGCATTTATAATATAAACGTAAAAAATAACGATAATTTTTCTTCTAACGTATGAAATTTAGTTCACATATTTAACCTCGTTTAAATAAATTTATTATTTTTGCAGTTTTATTACAACCAGCGATTACTTAATTACATTTTTTCATTCTAAGAATTCCTAGTTTCTGTTCATTATCTCTACATGTCAGTGTGCATGTACATCCAACTACACTCTGCCGCATTACCGTATTCTCTTTGTTTTTCTCGCGGGTTTCTTTTTTTTTGTTGCTAGTTTTTTTATTATGAATTTTTTAACCCTTTCAATCAGTGTTCCCTATCGAGTGCACTCAGTTTTAATGATCAAAAAATTGTCGATTTTCCAAATAAAAGGCATTTGATTTAAATTTTGAAAATATTTATATTACACGTTAAACATTGTATAGTGCCATTTGAAAAAATATAAATAAACAAAAAATATTATTTTATTTTTTCATCTCATCCAGTCGTTATATTTCATTATTTCAACCGACACCTGTAAAAAAATTGATAACGCGTGACTGAAAGGGTTAGGCGATTTTCTAAGCGAACCGAGCAAAGTTAAACAAATCGACATATTTCGTAATCATACGGATGGAATGTATAAATTCCAATTTTAAATCACTGATTGTATCGCTCTATATGCTTTTTTTTTCCTGTTTTTTTTTTTTTTTTTTTTACTAATTTATATATTTTCATTCCTGTAGCTCAATGTAGAAACAGAGAAACGATTTTTTCTTTTAAAATAAATTACTGTACATACCGGTTATCAAAACTATTATTTTGTTTATGTATTCGAAGAAACACACGTTTATATTAACACGTATCATTAACTCGGGTTAGTAATTAATTACCAATTGCTCGCAAACGGAACCCAAATTATCGAAAAGTTGTTGTAATTTCTGATGAGTAAAATGATCATCAATGGTTTCTTCAATTGTAGCGCTAAATGTAAAAATTTTGGATACATTTATTTCGTATTAAGTATAATATAAGAAAAAACGACAACAAATTATAAGTTACGAAATGAATAAAGATAAAATAGAACGCTTGCCATTCAAACACAGTACATAATAACCAGAAAATTTATATATATATATTCATTAGCGTTCTGATTGCTCATATCAAACATCGCACTTGCCGACATTATAGTATAAAGTATATAGTTGTTCAGTTTACTATTCGACAAGATGGATCGCGCGAAAAAATTAAAAATTACAATTCACTGCATTAATATATAATTTTGTATGAAAATGTTTTAACAACTAAAAACTTTAAGCTTGCTTCATTGACATCAACAAACGAAATTTATTACTTGTATAATCTCATTTCGGTTTTTTAAATTAAATTTAAAAAATCTCTACCGTAATAATTACCGCTGTTTTAGTATCGCATCGGTTATATCATTAATAAGTCCAGTACCGGATACACAAGTTTGATTCCAAGCATGAATCAAATCATAAATATCTACGATGTGATCTTTAAGCACCCTCACATTACCGGTAAGATTACCACAGCGATTTATTTTCACCAACGGACTTTCCTGTACTAAATTATTATTGTAATTTTAATATTTATCAATAATTTTTAAAAAAATATAATAATTATTCTTTTAAAATATTACATACCAGTAAGATGCATGTCCTTTTGATCTTTGTGTTTACTTGTATTCATTATAATGTAATGACCTGCGCAATACGTGATTAATTAAAATAAAAATTCCTTAAATATTACAAAAGTATGTCTAAAACTATCATTATAGCATTGCTTATACACATTATTTTTAAAAATCTGATAGAAGTGAAGCAAAGAAATTACAATTATAACTTTATTTTACCTCAATGCTAATATTTAAATGTAACGAAATAAAGTGACGAACTGACACGAATAAATAAAACCCAGTATATATAGAGATATTTATTCTAAATTCAATTTATTATACTGTAATAAAAAAAAAATATCTCGGTTAATAACGGTTCTAACAATATTTTTCATATATTTATCAATATACCAGCTAATCATTTAAGTACCCTACTAAACACGTCAACATATAATTTTATTGTACGTTATAGATAAAAACAGTTACACAAATTAAAAACCTGAATTATTTGCATACACGACGTTATTTGATTCTATTAATTTCACTTCCCAATAATTTTTACGCTCAATACTTTCTTTTTACTACTATGATAGATGCTGATACGTATCCAGTGTCTTACTGATACCAAGTGTTATAGATGTGTTATTACAATTTTTATTATATGTAATTGCCAGATTACCTGAGCTTATAAATACTATTAATTTGATTTATTCTTACTATTGCACCTGAACACGGATTAATTTATTACGCCCACAACCAAACATTATACTTCATTATTTTGTAAAAAAAATGTATTCTTAGTTAAACGTTCATATTTCATCATTCTTCATTCCGAATTATGGGAGGCAAAATTACATATAAATTGCATAAAGATCATTTACTTTAGATTATTTTTTTTACTATAACGAATTCTGAAAGTTTTGTGCCATAAACTACCTTTTCCATCGAAAGTCGTTTTTTTAAATGTATATTTTAGAAATACGTATTATGTAATTTATTATATCCGTAGATCATTTCTTGGTTGATTTAAATCATAACGAGCATTGCAGATAATGGGTGCACTTCTTAAAGCTGAGTGCTGGCTAATTCAAAAATTTGAACCCCCTTTATGCATCAAACGATCAAGTAATTCTTTTTTTAAAAAAGGCGTGATTATTGTATAATTTAAATGTTACAATAACACAATTCCTTTCCTTTTTAAAGAAATTGTAATGAACGTACACCGCAAATAATTAAATAATAGAAAGATAGTGTGTAATCTTAAATTATAATAAAAGAAAGTGAATAAGAAGACATATACAAAAATAAAAATTTAAATTTTTTTTCTCAAATGTTAAGCGATAAGATTACATTTGTTTAATGCTAAATATTATTTATACTTTACCGTATTTTAAGTCAAATATAAATAACTAATAACAATATTACACGGTAACTTCAATTCACGAAATTTGAAAAAAAAATACCGGAAGATATCAAATTAATTTATTGTATTTGCATGTTAAATCATTGGTTACAATTGCAACATTACAATGCATACATGAATTGTTTTTGATAATACAATTTAGATAATTTAGATAAATTATATATATTATATAATACATAATTTTTAATAAAAAACTAATACAACACAAAACATCAAAATTTTTTAAAAATGATATCATTTTCTGAAGGAAAAATAATAATAACACTACTACTACTCTTACTACTAGTCAAAATGAAAAATTTCAAAATAAACATGTAATTTATTGTAGATGTACGTATAAAAATATTTATATCTCACGATGTCTTGATCGTTATTATTTTTAATTTTTAAATTAAATATATTACTAATTATGGTTTCCAAAAAAGATTTAAAATTTTAAACATTTATCTCTATTAAGTGTAATAACGTGAAAAATTAGTAACAGGTATAAAGCGACAACTGATATTTAAAGTGTTATATTAGTCTCATAGCCTAATATTTTATAACCGGTATGGTATTATAATATCGTGAAACTAATATATTTAATATTAACAATATTAAAAAATAACAGGTATCGACCACCTCTAAAAAAGTTTTGGATACTTATTTTCAGTTTTAATTCACACAGTAATAAAAATGTTCCTAATTATTTTATTTTTGATTTTATAGTGAATATTATCATATATTATTTTTATTTTTGATAATTAAATGCAAGTATTAAACAGTATTATTTATAAATAAATTTTTACAATATAATAAATAACCCCGTTGATTTGCAGTGACTATGGTAATTATCCCATTTCAAAAGAATAATTCAAGCATAACTTTATTTAATTGTAAAAACTATAACTAAACTAATTTAAATAAAAAAATTTTCGTTTGGTAATTTTTATAAATAGTTACGTTTTAAGTTGAAAGACAATTATGGAAAACATTTACTCCCTATAATTATACACATTTTAATTTCAATTAACGTATTTTTTTAAGACTACATATTTGGCATTTGTTTGTATTACTCTGTATATGTGTATATTAACATTGTTCCTTTTATTATTAAAAAGTATGGAGTATACTAATTTCTTTAATTAACGTTTTCTTTGAAGACTACGTACTTGTTTGTATCATGTCTGTAAATGTGTATCATTAACATTGCATACAATATTTAGATTTTTGTACTTCAACAAATGCGTGTACTGCGGAATGAATATGACCTTTTTCTTGTTGTCAGAAAGTAAAAGTCAATTCTAAATTATAGATCAATATTTTTAAAACAAAACAATGATCACAGGACTCGAAGTAATAAATCATCTGTGACGGAAAAGCATGATTTCCTTACCAGACTTAATATATACATTAACGTACAGTAAAGTAATAGGAGTATAAAAATCGTATAATTATTAAAAATAAACGCTTAAAAAAACCTTACACATAAGCTTATTACCGATTTCAGTTACAATAAACTTAGCATAAGTATACGTAAATGCATTTTCAGTGTTCTAAAAATATATTCATCTAATTTCCCAGTTCGGAGAGAAACGAGAAATAAAGAAATATGAAACTCAAAATAGTACGTTTTATCGCCTGTGTTTATATTTTTGGTATGTTTGTTTTAAAGATTGATAACCATACCTATCTATATTATTTGTAAATTATAATCATAACGGCAGACAGCGCAACAATCAAAGAATTTGGTTACACATTCTTTTACGGTATCAGAAAAAGAATCACTGATAAAATGAGGGTAATCGTGCATTGTTTTAATGTGAGTGACACGAGTATTGTGAGGTAGTGCGGCTTATTTATGATGACTCTAAAGTCTAAAGCAATGATTTTGAAGTCGCTGAAGTTATACTTTACTAGTTTTAAAATTTCTTAACTTTAAATAAAACTCTCTGGTAAGGTTTTGATGAGCAGTATTAAGTGATAAGAAAATTCATATTTGATCAATTTAAATACAATGACTAGTACTATCAAAAATGTCTTTTCGAGGTCAATGAGCATCAATACGGTATCTGTATAAGGAGCGTTAATTTTAGTTTAGACGTAAACTTAGTACGACAATGCAGTTTGACAATTTCAATTTAATTTTTTAAAATCGTTCAAAAATTAAATTGAAATTGTCAAACTGCATTGTCGTACTAAGTTTACGTCTAAACTAAAATTAACGCTCCTTATACAGTGTTTACGATGTTCATTTGGTCTAATTAAAATTATTTTTTCAAAAATTTTACTAATATTCTTAGAAGACTAACTGGTCTGATATTTTGCACAACGGATGTATCCTTATCAAGCTTCTCACACGTGAAATGCATTTTTGGACGTTAGTGGCTATGTCATACGCTTCTTACACATGTCAAATTTGTTACTTTGTAACGGTTCAAAATTATTGCAACTCACATTTTCAGTACATTAAAAAATGCAGAAAATTTGTTTATTTTACGTAACTTATGTAGCACAAAATGACATACATCAGTGACAATCGTAACAAATTTTCTCACATGAAAGTTTTTACCGGTTGTAAATATATTTTTAATAATTGTAAATATGATTCGGAATTTCGTCTGTCACTGAACAGCAGTATTCAAAAGTGGTAATTATGTTTAGCCAATACATGTAGTTCAAATGCCATGTAATATAACCTAAACCAGAAACAGCTGAAAAATATTTTATATAACAATGTGTAAAATCTACAAATGTACAGTTTTTACCGCTTGGAGGCTAAATAAATCTATTTATAGTTAAATAGATCGATTAATCTTTTACGCATTTTATAAACCCTAATTTGTTTATGTATATATATTGCATGTATTTGAAATAAATTGAAAGATCTAAATAGCAAGACGTGAATAAATCGGATTTTAATATATTTATTACAGTACGCTATCCCAAAACATATAATGAATTTACCCGAATATATTACCTAACAAATCAATGCATATAGTTAATAACACTCTTTAATAATTAAGTACAAGGTTGAAAGAAAGTTTTACTATGTCTCACAATTACTTTACGTTTAATGTTTTTAAAAAAGTAGAATCAAGGAAATTTAGGAACAGACGGTTGTAATTGATAGTAGTGAGTGAGGTGTGACTACTGTATATTCTCTAAACACGTGTTTCCAAAGTTTTATATCCCTCGACTGTATAAAACGTACGATATCCCTATTTTAGCTAATCAATCTATAATTTCATTGTAATTCCTCGAATTCCCGACACCCATAAGAAAGACACAAATATACCCAAACATTCAAAAGGATTATGTTTTAGCATGATAATTCCATTTGTTTTTCATAGCTTTCAAAATACTTTTACGTTCATTGTACGAATCAAAAGCTTTAATGCTAAAAAACTACGTCTAAAATGTAAGGGAGAAATCTTACACTCTACTAATAAGGTTCGGTATCGCCAGTGCTTCTAACCGCACCAATAGAGTACCTAACATACTCTGTACACGATCAAACTTGTTTAATAATGCTGCAGATGTCGACCCATAAAACACATACAACTATACTCCAATTTAGGCCGAATTAATAATATACAAAAGGTTAAGAGTATAAAATGATTACCACCTCAACGAGTATTGTACAGATTACGTAAAATGTTAATTGCGTTGCTAGTAGGTTATTGATATGTGGCCGCCATGTTAAAGGTACATCCAAAATAATACCTAAATACCGAACTGATGTACAAAAGTAAATAACGCCATTTTCTGTCGTAAATAACAAGAAGTTATTGACGCTGTACTCTACATGTGTGTAAAAACTACCGCCACACATTTCTGGACACTGAGTTTACCTATGACTCTAAGTGTAATACGCTACCGATATAACTGTAATAAATAATTGCCAATCCGACTTCGTATTTTGTTTTTAGCGCGTATTTCTTATTTCTTAATTAGTATTAATAATTAAATTACGACTGGTGAATATTAAAGTGGGCAAGTTTTTCGATTTTATTTCTGTGTTAAATTAGTATTTTGTGATTCCATCTTATACGTATTTTTATTTAAATGTTATCTGCCATATTTTATAAATGTTCTATAACTGTCCAAAAATTAACGTTATCGACCACATTGTTTCGCACATTAGAAACATTCTTACAATTTTATCTCTTCCTTGCTTCAATAATAATTCGGCATTCCTTGTTATTACAGGGATTTCTTTCGCCTCTTTTCTGTATTACTTTTTTTTTGATAATTATTTATCTATGTACATAAATTCAAATTCGAATTTATAGATTTTATGAATTTCCGATGATTTATTAAATTAAATTCCGCCGAACTGCAATTATGTCCTAACAATGTGATTTATTTTTTGTCGTTTACACAAAATTGCTCATAACATTGCTTGCTTTTGACAAATAATTAAATAAACTGAGTTAATCGTATATAAGTTTAAAAATTCATTAATTTTTGTTTATTTACTTAATTCATATATATATATATGCGTTTTTTTATAATCATACATTTATAATTTTCCTTAAAGTAAAAATTAAATTGTAGATTTTTTCAATGTATCGATATTACGTTATTCAGCAGTTGAAATTCTAAAATAATAAACTCGTAGTAATCAAACCACACCAATACAGAGCCCCTAACATACTCATGTTGTATAACCTTTTTTAATATTACTGCAGATTAAAACATACAACTTTACTCTATTTTAGACCGAATTAATAACCTATAAAAGGTTAAGAGTATGAAAGATATACATATCTGAGAAAAGATTACAGATTACAATTTAAAATTTTAAAAAGGATATACCTCTTTATTTTTACATAAAGCTTATTCACGAGGCAATAAATTTTCTTAGGCAAACAATAAGCATACTACAATATAGTAATTTTATAATCTGTATCCTGAAAATTCGATTTGAATTTCTTTATACGCATTATATAAGATTATTGTTTTATATAACGTAATATCCTTTTATACGTTCATTCATCTTTTTAAAGTGTATTCATGGATGTGGAAAAACCTCTGATAGAGTAAACTGAAAAAAAAAATGTTTGATATAACAAAGAAAACAGGAAGTCTCTACAGAAACAGACGATTTAACCTGACATGAAGTGCTCACATCGAATAAATTACGCTTCTTCACTTTTGGACAAATTGCAATCTAGCTGAAGTAGCTAATAAGAAATTGAGATATAAGGAATAATAAAACGGACCATGACGTGTGGAACAATCGCCCCAATACCAGTCAACGAGTACGGTATGGGAGATCAAGAGGTTACCCGATTGATTCGTCTGACTTCGTCGCTATTATTTAGAAAATTAATAGCCAGCAGATTAGAGTGCCTATTTAGCCTTTGCAGGTACTGAGTGCTGTACGTTTGTATTTCTTGACCTCTGGTAACTCCAGATTTCTATGAAGGTAACATTTTGAATGTACCAGGGTGCGTTAATTAGAGATCTCAGTACCTTAGATTGGAATCGCTGAATAATTTTAATTCTTGAACTACAAGCAGTTCCCCATAATTGTAGTCCGTAAGGTTTAAGCATAGTGTTATAAAGTACCAACTTACTCAGAGAAAGCACAGATTTCCTTCATAAAAACTAATAGATTTTGTCGAACATTAGTTCCTTACGTTTCTTCATGACCTTCCCGGGATAAGGCACTTGACTTTTGTGTTTTGTGGTAGATGTCTATAAAAGTGTACAGAAGTACGGATGTCGCGTTTCGCCATGGAAGTGTCACCTGCACCGATTTAGAAGTATTGATGTTGATTTTTCACTTGCGAATCCAGTCATAGAAAGAGTCTAAGCTAGATTGCAACTGGTCTCGAATGCTTCAGCTGCGTACAAGTTTATTGATAGGAAAACTGCGTCATCCGCAAATACCACTACCTCAACATCTTCCTGAAGTGGCATTTTATGGGCGTATATGAGGTAAAAAAGCAGGCCTAATACAGATCCCTGTGGCACACCTGCATAAATGTAGTGAAAGTTAGTTTCCAGAAATTCTTGGGGATAACGAGCAAAAACTTAATTAAATATCTGAAATTGTGGAACATCTCCTCAACGGCGTCTGAGCCTTATTCATCCGTGGTTCTGGCCCTGCAGTACGTGCTGCCACGTTAATAAAAATAAAAACTTACGAATTTACTCATTCGAGATTTTCTTCTTAAGATTTAGAAGAAAAACTAAAATTATTCCTTTGACGGTTATAATAATATCGATCGATTATAAATTTTCATTAACGCCTTACGTAATAAACGTCATCTGTACAGGGCGAATTTCATTATTTAACATACATCACGTAATACACTAGAAGGCTGTAATCAGCAGTAGCAAACTTTACATAATCAAATAACTTAAAAGTATAAAGTATATATTGATAGAGAGCGATAAAGAAAAATAATTAATTTAATATACGTGTATATATATATATTTTAATAGCGGTTGGCGTCTTGATCGAGGCGGTTTCTAAGAAGAGAAAATATTTTCATCGATTCGTTGTTATTATTCAAAAATGGTTCACCGACAAGTACGAAACGCCTCCAGCACCCCGGTTAGATAAGAATCGATTATTTCTTTACATATATCTATATATATATATATATATATATATTTGTGTTTATATGCGAGAGAAAGATAATTCTCATAATGATTTAAAGATTCACACAAAGCTATAAATTGTATACGTAACAAGTATGTAAGGATCGTTGTAGTGGCGATGGTAATGAATTTAATATATTACCTTATTATATATGATAATGATATCGTCGAAATTTGTTAATAACATTGACCGCGAGAGAATATTAATACAACGCGTGTATATAAGGAGTTTAATACAGCCGTACATAATATATATATATATATATATATATACATATAGTTTAATTCAAAAGCCGATGACTGTTGAAGGTAAGTGGCCATAGCTCTTTGACCTTAAACAAAAGATTCGTCCGTTTCAATGCATCTTTCTTCTCGATCGATAATAAGTAAAATAATCCGTGATCGAATTAATTTGGCGTGTCGGTTAGGATATGTCGATGATGAGAGTCTCAATCGCTATCATTGATTACGACAGAAGTTTTGTTTATTTAGAGTGTTTCGATCTCGACTTGTACGCATCTAATTATCGAAACGAAATCGATGGTGCGAAGATTGTTTTCTATTTAAACTTTTAATCTATATATATTTTTTTTTAAATAATAGAAAAAAAAAACTATTTTATCTTTTACGGAGAAGATGTGGAAGAATATGCGTCGTTTTCTGATTTCGGTAAGATACATTTTGTTTACTAGGCGGTATTTAAAAAATTACATTAACAGAATCGTTTAGATATAATTATCTAACAAAACGAACCATGTGTACGGTTAAGAATACGATAACGTTCGGATCTGACAATACGATAACGTATAGGTAAGTAAAACAAATACCGACGCGTCTGACAGGAAAGTTATACAGTCAATAATGCGACCTACCTGCATCGAAGAAGCTTAAAGCACGTTAGTCTAGGACGGTAAAATTCGAAGGTGACAAAAAATTTTTAATAGTAACTAAAATTTGACGTATGAAAAAAACCCCAGATAAAATTCTAAATTGTACGAATTTTCCTGTGAAAACAAATTTTATTTCGTTCCCCTTTTACCGTTACTTCGCAGAAATCAGAGTCTTCTTTGTGCATAAGCTTAAGAGTTCCGGTCCCAGGGCACCTAGCTATGAAAGTGGTCACCCTTGAGTGATAAATAGTACAGTTAAAATAATGAATAAAAACTTACAGGTTGTGTAAGTAATTACATATATATATATATATATAAACTAATATAAAACATAATAGAAATTAATTATAAAATAATAGAAAACTAATTTTATTGTATTTTATTATTTTTTCCCCGGTACTTTTATTTTACAACTTGTTTCTTGTTTTTTCTTTTCTGAGAATCAGTTAATCAATAGAAATTTTATCTAAAATATTAGATTCCGGACAATTTTATTTTTTTAACAACGCTAGAAATGAAAAAGGTTAGTGCGTTTAATTTTTTTTTTAAATAAATAAAATTAAACGGATATATTTTATTGTTCAAAAAGATTGACGTCCAAATTAAATTAAATAAAACAAGGGCCTCATCTAATTTTAGGCCTTGGGCCTCCTGATTTTCAAAAACAGTCCTGACAGAAGTGTCGATAGAATATCGTTATCAAGTTAAAAAAAGTAAAATAATGAAACCAATCATTTTCAAAGAGAGCCTGTCTTCATTTTTGATAAGCTTAAATATATTCTCCGTTAAATATAAAAATACAACATTCATCGTTATTCTTTCATTAAGTAAAATATATATATATATATTACTCGTCGCTTCTATAGATCGACCTAAAAATAAAAATAAAAAACGATTTTTTAGGTTTCTTCTGATCTAGCATAAAAATTCGGTTTCACTCATTTCGGGATGGTTTTTTTTTAAAATTAACGCGCGCGAATCATTTCGAAATATCATCCGAAATTCGAACAATTCTTAAATATATAAACAAAGTAATAACGCTGGCATATTTTTTCAACGATATATTCAATTTAGATATTTCGCGGTAATTTTTAAAGAGTATTCGTAAAAAAAGATTTTTTTTTCCAGTTTTTTCATAATTTCCTGAAAAATAAGCGAACTATGTTCCGAAACTATTTATTTTTAATTTAATCGGTTTCTCCCGGTAACTACGATAAGTTTTACATTTTATAAAGTCAATGTTTGACCCGAATTATATTGCGCACGTGAGTAAATAAGTAAAAGTTTATTTCAAATAATAATACAAAAAATATACATCGATCTTACTTATTACATCGAAATATATATTTCACACAACGCACATATAAAACCTTAAACAAGTGTAATTTAGTACTAAATATAAAATATTGGTAAAAACGCCACCAAAATCCGAATCCTCGATATACCGGGCACTTATAATAATGACGTTTATTATTTTTAAGATATATTCGAACAACTTGTTATTTAGACAGTAAGATATATATACACGTTTATTTTTAGTTGTAAATTAGTACAATCGCCTATATTATTTAGAATTTAATCGCTGCTATCTTTAGAATTTTCAAAAAAAAAAATTCCACTATATCTCATTGCTACATGTTTACTACACAAAGTAATTTCAAAGTTTCGCGTTCGTGTATAGAACTACTTGTATAACACCAAATGAGACACGCGTATAAGGTCTAATTATACTTTTGCGAATAAAATTGTAAGCGTGTAATAAACGTTATATAAATAAAAATGCAAGTTATTACAGAGTACCTAGGGAGACGTCACATTTATATCCGCCACTGCCCACCAGTCGTCACATATGGAGTGCAAACTTGATCATTTACATAAACAAGTACGAAAGAAGATAGGGAGAACCTAAACAGCGCACGAATGGACACGATGACGAACATTAGACAAGATCGGAAATTTATTTCGTTCACATTTCGAAAAACGGCCGTTACGCCATGCGTTAGAACTAGTCCGGAAGACAATAGGTAGACGAAGCGCATGGTATCTAAGCCGTAGAGAGGTAATTCAGCGCGAGTAAAAATTAAGTCAATACGACGCGAGCTAGTTGTAGTTGGAAAAAACTGGGGAAAACCTACGAATTACAAATATATATATATTATGTGTAAAAATATGGATTTTCCGGATCAACTGAGCGCGTTCGCTACAATAAATATATTACAACAAAAAAGTTCCTCAGTTTTCGTCAGATTTTGACATTTCTCAATACTTAATCTCCTCCGATTTCTTAAGCTTCCTTCCGATTGTGAAAAAATTTCCATTTTACTGGTATCAACACTTCGCACGTTTAGATGGCCCGCGCACATTGTGGTATATACTGTAAATTGCCTAATGCTATTGGTGCCACCTTTTATAGTTCGCCGGTGCCAGTTATTTATAACTTTTCCACATCTAAAGTGGTTCCTCGTTCATTTATATTTCAATTCCACTTTCTTCCGCGTTACTGTACTTCTTGTATTTTCGATTAACATCCGCTAAAGTTAACTAAGGTAAACTTATCCTCTAGACCCGTTTACGTTATGGCGACAACAGCCTTCCTGAAACTTGGTATTTTTCGAAACACCATTTCGTTCCCATCCTACCGATAATCAAATTACTGCCTATGAAAACCGTTTTGTTTTTTTTCAGATTTCCATCTATACCAGTTCGGAACAATTTCCCCTTCTTACTTTCATTTCAATCGGTTAATATCCTCCTTCAGTTATATCCGTGATCTCTACGTTTTTCCGCTTTTATATATACTCGTCGAAATTATTGTTACAGATTCTATTTTTAACGGCACTAAGTTACGGTCAAATTAATAAAACCGGAATAATACCTGCGAAACGTTTACTTCTGCCGGCCGGACAGTATAAAACTTCCAACGGAACTATTCCTTCGTACGGTATTAAAGTGCCGTTCGCTAAACTCGTATCGATGGGAAGTAATCCTTTATTCGCGCATTCGGTCGCTTGGAAAACTAGACAAGCTTCTACCGCGACTAACAATAAGCTCAGAGACGAACCGACCGTTCAAGATGTAGAAGTGACGCAGTTTCATTCGCAAGATAACGACGGTCAAGTGATTTTCGGTTTTAATGCGCCGGATCAGGCGAGATTTGAAACGAGAAACGCAGACGGAAGCGTACACGGAACGTATAGTTACGTCGATCCGTACGGACAAATCGTTAAGGTTATAATTTTGAAATTTATTAATTATTTTCTTTAATAATGAAATCGTCATCATTATCATCGTATTGTTCGCTATTCTTGACTTATCGTACGTGTTACTTTCGCGTAAAAAAAAAAAAAAAAAAAAATGGGCTATTAGGGCACTAATCAACGAGAATCGATATTTCGAAAAAATTATAGTCGCTCTTAAATTTATCGATTTTTGACACGATTTTATATATTTCGGTTTTTGAAATAATTATAAAAAAAATGAGTCCTGCAGATGAAAATGAAAAATCGTTTTTTTTTAGACAACTAGATAAAGAATTGAAACTTTTACAATGCCTCTTATTGTGAAAATCTATATGTTTAAAATTTATGTTCCGTATAGATGACAGTAAAAGGGTTATACATGTGCTAATTCTTTTCAACCCGGAGAAAAGATGATTCTGTGGTATTAGTAAATTTTTTGCTAAATTTTTCGTTTATTATTAAAACTTCTTTCGAACGGTATTTTACTACACCCTTTTCTTCATTTTAAATCTTTCGCGATCAACACGAATAAAGACGGCTGTATTAAAATGTCCGAAAAGAGCAATTTTATTTTTAGTTTTTACTTTTGTTGCATCTACTCTTATTCGTTTTATACCTGCCTCCTTGTTTATTTCCTTCCACGGTGATTTCTTATATATATATTAAAATATATATATATACACATTTTTTAACCCTTTTAATACTAGATATTCGTTATTTCAGTACCTATTATATAAGTGTAATTTCTTTTTCTAGTATTCTTCGTACACATCATTTTTTTCCCTTTTCTAATACTATATCAATACTTTTTTATTACTTGCGATTTCTACCGGCAATATCCTTCCCATCAGCAACGGATTTTAAAGATTTTTAATTGGTCAGTCGACCGTTTATCCAAATTGCAAGTTTCCGAACCACAAAATTTACTAAATTATTTGTTTTACACTTTTAATATTTTCAGACGTTGTAGTAGTTTTCTTTTTATTAAATATACTAATTCCGTCGATTATTTTTTATATCTGTAATTATGGTTCTCGGATATTATTTTTACCTGTTTTATCTTGTCTATTTCTACATTTACTTTTTTTCATCTTACTTTTTGTTACATTTCTTCACAGCTGTTCTCTCCTTTTATATATTACTGTTATACATCTCGAATATTTCGAATCATCTGATTTAGGAAATCGCATTCTGGATCCTATTCTCCGATGCTCGTCTGAAATATAATCATCCATACAAACATTATATAAGTTAATTTAACAATTTACGAAATAGAAAATAATCTTTAATATTAATGACGATATAATGACCAACAAAATATTTAATTATCTAGGATCAGAGTTTAATTCGACGCTCGCTATCGTAGCAGTCACGAACTTACATACGTTATTATAATTATTGTTATATATTGTCAAATCCTGATTCGAGATGAGCGATCTATTATCACAGAATAATAATAATAATAATAATAAATACAAATTAAAGCGCATCTATAATTGCAAGAAGAGTCAAAATTAAAAATTACGCATGACCAAGCAAGTTTAAGTCCGGTTCAGCGAATAGGGGGAAACGAAATAGCCAATGAGAAAAAAGCTGCTCGCGCGAACTTCGTTACATGACCTGAAAGAGCGATCGCAGCGCTGTACAGAATTAAAAATTAAAATTTAGGTTCAGCGCAATTAACAATATAAACTGTGAGGCATGTAGAATTCGACATGCGATAAAATAAAGATAACTATGTTAGGCTAAATTCAAATATTTAATAAAGAAAATAATGAGAGCGCATCGTCAGAGTCTAGTGCTTGAAAACCTACACGAGGTAAGGAAAAAAATCTTCCGAACTGAAGTCGGGAATTCGGAATTATCGGTACCCTATCTTGAAATCACGAGGTTATGACTTTCATTAAGACGGCGGACAGCTGAAGCCACTACCAGGTCGATCGCGGACATCGCAAACCAGGTTAGTTCGACTTGCAAACGAAAAAGTATAATTTTTCGGAAAGTTAAATTATCCAAATTTTCAGATTAATGTAAAAAGTATTACTCGTCGACGAAAAATAAAATTATATTTGTAATTAACCTGAACTATTCGTCATTACTGATATTACTTAATATTCGAGTCGTATCTGACAGGTGCTTTCAGGTTGTCATAAACGATGCACACTCGCAAATTTATTCTATACAAACAGCGGTACCACGAGGGAGCGTGTTTGGTCCGATCTTATGTAGCATCTATACTTCTGATTTCCTGGTCAGCTATATTATCGACAAATAGCGATCTTGCAATGGCAACTAAACATATTCAGCAACGCTTAACTCACTTACACAAAGTGGTTCAAAATGTGGAAGATCAACTTAAAGTCAGCTTGTATATTATTCACATTAAAAAAAAGGAAAATATGTGTACATATTAATCTTAACGGACAAGTGATTCCTACCAAACGCAAGGTTAAATACCTTGGACTGCATTTAGATCAACGATTAACTTGGAGGAATCACATTGCTGCTAAAAGAAAATAGCTCGATATTAAATATCGAGAAATGAATTTATGAAAAAACGTTCTACATTATCGGTAGAAAACAAATATATAACGTAGTATTAAAACCTATCTCGACTTATAGCATCCAGATCTATGGAACAACCAGTAATTGTGTAACCTTAAGATCATCGAACGATTCCAGGCGAAGGTGTTACAGAGTATACTCGGTTTGTCAGAAATCTTGTATAGAGACTTACAAATTCCTACGGTAATTGAAACCGTCAGATCACTTAACCAAAATTATAAGCAACGACTTGACCAATAATCCACTAGCTGTCAATCTAATAAATAATGGTACGCGGTTCAGACGTTTGAAGAGGATCTGTCAAACTGAATATCCCGATTTTACAAATTAATACCCAGAAATTAACTTATTGTCAGCAGTTCTGCTTATCGTTCTACAGGATAGATTGCACAAGCAATTTGAAAAGAAAAATAAAAAAAAACGTTTCAAAATTTTCTGTTTATTAATTATTACAGCACGATATTTTCGTAATTATTATTAGCGATTATACGAACTTAAATTTTGCGCATTTAATCATTATTATTAAATTATATTCATTTATACAAACAACGTCGTAATTTATTTTCGCGACTAGAAAAAATAAAATATAGGCAGAAAATCTTTAAAAGAAAAAAAAATAAGAATATCCAGAAAGAGGGAAGAGGAACAAATTTGAGAAGTAGTAGACACAAGAGGAAATAGAGTGAAGAGTTATTTAGAGAAAATTTTCATATACCGGGACCCTCGTAATATATATATATCTCGAACAACGTACAAAATAGTTCCATCTGACTTATTTTCTTTCTTCTAGTTCAGATCCTACTTATTTCATCGTTATTATTGTATTCTCATATACTTAATATTTTTTATCATCCATCTAATTTTGTCGATTTTCAACGACATCTATAAAATTGAAGATAAAGATAAAATGATCGATTTATTTACCAATACCTCGTTTGAAAGTAAAAAATGGAATTTTTCCAATCCAGACTGTCGCCCCCCTATGAGAGATATTATAATCCGTTAATAAGATCTCGGAAATGATAGACAATTTAAAAAGAAAAAAAGCAAACGATATAATTTATATTGTAATTAATTCGTTGTTTTATGTTTTGAACGTTATTTTTATTTACTTATCGGTATCTAGCGCCAATACTGGGACACAGGAGCCGGTTTTCACGTCACTAGTAACAGTTATCCGTACAATAGCGGTAATAATTCACCTCAAGAACAGCAACAAGAAAATCAGTCGTTGCAACAACAGCAAACCCATCAACAATATTTTCAGTCTCAAGAATTCACTCCCGAAGTACAAGTTCCCAGAGATCTGCACTATCAGCTGTATCAACAAGCTTTAGCTTCAGTTTTACCGAAAAAAGAAAAGTAACTAATATACTTAATTTTATCGCGTTATGAAAAAATAAAAATGACTTCGGGCGCGAATGACTTTCGCCGTTAATATACCGATGGTTGGAGTGTTTAGCGTATTACAGAAAAATACTCTTTTTAAATATCTAATTTTATTCGCATAAAAAGGCAACACGTCATGTTCGGCTTTGTCATGTATAAGAATTCAACGCGCCCGCTTTTGTCTCATCTATATACATTTGATAACTAGACATTTTTAAAAATTGCTTATTCTGTAATTTCGTTTCGCAGATAACAATTTCCATAAAATATGAATAAACTCGTCAATTTACGGGAAAATGGAGTTTTCACTTGCATGCCAATACTAATAAAGTATTATTATTTTCATTATTTTTGTAAGAGTACCGGTATTTCGAATATTGACGGTTTCCCAATAATTTGCTTGAAAACCATCATCAGTATTGTACCGATATTTAATTAAATACAAGAAAGAATTTATCTTTTCTTCATTCGTGCAATTATTATTTCTTGTAAAACTTCAGAGGGATACGATTTTCTAAGAAAGATATTACAATTATTTTATTACATATGTTAGAATTAGCATTATTACTGGTGGTTAAATTATTAAAAATTAAATACGAGTTAACGGTAACAACTCACTTGTCGGACTAAATTGCCGAAAGAATGTTTTCATTACTTCAACAGTCGTTATCATTCGAGCATTGAGACAAGTCTCGCGGTTTACACGTTTTCGTCGAGCCGTTGTATATTCTCAACCATAATGATGACCACATTTCACGGGCCTGCGTAACATACTTTAAATGGACGATACAATTAACATAACATGACACTTTTCCCAGTCAATCGTACGATTTTTCTTAATATCAACACCATACGGAAAAACGAACGAGATAAATCGACGACTAATGATCAAATTTTCTATTAACGATAGAAGCAAATTTAACGACGGATAAAAACGAGTTTGAAATATCGGAAATAAGTAAATCTAAAAGCAAACCTTTAAAGATCCGTTTAAGCTGATTTAAACGAATAAATGAAATAGAAACAAGTGTTCAGATATTCGTGTCACATCTGACAACGTTAAGAAACCAGCAGAAGAAGCGTTTATAAAGAAAACTAATCTCTACGGATACAGACTACGAACTCTTATGTACGAACGGTATAGCACACTACGATGACAAAAAGAAACGTGTAGAAAAAAAAAACTCGAGAGACAGTATGGCATAATTATAATCTCGCAAATGGACGAAATATCATTTTAATAAAAGAGCCTAAGAAGAGAAGATTTTGCAAAAAATTCGAAAATCAAGACTAGAGTAAATAGGGCACTTTTTAAAGCATAGTTGCCTGCTGGAAAACATTGATGGATACACCTGGAGACGAAGCAAATCACACAATTCGGCAGAACTGAAAAGACGAATAAAAAATATTAGTAAAAGATTTCGATGATTAAACGGGTCAAGCGATTAAAACGAACGCCAGATTTTAATTTTTTTTTTAACGAATTATTACGATATTTATTTTCACGTAGATATTAACTCTATATTATTGTTCTTTGTAAGCTATTAAATTATTCGTGTTGATCTGTTCGGATGTAGACAAAATAACGATAAATATAGCGAAATAAATGTGCCCGAAATCGAACAAACTGGTACCGGAACTGGAGTTAAAAATTACACCATCGACGTATCGGGAAATTTTTCGGATAGTAAAATTATCGATAATAAAACAGCGGCCGCCGCTACTAGCGAACACGACGAATCTTTTTGGCATTATAACGATGATCGATCGGACGAAATTAAGGACGATACACTGACACTGCCTCAAGATCACAACGGTACTATTATAATTCAAAATCCGGAATTTTTACGCATTTCCTGGACAACTGATAACAATAAAAATCGACGTAGAATCGGTAAACGTTTAAATTTGAACGATCTAATTATTAAGAGAGCTTTACACGTTAATAAGTATAACGGTCATTACACGAATGCCAAACGCAATTCTCACATAGTTAATTAATTTTTTTTTATTTTATTTTCATTTTATAAATAAAATATCTTCGATTCAAAATTATTTATGTCGCACATTTATATATACGTATAATTATTATATATGGCAATTTCGATTAAAGATATAAAAGAACACGATCGCTGTTATGTATAATATATGTAATCAGAAATAACTTACAAAATATGTTAATAATATTCGTTCCTAATATGTACTACTCGTAAGCGGTGTTATCGAGGAAAAAACATTTTTCCCGGTATATCTTTCGTCTGGTATTGTCCTGCATCAATCTTATTTTTACAGCGATAGATTATTCCTATATTAACTATCGCTTTCAGTTGAATTTTCTTATTTTATATTGATTTTTTGCCGGTATCCAAGATGTAAATGAACGATACGTTTTAATTAAAAATAAATCTATTAAAAAAAAAACATTTATGAAATTCGATAGACGGTATTAAACGCGATCTAATTAGTCAAAAAATTCATTTTTTTCGTATAAATGCTTATTTTATATTAGCTTTCCCTACAGTGGCCTAGCCAGACTTGGTTGAAGAGGGGTGGTTCAAATAAAACTGAATTGTAACAGTAAACCCAAGTTAAATTGAACTTTAAGTAAATAACCAAAACTCAAGTAGGTTAAAGCAATCCAACTCGCCAGAGTTATTTTTATACTTATTAGACGTCGAATATGTAATTCTATTAGAAGCAATAGACGGCAGAAATATTTTTAATGTCACTGGGACACACTAATGTTATTGAAGATAGATGGTTACAAAGTACAATAAATTCCACGCGAAAAAATAAACGATAAATAATGATTTTATATTTTTTGAAGGAATAATACATAGTAATAATTTAAATTTAAAATTTAAAATCTATTCTTCGCGTTTTTTTACAAAATTCTTCTACTACCTCCTATATTACAAAACTATTTACTTCAAAAACAACGAAATTTAAATAAAAGAAATGAAAATAAAAAAAACAACAAAATAGGTTTAACAAATGCAAAACGGCATTTAACAACGAGTATATATTTTCTTATTATCAGATTGATTCCAGGGGAGGTCAGATCCATAAAACCACCCTCTGGCTAATCCACTGTCTCCCTACGACCGGAAGAATCATCTTTACATTTCAAATGAACGACAAAATAGTTTCATAAATTTTGAAAGAATTTTATTCGACATTACAACGAACGATCGACGATAAACCCAATTTTGTTCAATAAACACGAAATTATAACTAATTCGATAAGTCATAACTACACACATACGTACCTTAACAAAGATTATCGACGCAATCAAATCTCTATTTATCTAAAATAATTCGAATAGTTTTTTGTCACAAAATAGGATAAACTTGAAAAGTGATAAGATAGCGAATCAAAAATAATATTATTCTGTGAATAAATATTTCCTTTTACACGTGTTGTTTGTGTCTTGAAAAACGCCATTTTAAACAGAAATTATATGGAATATAATAAATCCGTGTTTTGATTATAAAAAAACGAAAATGTCAACTACACAATGCGCAGAATCTTTAGATAAATAAACTTACTCGATATCTTGTACTGGAAAAAAAATGCTTTTTGTTTCATGGTTGATAAGAATTATCATAGATAGATTTTGTAATAGCTGTATTTTAAACTTCAACCTGTTATAAAAAATGCATATATCTATTATATATATATATATATATATATTTTACAAACGTCATACGAATAATAAAATATGATGCCATTTTTGACATAATTTAAAACGTATACATGTATACGCAATGTAAATTTTATTTCCAGAAACTTCGGGTTTTTTCTTTTAATAATATGTTGATAAAAAAAACTTTCTAGTCCCCGGAAATAAATAAAAAAACATTTAAAGAAAAATGTTTAACTGCATATATCAATTATGACGAAGAACTCATAATAAATAATAATTTTATTGGTTAATAAAATATAAAGTAAGTATAACACCTAGTTGTTTCATTACGTATATAGGCAGTCCTCATTTTAAATCTAACCATGAATTTCGAACGATAATTAATTAAAAATGATCACAAACATTTAGTTTTTAGTAAAATTTTTAGATAACCATCTTGGAATATAAAACAATTTTTTAAAATCTCTATTCTTCTACATTGAACATAACCATATCAGAACAATTTCAAACGTAAATCATGTTAATCATATAATCACAAAAGATATTCTCAAAGTAATTCAAAAATACACTCCGTTACTTGAAACTAACAACACACGGTCACGAAGCCAAACACCCCGTGTGCCAACGATGGGCCGGTAGACCAACGGATGTCAAAAAAAAAAACAACCGTCTTTCCGATATAAAAGACATCCATGTGAAGAAAGCTTGAAACATTTAAAAATTTTGCTAAATGCAAACGTCTAAAATTATTCTAACAAAAGATATGCATGGGTGAAATATCCAAAGTAATGCTCTTACAGGTTATTTCGGAGTAACTAGTTAATTGGTTACTTTTATTTTATAATAACAATTATTTTAATTGGTTGCTGGTTATTTAGATATTTTCATATTATAACTAGCAAGTATATGTTATTGAATAGTGAATTACTAACTAATATTTTCATATTGTCAGGATAGGTTAAAAGTATGAAATTTAGTATTAAGTAAAAAAAACAGAAATACATTTAGAATTTAGATGACTAAGGTAATAATATTTTCAAGACAGCTTAGAAAGTAATTAACAAATGTAGTAGTATGTAATTTTAAATTAGAATTATTTTATAAAAAGAGGTATTAAAACTAAATATGTATTAACATTAAGAAAAAATCAATAAAAGAACTTACATTTAAAAAAAAAAGCTGAAATAAATTTAGAACTTATAATAGTATTTAAAATTTTCCTGTACTCACAATTAGTAATTTTTCCACACATTTAGAAGAAAGTCTGTTTCTTCTGTCAGATATCACTAAGCCTGCCTTTGAAATTAATCTTTCTCACGGCACCGAGGAAGCTAAGGTGCTTAATTTTTCCTGAGCAATACAATTTAAAAATGTAAAATTGTATTTATTCTGTCTCCATCATTTTAAGGCATCGTTGTCTGTGTCCAATATTCCTTTTTCTTGATATCTCTGCATTTCTATTAATGCCCGCGAGGAAAATGTATTTTTACATTGATTTTGATGAAGTGAAATGTTCTGCTTTAGGTAATTCCATACTGATAGTTCATCTGCCCCCTCAGTAGTGTGCTCTGATTGTGTATTCGTCACCGTTTTACTACATTCTCTAGTAATTAGTTCTGAAAACTTTTAAAATACTTTGTTTTGCTCTGTCTGCTGTAATTGGTGAATTAAATGGGGCCAGTATAGTAAACTCTGAATTTAGAAAATGCGCTGGTATTCCGATATAGCTTTCATTGTTCTCTGACGTCCAACAGTCAGTTGTATGACAAAGTTTTCTAACATCCTGTAACAACTCGTGACATTTATTAACTCGGCTTCATACTTTGCTGCAATTAGTGTATTTGATATATAATTTCGGTTTGGTATCTCATATGATAGATTCAATGATTTTTACAAACTGTTTAAATCCTTCATCTATTAGAATGCTAAATGGATGTAAATTAATATAAAATAAGGTGCTCCTGCAGTTAAGCCACCCCAGATAGTGATAAGAAATACTTGAACTTATGAAATCATTCTGTTATTACATCATCGTTTCGATTTCGATAAAGTATAATTTCGAAATGAATTTTTAAAAATAAGATAAGCTTAATACACATATTAAATAATTTATTATTAATTTATAAAAATGATTTTTTTAAAAATAAGATAAACTTAATACACATTTTTGAATTTCAATTTCGATTTTGTAATAAAAAATAATTTGTTATTAATTTATAAAAATGAATTTTTAAAAATAAGATAAACTTAATACACATATTTTTGAATTCTATCTTTACTATTGATAGTCTTATAACGCAATTACATACTTTTATAACATCAAAATATCTTTCAGTTTAATTCTACGTATTGATGGGCTCTAATGGGCGATTCCGAGACTTTTTCATAATCGAGAAAATAATAATCGGGCTACGAATGAATCGAGTCGGCCGATTACTCGTCTCGGGCAAAAAGAATCGAGATATTTTCACTCGATTACTATCGATGCGCGCGCACCTATATAAACTAGGAGGAGCCACTATATATATACATATTATATATATATATATATCACGGTAAATAGAATACACGGGAGGGATCACGCGCAGGCTGCTTAGCAGCTATTACGTCATTGGTGTCCAGTCGAGCTCGACGATGTATAACGTAAACGCTACTTTCGGTTCCTTACTCTATCTGTGATTATATTTACAATTTTACATTCCTCTCTTTTCGATATAATTAATTTATTTTAATTTTATAACAATTACATTATATCTATTAACATTATTTAACGCAATTAGTATATCGCTGTTTTGTTTTTCAACTTGTTTAAACGCAATAATTTCGTTAAAAATTGTAGTATGAGGCAAGTTTCATTTAAATTTTTGGACATTTTAAATAATACCAAAAATATGATAAAAATTTATTTATATAAGCAAATATTTCACTCACCAAATTTTATTTATTGCAATTTTATCAATTTATTCCTTTTTTTTCGTCCATCGTCGGTATTTTTGCTTCCGTAGATTGTTCTTTTACTGGACTTACTTTTGTTTAGCGTCTTAATTCTGATGAATGTTCGTGTTCTGACGAAACAGGAAATGGCGAATTCATCAATCCCGATGCTGCTGTATCTCAATTTTAAAATGTTGATCAATGTTTTCATTAACTCTGAATTCCTATTGATGTTATCACTGCCGTGGTAATTGCTAAAATCTTTTTCCATATTATATACTATGTCTGTCCACTGCTCGGTTGGATTTATTAACGCAGCACCCCTCGATATTGTTGCCAGCCAGTCTGTTTGCTTAGGTGGATTTATTTTTGTTGGATGCCCGTACTCAAAAACAGTATCAAGTCCCTTTTTTTTTACACGATATGCAATGTAACCAGCTAGCATTTTTAACAGATCTTTGTTTTCACCTTCTACTTGGCCCGACTTTTCTTTATCATCCGATAATGTTTCGGTCACGCGAGTAAAGTCATTTTCTTCTTCGTGAAAATTTATATCTTTTTCTAATTCTTCGCATTCCGATGATTTACTTTCGCTACCTTTTTCAATTTCATTTATTACGTCGGCGCTTAATGTTACCAGCGCTTCATTCCACAAATTAGCAGTTTTTATTATCGAACCCGCATTTTTACTAAAAAGAAAGCACTTAATTCTTTGATTTACAGCAGCTGGCGAGGGATGATTATAAAATTTACCCAGGCCTCTAATCAAAGAAAAATAAGATTCAAGAATATCTTGGTTGCACCTCGCCGACATTATGTAAGAATATCCTTCACAATATAATTCAGAGAACATCCGCTGAAGACTTTGAATAGAAACCTGAAAAGCAATTTGAAATGGTAACGAATTCGATCTATTTTAGAAAAATGTCTTTAGTTACAATTTCACCGCTAGATAATTTGTATCCTTGATCAAGAAGATGATTTCTCAATAGTTTCAACGCATGAGGAACATCATAAAAAGCCCAGATCTTACGATTTTCACAAAGCGGATGCGTAATATTTGTTTTATCATTATTAACACCAAGGTCGGCCATAAGTTTCCTATTTGATGGGCCCATGTCACATACAAACGCACGAACTTTGAATCCTGTAGATTCTATCATTCTAATGACTTCAACAAATAAATTTTTATCCACTGCACAGTCAAAGTTATAATATATGGGGTGTTTCCATTTTCCAACGAGGCTACGAATAATCATAACCTGCACGTAAGAATGAGGACCGCGGATTATATCCGAAATGCTGTCGTAACATATATCAGATTGAACTTTCATTTCATCGAATGAAAGTACAACATCTTTTTCAAAGTCCGTAAATACTCTTGAATGTGATGTCAAAATATTCAAACTTAAATTTATAAAACCCGGGGCAACTACAAATTCGCTCAAACGACGTTTTATAGTCACTTCACTTGGAATGGGATACTTATAGGCTTCTTTTACGAAGTTGAAAGATTTTTTTAAAAATACACCTTAACGATATTGCCTTCGATATGTCGTCAGAAGACCAGCTGGAACATTTTCCACTAACGATTACTTGTTGTTGACACTTCGAGAAAGTTCCTTCAAACGCTTTTAGCCGAACTTTTAAACTCGTAATTTCAGCCTTCGCTGTCTCCAAATCCTTTAAAAGGCTTTCATTAGTTTGTTTTAAGGAATTATTTTCTAACTGTAATTTAATAAATTTATTATTATCGCTAATATCAGAATTATTGGATGAACAAATTTCATTATTTGTTAAACCTATGTCTTTAGCGTTGCTTCCTAACAAAGAATTTACAACTTTTTTAGACTCACGTTTGTTATACCTTTCACTTCGTTCATTTTGAATATCTGACTCGCATTCAATTAATGTTGGTATTCGCAAATGATGAATCGAATCCTTTTTTAAATTTTTCTTTGGTTTATACCCAAGCAATTCTGATCTCAAATCACGTTCAAAATCATTTTCATTAAAGTGACGAGAACAAACGCGGGCAGTTTCAATATTAAAGTCATCAGCTCTTTTGCTCATATGTAACCACTGTTTCCTTACAGCTTTATCTTTGGGAAACTGATGAAAACTGATTCCTAATTTATGATCGTTTCTGCCATGATTAGAACACCCAGCGATGACACAACAAGGCATAATAAAAATATTAATAATAATAATATAGTATCAAAACGATCGAACCATTTCTATGTTGATGACGTAATATATGTATAAAATTGATAACATAGGTAGTATTAAACGAAAAAAAAAACCACATAAATTGCATAAGTTAATTTGTTGACCGTAATAAAAAATAAATAAAAAAATACTCGAACAAGCGGTGACAGAAGCACGAAATAATACGGAAGACATACGAAACAACGGAACGACTACTACACTACAGTCGACTGTCTGAACTAGTGGGCACCGGTGACGTCAAAATTTCGTTTGACTACTGCGCAACTAGTTCGTGATACCTACCGTGTATTCTATTTACCGTGATAATATATATATATATAAGTGGTGACGTCTGTTACGCAGGCAATGAATTTCGAACCTAAGCCGAAATCGATCACGAAATAGTTTATGAGGGTATACCCTTAAACAGTTGGGGGCGTATCACAAGCCATCACAACATAATCTCTGGATTATTTTTATTTCCCTTTTATTTTTCGAACGTAAAAACTATGACGTGATATCTGTTTCGAAAGAATACGTTTTTCCTAATCTTGACGTCATCGATCTTCCCTCGTCGATTTGAAAGTCGGAGAAGTTACAAGTCCGTTAGTTCTACGAACGGCTATAGTAACAGCGTACATGTGGTAGTAAACCAGTTTCTACATGTTTCCCATGTGTTCATGTATGAATGTGAATAATAGAAGGTAGATCAGTTAAGTAACAATTCACTGATTCTTTTATTCTTACGAATTTTCATTCTATCTACGTACAGAGAGATATACGACATACACACACACATATATATAACATTAGTAAAATGGACAAGTCTATGTTAAAAAAAATATATAATGCGCATACAAATAATAATTTAGATTAAATTTTCTGTTATTTGTAAATAAACATTAAAAGACATATTCCACTAGTGAATATTAATTGGTTTAGATGGTATATTAAATTTACGTAATATTTCTTTAGTACAATACTGTATAATTTAATTATTTTATTTTATAATTGGATATTTTTGTGAAATACTCGGGTAATTAATAGTATTTTATTCAATAATAAACATGTTCATGCGAGTAGTCAGTCAATATATTCTCTAAGTCGATATATGTGAAACACAATGTTAATGGTTATCCAAATAACGATTTAACTTTTTATTTGCAACAATATCAGCCATTCGAATTTGAGCTACTCGAAAATACACGCTAATATGTAACATCCATATAAATTTTAAAGTACATTACACATATTATTTCGGTTATATTAATTTAAACCCGTATGCTTATTATATGTTTATTACTGTTTGTGTCACAATTAATTGAATATTGAAATAAATATATACATATGTTTCACTTGTCAGCTTACTGCAACAAGCAATTTAAGAAATATAAGTAAACAATTTGATTAAATGTAAAGTTTGTTTATACTTAATAAAATGAAGAAGTTATACCAGGCATGTCCAACTGTTTTTGCTCCTGCCCGGATTTAAAAAAAAAAAATGTTTTCATGGCCCGGGAAAAACATTAAAATTATAAAATGACAAGTGAAACGTAAGTAAATATTAAGGTCTGTAACGTTCGAAAATGATCGATTTTATACGATTCGATTGATATTTCTAGTCGCTTTCGTAGTTTCAAATTTAACTTTGATATCGTTTAAGATATAAGAACAATTGAACTATACACCGACACATTAGTCTGAACGGTTAGATCTCTATTATTGAATACTCTCTTGGATAGTTTTCGATACGCATCATTTGCCTTTTTTCAATCGAGATCAGATCTCATCATCGAGAGTTGCATCCTTCTTTACAACGTTACCTAAGTAGTTAAATTAATTTACTATCTGAATGTTAATCCCATTTAGTTGGATATCCATTTCATCGTTGTTAAGATGCATAATTTCTGTTTTATTTAAATTTATGGTAAGACTAAAATCTTTATATACGGTTTCCAGACATTTCAGGGCATCTTGCAGGTCATTTGCATGTTTACCAACTAATACACAATCATCTGCATGCTGCAAGCTTGTAACCGCGAATGACTGAGTTTTTTTCGCTCTATAGTTCGTCAGATTATATAACCCTCTATCGTATCGGAACTTTATTTGTATACAAATCCGTTTCACACGCTGATTGAAAATCCGATGCGCCATACTCATGTAGAAGTTGAACAATGTAGGTGCAAGTAAACATCCTTGTTTTACTCCAGCGCTCTTATCAATTAACTGCGTCAATCCCGCGTCACATATTATAGCGCCCTTAGTTTGGTCATGTAGTTGCTTCATTAAAAACGTAGAATCTTCTGTGGACATCCAGCAGCTTTAAGGCACATTCATAAGGCTTCTCTATTAATAGGATCGAAAACTTTTTTTACAACGATAAAAGCCAAACAGAAGTTAGATGACTGTTCTCTGCATTTTTCAACCAACTGACGCATCGTAAAAATCATATCTATCACGCTATATATGCATGGGTATATGCATATACGATCGCTTTATTGCCGTATAAATTGATAGATAGATAAAAGTGTATTTACAAAATAAATATATGTTACAAAAAAAAATAACGAAAATAATAATATAACGCATACACAGTTCTTACTACGTATACTAGTTTTAAAAAGTATGCCCAGTTGCTCATTTAACTAAAATAAAAATAGAGGAAATAACAAAACTTGCATATATAAATTGGAGTTACTTTTTTATTAGAATAGAGTATACGAATGGAAATTTATGTGTTCTTTCTTTACTTTTTTTTATAATTGATTTTGCATGAAAATATTTTTAACATGAATATTCTTCTTTTGGGCGTGTATATATTTCTTTCAACTTTTTTATTTGGTTTCTACTTCTATTTATATTATAAAAATGTGAATAATTTTTATTTTTGCTTGTATCAGATATTTGAATTATGACCCTAATAACTCCGTGATAGGTAGAAACGTATTAAATAAAACTGCATTATTTATACATCTTATATATGTAAATGAATGATTCTTGTATTTATATATATATATATATATATATATATATATTTCGTATATAAATATATTTTTCAGACATCTTGGCAATGGCCCTAATGAATTTTGGATAGAATTTTGTACATACATATAATGTATTGATTAATTTAAAATAACCCGTATGGAAATAACGAACTTTGAAAATTTTGGTCCTGAATCCAAACATCCCCTAAAATTTTAGAAATCTCAGTTTGTTCTTTCATAATCTTTTTCTTGATACATATGTAAATTTACATTGAAAGTTTCAGCCCAATTGTATGTACCTTACCGGGCGAATGCTGCAAACTTGCAAATTTGTTCTTTATTGCAAATGTGTTGGTAAATATAATTAATATACTATATACCGTTTCGATTTAAGGTACCGGGATGTTACAAAAATATTTTCTAATCTACTAAAAAATTATTTTGAGGAAAAAGCCCGATCGAAAAATTCGAAAATTCATTTAATTCATTTCCAAATATGTAATTGTTTCTAATAAGTATGATTTGTATCCAGTGTACAAAATTTGAATAAAATAAATATTAGTTGGCACAGTACATTTACCTTTGTAATAATTAACAGACGAATAACAATAACGGTTATTTAGACCACGTGTATATATAAAAAACAATTAATTGTAATTCACGTGACTGAAATATTACTAACTACAGTCTAAAATATAAACATAGAAGTTTGAATGTTTATAATATAAGAATGATCTCTTCAAGTAGGAAAAATAATTTCGAGACAACACAACATGTGAAAGATGAAGTTATACTCTGCATAAGCGCTCTCTTTCTTATTAAAGTAAATGCCCCTTGAAATATGCAATTTTATGTTATTATAAGTATTGTAAATTCTAAATTTATCACTTACCAACTCTTTTATACCATAATGCAGTGCAATCTCTTTAAAATAACACTCTTGTAATACATAATAAACCATATCCTAAATGTTATATATAATACAGTCTTCAGTTTCAGCTGTACCAAATCTTTTTAAGTATATTTAATGACCAGCGATAAATGGTATATTATAAAAAGTAACGTATACTGTTTATTCTTTTCGTTTAAATTAGTATTTGTATGTTAATCCCTTAGGCTGAGGTTACATTGGATCCGAATGGCGATTTTTTACGATTGTTTAAAAATTTACTCGAAATTTCGCCACTTTTTCACCTTTCCAAATTGGTAGCTTAACGAAAATCGATCCGATTTCGAAAAACTCTATCTCGTTCGAAAGCTCTTTACTTGCGCTCGAAAAAAGTTTAAATCGCTAATAGCGAAATGTATATTATTTATCGAGTTATTAAGCTTCGAAGTTGACCATATTTTACGGAAAGAACTTTAAATTTCCTAGTATAGCGAACTTTCAACAGGGATAACCGGGGAACGGTTAAAGTTTTCGATTTAATTTCTACATCGGAAGAAAGCCCCGAGTATGCAGATCAAAAAGTATTACGATTAAAAATTTAATTTTCAACCGATTTAAAAAAAGTTTATTTCGTTTTAAAGCTAATACGTATACGAAAAAATAACGTAATAACTACTTCACCGGTATCTCGACTATTCGATACCGTAATAAGCGCACAAGCTCGTAATGTGCTTCTTAATATTTTTAATGCGGAGCTTTCGAGAGCTTATAAAAGCTCGAATTTTGATTTTACGATTTTCTTTTAAATAACTCGAAACGTCGAGAAATATGTTTAAAAAAAAAGGAGCGAAATTTCGTTTGGATCGGATAAACCTTTCTAGAGTTATAAACGATAATAGCCACCTACTAATGAGCGTTAAAAAATTTCACTACCCAAAAGGGCCCCGCGTACCCGAGATTGTTCGGAAAGTTGGGAGCGCCGTACGACTTGGACAGAATTTCGAGTTAGGCCTTTGTTTTTTTTTTACGTCCGTTTTAACGAAAAGTGCACTTTTTTCGCGCGTCATTTTCGCAACTTTGAGCCCGGATAAATGCTCAACTTGGACATTTACGCATTTTTACCGTAGAATATAGGTTATAGGAAATTTAATTATCTATCTATCGATACCAAACTCGACCGGTCATCCTAAATTTATGTAGGTAAGGAACCGCCTCGATTAAACACGTAGCCTGAAAAACGCGATTTTTACCCAATTTTCGCGAGGTTTTTTAGCCTTAACAGTGGATTGTACGAATTTTTAAGTTATTACAAAATTGTAGGCCCGTCCGTTCCGAATAGGAAAATAAGGTTTTCGAGTAGATCCGATTATTATTCGATTTTATAGAGACGGTTAAGTAAAAAAGTGCCATTTTAGCCCTTTTTTTGAAGCCCCGTAACACCCCCCAATTTTCGAGATAGCCAAATGAAAGCGCGTATCCAATGACGATTTCGCGACACAACTTTTCTCACGAATTCTGATCCAACGTAACCGCGGCCTTATTCTGAACGTACGCATTGTGATATTGTTTAATCACTTTAATAACCATAATTTAGTTTTTAACATACTATAATAAATATTAATACTACATGTTATGTTCGGTATTATCGTAGATTTATAAAGCATACTTCATTTTTTAAATTATATCTGTTATTATTATTATTATTATTATTTTTGTATATTATATAAAATATGCACATGATTTTGTTTATTTTATGTGTTAGGGAAATAATTATAAAATTTATTAACATTATATTTGTATATATTATTTTAACACTTTTGGTAAAACGAGTTATTTAACTTAAAAAAAAATAGTAACTGGATTATTCACATAGTAGATTGTAATTTATGCAATACGACGAAGGTATATATGTATATTAGCATTTAAAATAATGTATTTTCTGACAAGGGAAATGAAATTATAAATTACAAAGCATTAATTATGATCAATCTGCTATATAGGAGATAAACAGCCCAAAAAGGAGTAATTCATTTTCATTTTTAAATAATTAAAACATCAGTTAAAAAACTATATTGTAGCCAAATAAAACACACAATATACGATGAATTAAATGCTGAAAGTGATTAAAGTATACCTACATGAAAAAGTGTATGTAACTTTCATTGTGTTTCTATTATATTTCCAAATATCATTAACCTCCAGCGATCGATATAAATGAATCATTTACTCAATATATTCAAAAAATAAAACTAATTCAGATAATAATTAAATGTTTACTTATATTACCATTTACATGATGAAATAATCAAATTAACTATTACAGCACTTTCAACATATCAATAAAACAAAATTATGCAAAGTAAGTCAACTTAATAACAAATAGATTAGACGTCATAATTGACAATCTATAATAATAATAATAATCGTATTAAATATTTTTTTATTTATTAAATCTCAAAAATGTTTAACGAAATGAAATACATGAAATTAGATTAACTAAATCATTAATACATTCATTAAGCCATATAATTAAATAAAAAAATTATAAAAAGTTTCGGTTACTTACATAGTTAATAAAATTTATTATATTATTCCTTTAATATTCATTAATTTCAATCGTTACGATAATTATATATATCCGAATACTGAGTCAATTTGAACCTTCTGCATTTGCTTTTGAGGAAAGGATTCTGAATTCCAGCAGATAGGACGAAACGGTGAATAAAATGTTCTAACGAACAAAAGAACAAAATATGTGTGAAACGATCTGACTTCGTGGAAAATTCCCTAATTTATATTCAATCATTCTAATAGTATTTGTTTCACAGGATTTTGAATATACAAATATATATATATCCAAAGAGAGAGAAAGGTAGAACGATGTACATATATAAAATGGTTGTTCGGTGGGTGGTGGTATATGCATACATACATCCAAAGTGAGAAAAAATAGAAGTATGTACATACATAAAAGCGTTGTTCTGTGGGTGGTATGAAGGCGACGAAATTACAGTTAAACTTATGTTTATTACGTAAAGAAAAGAAATAAAAAACTGAAACTTCTTGTTATGCATAGCACAGACATATTTACATCTTGAATAAAATAGTGAATTAACTGAAATATAATCTTATGGGAATAACATTTTAAAAACTTCCATGATTTATATTTAATTGTATTGTCAATTTTATATGTGTTAGTTTATTGAATTCGTACGTTATGTTGTAATCGAAGTTACTGGCTTTCGTCAATACAAGCTGATTGATGTCATTAAAAAAACAAAATGAAAATCGAAGTAGTTTTCTTTAGTTGAGCGATTAGTAATAAAATTATCCGACTTTAGAAATATGTATTATATTTATAATAACTGATAGATATATATTATAAAAGTTTCCGTTTAAACTTATTTTAAAATAATAATAACAATACAAAATCTAGTCGGAAGTTTTTCTTTAAAACTTTAATCTAGTCTGTCTAATAATCGGACGTTAAATAAATATTAAATTGAATGTATTTATTATTATAAATTATAAAATAAATATAATAATAATAAATTAGATACAATTTCGGAATAACCGCGTAGAAAAAAGAAAAACCCTATTTATTAATAAAAGTAAAACGATATATCAATAAACCCGAGTTTACGTTTCAAGCAACATGCCATGCCCATTATCAGTACTTTTAATAATAAATCATGGTTTTTTTTTGTACGCGGTTATTCCCAAATTGTTGTATCTAATTATGAATATCGACTGCGAAGATAGTTTTAAAAATAATGAAGAACAGTTAATTTCTCACGTTATACTATATACAACATTCGGTTTGGATACCTTATTTAAATATTACCATACGCATTCATTCAACGACATCGCAACAGAGGTCGTATTTATATTTTATTTATTTTAATATATTTATATTTTGTAATTTCATGTGTGTTTTATATGTCGCTGTATTCATTATATGCTTTTAAATGTATTTTTTTATATGTCTAATAAAGAGTAGTCAACAAAATTTAATGATTTAATTTTAATATAAATCGATTGTATTGGTTGGCTGGCTGGCTCCATCGTTTAGTTTTAGTATTCGATGACACTCGTCAGCCTAAAATATTTGAGATATGTAACCGGTTAATACATGGTTCTTTATAAAGTGGCGATCACGACCAAAGCTGACTGGATTAAATAAAAAATAATTCTTTGCAGAGAGACAATCGCAACCAAAACGGAAATTATTTATTATAAATTCTGTGTAAGATCACAAGAAAATAAAATTTCGATAGGTCCATACCATGTACTTAATATATTATAGAGTGGCTAAAACCACGAGGGGATAAAAATTTAGATGTCCATACAATACTAAATATTATATATATATATATATATATATATATATTATAATAATAATAATGAAAGTGAATATTAGCGAACGTACCTGTCATTAGAAGAGGTAAATGAGACTGCAAATGTGAGAATAAATGTACAAATATAAAATAATAAAGTGCGAATAATATAAGCGAACTAAATCCGTCGACAAGATATAAGTTTGGTGGGAAAAATTGAAATTACGTTCAATAAGCATGGATTGTGAGTGTAAATATGCATTTACATTTTTTATATGTTATAAGCAAATATACGATTTATTTTCAACAGTGCTACATAGACTTAGAAAAAGTAGCGGTAGTATGATTAAAATTGGGTACGCATTCCTGAAATAAAATTAGAGTTAGTTGATTGTTGTGAAAGATTCAGTAATACAGCTGTTGTGATTCAAGTAGATGAAAGAAATGGTTAGCTCCAATGAAACATCGGGCTGGCAAAGGAAATTAAAATTATAAAGGTCTACGATTATTAAATTTATAAATAATTAAATAATTATTATAAGTCTCGAAAATCAGTGAAACGAGACGGTATGAATTATTTTAGAATAATAAAGATCATAATTGCGCATTTTACAAAACTGCCTGTTTGAGCGATAAGTAAATAATTTTCTTTTTAATTTATTAATTAACATCCTAATATATGCATAAATATTTATCGGTACATAAAACAAAATATTCTTAGTATGGAATTATTTAAAATGCCTAAGGACATCTTTATTTGTAGTTGTAAATAAAGAGTGCTATATATATATATATATATATATAGTGCTAGTTTTATTCCGTGAATAAAATGTGATGTCGATGCGACTAACTCACCATAACCACTTAAAACATTTGGAGACGATTTTCTTTCTTCGTCGTTGTTGTTGGCTCCTCTTATTTACGCAAAAAACTGACGTCACTTATTGATGATGTCACATTTTAAATCTCATTTCGTATGACGTGTAGTTTTTCAATAGTTACTGACTTGTCTTGTGACAAGTCGTTCGATCTACAAGTAATAAAACTGACGGAAATATATATACATATATATATATACATATACACCTATATACGGAGGTTGTGTTGCCACACTAATACAGAGAAGGTTAAGAGTATAAAAATACGTTCCTGACGCATCAATGTTATATATTTTTCGTCGGATGTGTTGAATTAGTTTCAGGCTTGTGCATTATAGTCTGTAATCTGTAATCGAGAAAACACCGAAGTTAGGTTAGATTATTCGAATAGTAGTCGATTACTCCAGACGAGCGCTGCATTCGAATAAAAATAATCGAGAACACGAAAACGAATCGAGTGAATCGAGACATTTTAAGAATCGAGATAATCGAGTAAAACTCGTCATCGCGCACTCTAGTAAAATCAGTTTCATAAGTTCATACTTAGCGTTAGGTTAAACTTTGTTATAGCTACAATTACTTCTGTAGAGGAAGAAACAACTAATTAATTTTTAGTTCATGTGTATTTGATTTAACAGACTATTGATTTAGTAACCATCTTTATTCGGCCGATTTATATACTAAGATCATTTTATTTTTGGCTATTATGAAGGTTTCACTTAAATTTATGAAGAAACAGAATATGTGAGAATATTTTTAGTTTGGAAAAATTTTATATCCTTATTTTTTCAAATATAAGTTTTATTAATAATTTAACTATCATGTTTTCATTTTTTTATGCGATGTAATTGCTGAAAAATTAATCACATCTACGTTCTCTGACATAGTTGAAGAGCCTTTAATCATTTTTGTTATTCAATGTAAACACTATTTCAGTTAATTTCGATATCATCATCATGCCATACTCTTCACAGAGTGTAGACTATCATGGATGTAGCAGCGAAATACGATTGTGTCATCTGCATAACGGATATTGTTAATATGAAGGCGTTTTTGTTCATCTCATTAGATTTCTGTAAAATTATGCGTAATGCCACCAAATTTGTTGTTTCGATATATCTTAATGTTTTGCAAGTTTTTGAGTAAAAACAGACACACATATGCTCTACAAAAATTTAATTTTTAATTCATGTAAACTGAAATTTGTAAAAGTGAAACAAATTGTTCCACCTTACTCCTCTTTTTGTTCGCTGCAAGGTCAAATACTACTGCTCTGTTTTATTATGATTAAATCAGCGTAATTTTTATTCAGTAACATATTTATTATCCAATATAATTTAAAATAAACAATATATAACTTCATAAAGTTCATAACTGGTACACACTACGATAAAAACAATAAACAGCAAAAACACTAAGCAAACTAGTACTAACTGCACATCAAACATTCCCTCTACATGTTTCTTGATTCCATGCGTTTCATCACTAACGTCATATGTCATATATTTATAATTTGTTAAGTTATATTGTAAGTTAAATGATAAGGATGGCCCAACCTTAAATATTTTTTTATTTTTATGACGAAATTTTTTACCTTCATTTTATTATGATTTAGCATTGAAAAATACGTACAACTTCAAATTTTCACCCTTCTTCGATCAACTTGCTTTTTAATTGTGATTTTTTGTTCCATAAAATTCTCTTTACAATAATGTTTGTAACCGAAACGGCTTGACCGAGCAATAACGAAAATTTTACCAAAATTAACCGGAACCGGTAACGAGAAATCGCAAGTTGAAAATTCCATTTTCAATTTTCAAAAATTATGGTAGCCAATTTTGGTCTGCCGATTCTACAATGTTTTTAGCATAGGCAATGTTAATTTTACATCTATTTATATGTGCATGTATTCAATATGCGTGTGAAAACTAATTAATTTAATTCATTAATACTTACAATAGTAGAATATAATAAAATTAACAAAATTTTCACATGCATATACTTACATTATCCTTACTATATATATTTAATTTTTGTACGTTTTAAAAGTTTCCTGCATATTGCATTTGAAATTAATAAATATTTAAGAAATAGTAATAATAAATTGTAATTTATTTTATAAGCTCGAAATTTTACGAGCTACTTACTCTTACTTATATTTTGGTTACTGACTATAAATTTGTAATAAGTAGCTTGTAAAGTTTCGAGCTTATAAAATAAATTACAATTTATTATTACTATTTCTTAAATATTTATCAATTTCAAATGCAATATGCAGGATACTTTTAAAACGTACAAAAATCAAACGTTTTATCGCGGAAATGACAACGTCATTAACTTGATTACAATCTGTAAAGTAGTAAAATGGCCGTAATTTGAGCCGAATATCGAACAATTCAGTGTAAAGTAATACAATTTTTATATATTAAGCCGAATATTGAACAAAGATTTGTTATGAAATTTCAGCTTTGCAATGTATGTTCTAGGAATACAAATATGTTAAGACACAAAATACTTGTTTCATCTTTTTCGACATTTCAAAAACGATTTGTTCTTTGTTGTATTTTTAATATTCAAATATCATTAGTTTGAAAAATTTCAGTAAACGATCCAATTAATCATTTACGAAGTATATTAAAAGAATAAAAATAATTTTGGTAATAAATAAAACCTTTTTTTTTTTTTTAATATATAAAATGGAACAATTGCCGCAAAGCTTTATGATTTTTTCGAAAGAAAAGAACTTTTAGTGATTTCAACTAATTTTTGTACTTAATTTAATAAAAACTTTATTTATGTTCTTTTTACAAAATGAAATAAATTTTCCATTAGAACATTATAAAAATATGAACAAATCAGAATTATGTGAGTTTTCCTTGAAAACTAATTGATTAAAAATCATAATAGGCTATTAATGATAATTTAATTATGATGTCAAATATATTTGTTTGTAAAGTACAAAAAACTATCAAAAATGTTTTATGAGACTTGTAAAAAACAAGAAAACAAGTTAATTTAATTTATTAGTACTTACATTATAAGGTATAATTAAAAGTTTATAGTTAGTCACCAAAAACAATTTTTTAACATTTTAATAAAACGAAAAATTTTCATTATAACAAGAATTTTATCAACACAAAATTGAAATATACAAAGTTAGTTATAAACAATTAATTACATTAAGTTGTACGCACATTTTTATATTTTCATAACAATTGTAATTTTAATTAAATATTTACCATTCTGTTTATAATTAGCACAAAGTAAATTTGTTATATGATAGGAAAAAGTCTGCCAAAATAACTGGAACATTCTAAATACATACACGCGTTCATCACATATATTTGAAATTATATAAGTATACGTATTACGTGGTGTGTATGCGTACATTTATAAAACTGATTTTAACGCAATTCAGTATTTGTCCGTGCTCATACAAACATTCAAAAATTATTTGAATATCAAGTTAAATCCGAATTGTGATGCTTCAGTATCAAATTCATTGGAATATTAATATCGCTAATTTAACGTAAATTGTATATATACTGCATTCCATATATTACATTGAATCTCCTATGAATGAAACCGAATATTTTCGTTAAAATTACTATATTTTTATATATACACACTAGACACCGGTATTTTTGGAAGTACTGAAAGAGAGGAATGACGAATATCCCGTTAGCTATATTGCCTTGTAGCTTTGTCATAGAAATATGATAGTGCGTATGTGTGTTGCAGTTAGTGTGAGCGTATGGAAAAAACCCAAACGAATTATTTACTTTCCTTTTCTAACATATTAATCTACTAATCGTCTTCATTTCGCAATAGTATGTATGGGGTGTTCGAAGTTCTAATATCGAGGGGGTGGGTGATTTTATTTATTATACAGTTAACACTTAAGGGGTTGGTTACAAGACAACTGATAACATTTACGAGTCAGCTTTCACCATAGATCTTGGCGTTATCCATGATCACCGTCACTTAATCCAAAATGAAACATATTTACAATAAATTTATAAAACACTTACTGTTATTAATTACACGGATACAAGTGATTTATTTGCATCCATAAATTATATAATAATTCTCCGACACCATTAACATTAAACTCTCTCCTCCACATAAAACCGACTACATAATCACCAAATAATCCACTGTTCACACCGTTGCAGGCTTTCATGTGAGTTTTTTAAAAGAATGTTCCACATTTGTTCAATGCCTTGAGTGTGAACTGTGGAATCATTTGGATTAATCAAATTATAAGTGTGGTTAACCACACCAGAGGTATAATTTAATCCTTGATTTTCAATAGTCGAATATGCAGCCCACATATCACTAACAATGTTGGTCCCAGGAGCTATATATTGTCGAATGATGGGAAGTAATAATGTATTCCCATCACGATTTTTAACGGGAACCACGAAAATTCGTTGTCCCAATGATCCACGTTCAACATCACCAAACAGCCATTCTTTTTTCCTATTTTCTGGAGGACGGGCAACATTAAATTTTCGTTTGAAGACATGCGTTTCATCGATATAAACGGTTTTATCAATTCCACCAATATTTACAGGATTCTGAACATAATATTCACAGCATATGTCCCCGAATAAAATATATTCACAATAGAAAAATAACAGTAATATACAAAACTTTAGGTTAATACTTAAAATCAAAATAAGATAGTATAACAGTTATGAACATACCTAAAGAATTTAAACCAATCAACAATTGTATGCACGCTTGGTTTGGACCCATCCTCTTTTTCCAACTCATTTTATATATCATCATATGTTAGCGTTTTCATACACCAACAAAATAATAATATAAACACCTCTTTTATGGAGAGTTTACTATTTTCAAAAAATGTTCCTTTTAAAAAACCAATTTCTTTGTCGCGCATGCCACATTCTCGCAGTCTATAACGAAAACATCCAACCTTATGGTCTCCATAGCCTCACTTTTGTAACATAATATAGTTGCATCCGACACAAAGCTTATTGGTATATAAAAGTCCCAAACTTTGAAACCAGTTTGTAAATTCTTCATCTGGCATAGAGGTTTTTTGATATACTTTTTTAAAACTATTTATTTGTTTAAATTCATTAATATTCATTTTGAAATTAATAATAACAAACTGGAAATCAAAATTAATAATAAACACAAATTCAAAAACAATAATAAGAAATCAAAATCAATAATAAACACAAATTTGAAAACAATACAAATCAAAATCAATAATAAACACAAATTTGAAAACAATACAAATCAAAATCAATAATAAAAACAAATTCGAAAATAATATTAAAATAACAAATCGAAATCAATAAAAAACACTAATTCAAAAATGCTTCCAATAAACAAAAACCCACACTCGATTTTATGCGAAGAAAAAAGTTTAAGTTTGGTATTAATGGTGCCGGAGAATTATTATATAATATGTATTCAAATAAGTAATTTATATCCATTCAATTAATAATAATGTAAATATGTTTATTCATTTTTTTATTAAATATATATCATCTTTAAAATTAATAGTGTTTAAATTTATTGTATATGTTTCGTCATTATTTATTAAGTTTATCATAATTTATGTATTAAAATTTATTAAATTTAATAACAATTAATAACAATGTAAATATGTTTATTCATTTTTTATTAACTATACATCATCTTCAAAATTAATAGTGTTTAAATTTATTGTATATGTTTCGTCATTATTTATTAAGTATATCATAATTTATGTATTAAAATTTATTAACATTATTAAATTTATTTTATTTTTATCGATTATACTTTATCGAAATCGAAACAACGATGACGTAATAACAGAATGATTTCATAAGTTCTATTTCTTATCATGATATGGGGTGGCTTAACTGCAAAAGCACCTTAACAAGTTATCATCGATTTGTTCTTTATTACACACATTTACTTTTTTTGGTAAAAATGATAAAGTACATTTAGTAATGTTATGATAGAAAATATACATTTTTATCCGTTATAAACTTATAAATAATTTAACATTTAATAACCAAACCATAAAACAATAATTACCTTATAAGCTTGTAACAAGTATCATATAGTAATAAAAAATTCGAAATAAATCAATAACTGTATTGTCCGCCAAAATTACAAAGTTAAAAATTCAAATTAATATAAAATTAAACCGATTGAAAATGTATACTAAACGAAATATCAAATTTCTATCTAATAGGAATATTATGATAAGAACGACCGTTGACGATAGCCATACGATCTAGTTATTTCGTAATAGTTATTTTTAACAGTTATCGATATATCGTGCATTTTTCACTACGTCATCTGGAATGAAATGAAATGTATTTTAGGAAAAAAATTTCGAACTTCATTATAATTTAAAAATCATCTGACCAAAAAAGAGCAAACATTTTTTCTGAATATTACCAATTCACGTTATCCACTCTAGATCACAGGAATAAATTTGAAGAGGTACTAAATAAAAAAGTTGTCATAATAGATCTGTGCAACAACGAAATTACACCCGCTTTATAATAAATGTGTTCAGTAATTTGACCGGACAACATTTATATAAATCTAAGCATAAGAACCTTTAATTCTACAACGTATTCTGAAAAACTAACAAAATACCAAATATTCATGTAATTTTATTGCTTAAGCTTATTATATGTAATCAATGTGAAGTTCAGTAATTTGACCATACAATATTTATATAAACCTAAGCATAAAAACCTTTAATTCTACAAAGTATTATGAAAAACTAATAAAAAATCAAATATTCATCTAATTTTATTGCTTAAGCTTATTATATGTAATTTTTCAGGAGATATTTCAAATTGATATAATAATTGTTCATCATTACATACTCGTTGAAGAATGTAGGCGATGGATCAGATTTTACGCTATCTTGTATACCACTAATCACTGTAGTGTTTAGCTTTTAATATTTTGCAGTCAATTTATTTTCTTTTTTCCAGGGATTCTCTTCCCTTCCATCTGTTCTTGTACAATAATCAGAAGTATTTAATGTTTTATTCACCTCTGATAATATGGCCAAAGTGTAATACATTTCTCTGTATAATGTGATTTTTTAATATTCGATCTATACTAGCCTTGTTTAAAACATCTTTGACATCTTGGCCGTTCACTACATGTCTTTTTTCAATGAAAAAGTTCAAGACCTAACATTTATTAAAAAAAAAACAACTACACAATCGGATACAATATTTCATAATTAAATTATAATGCTGCATTAAACAGATCACGTGCATAACCACTACTAAAAAGTAAAAGCAGAGATTTATATAAAAAAACAAAGTAAACATATGAAAATATTATTAACAATTTGATGATAAAATAGTAAAACGTAATATATGAATGGATTCATTATTTATATAATATACATACGTTGTGAAATTCTGATATGTGAAAATATGAACTCAGATTTTAATATTGTTAAATATACTGCATTTACAAAATTAAATTGCATTGCAAAAATTCATTTTCATCCATTTATTTTCATCCTCAATTAAACAATCATATCATAGCTCGTGCGATATTTAAAACAAAAGACAACATTTTACAGACGTGTGATTTATTAATTACAGTTGAAACATTTTGTCGATGTTTGTGGTTTATTAACCTGATATAATATAGTAAATTAAAATTCATTCTATTATGTTTAAATCTGTTGTTGTTGCAAGCGTGAATTTGTAATCTTGACAAATCAATAAGTTTGATGGATGTCATACTCTACATTATAATATATCAAAATCTTTATGTAATGTGTAATTAGAAACACACACGCATGTATTACCCAACATAATAGATTAGTACCTAATCTGATACCATTGTATTTTTATGGGGTTTTTTGAAAAACATACACAATTCACAGCTTTATTGCCCGATTGGATTCAGTATTAGCGCGTATAATAGGTTTTTTATTTTTGTGTTTAACTGCGATCTTGGTCCTACTTATAGAAACTTTATATTTTTGGGGATATATTTTCCTTATAAGTTACATTTGGTTTCGTTAGTTGTTATGTTTCATGTACACAATCATTCTGCGATTTAATACTAGGATACTCGTGTGTAGCTAATATTTTCATGTCGCCGGCAAAGATTGTATAAATATATTTTCCGGGATATTTTTCATATATAGTAAATACGGGAATGATCCTAGTATATTATTAATTTTTTTTCTACAAATACGTCTGAAATTACTGTTTTTATTGGAATTCATTTATTAATGGGTAATTTAGGGTTTCCTAGAATTAGCATGTACTGGAATAAACAATTAGGAATTTCATTAGTAAATGAAAATATAACCCTGAATCGATTTTATAACCTAATGAATATGGTTCACCTTGTGGATACAGATAAAAAACCAAACAATAATGATCGTCTGTGGAAAATTAGACCGATATATGATGCAATTAGATCGCAATGTATAAAATTACATGTAGAAGAAAATATATGTATTGATGAACAAATGGTACCATTTAAGGGTAAATGTAAAATGTAAAACGCGTATATTTGGCATTATATTAAAAAGTTATAATAATATTTAATAAATGTACCGGAACAAATGCCCTCTCCATTTATGAAAGTAAAAATTCTAATAATATAAACTGGTAGATAATAAATATACAAGATGAAAATAGTATTGATGGGAAAATCAGACAAAAAACCATCACAAATGAAAAGCGGTAATTTAAAAAATAATATATATAAGTTTAATTATATAACGAATATGTAATATAATTTATAAGTAATGGGAACGAAAGCAAACAAATTATGACGTTATGAGAATAATAGATTATCTTTAATGCGTCGATGCTTATACTTAGTATATCTAATACTTAGTTCCCTGGAATCGTAATTTCCTATTGCTGGAAGTAAATTATTACGGTGTACACTACAACTGAGAAAAAATTTTTGGGATAGTTTGAGGATATAGTCTTTTACATATGGTATCTGCAGAGCACTATGCATATATGAAATTTTAGTGTATACGGGGACATTGAGGATACATCTAAGACATCGATTTTGGACTAATTGCAGTCTATTAAAACTAGCATTTGAGACTGAAGACCAAACTGGACAAGAATATGTTAAAATAGGCCTAATGATTGATTTGTAGATTATTAATTTATTATTAATATTTAAATGAGATTTACGTTTACGTTTGAAAATGGGATAAATTGAACAGATTGCTCTGTTTGTCTTCAATGATGCATGGTCAATATGCTTAGAAAACGTTAGTCTCTTGTCTAAAATGACACCAAGATAGCGTATCTGGTCAGACCATTCTATATCAACGCCACTGACATGAAGTCTGGTCGGTAAAAACGGTCTTCGACGAGTGAAGAAAATTGCTTTCGTTTTGGAAGGATTAAGAGCAATTTGCCATAAGTGCATATAAAACAATATGAGAAAAATAAACCTCATTCCTGGGGCATAAAAGTGTTTTTACTTGCAGGACAAAGTGGTTTAGTTTATGATTTTTTAATATACCAAGGAGCAACTACTGAAATAGAGAAAAAATATATGAAATTTGGTTTAGGAGCTGCTGTTGTCATGCAATTAATAGGTCGGATTATAAATTCTGGCCATAAGCTTTATTTCGTTAATTATTTTGGAACCTACAATCTCTTTCAATGGCTAAAAAGAAAATATATATATGCTGCTGGAACTATTCGTATAAATCGTTTTTGCAATCCACCTCTAATGTCTGATAAAGATATGAAGAAGAAAGGTCATGGATGTTTTGATGAAGTCGTAAGCAGAGATGGAGATGTAATTATCACCAAATGGTTTGATAATAAACCAATAACACTTGCCTCAAAATTTGTTAGTGTAGGTAAATTAGACAAATGTAAACGATCGGATAAAAACAACATGCATATGTAGACGTTTCCAGACCAGAAGTAGTGCAGTTATACAATAAAAATATGGGAGGTGCTGATAAGTTTGATTTTCTTCAAGCTATTTACAGAGGTGACATAAAATCTAGAAAATGGACCATAAAAATGATAGTAAATGCATTTAATATGGCAGTAGTAAATAGTTGGATAGAATATAAACATGATGCAAAATGTTTAGGAATTACACCTAAAAAGATTTTAGACTTGTCGCATTTCAGGCAATATGTTGCAGAAGTATTAATTTTGCAAAAAACGTCATAAAAAAAAGAGGCCGGCCTTCAAGTGATACCTCTTCAACAGTTCCACCTCCAAAACGAAATTCAGATGAAGTGAGGCCATTGGAAAGCATTCGTTATAATGATGTTAACCATATGCCAAATATGGACAACAAGAAGGAGGCAACCCGGTGTAAAGCAGATGGTTGTACATTTCGCACTCACTTTGAGTGTCTAACTTGTAATATACATTTGTGTATAACAAAAAATATGAATTGTTTTAAAGATTTTCATTGTAAATAATTATCTTCATAAATAAAACAAATGAATATGTGAAACTTTTTTGTGTTAAAAATTTTCTTCATCACAGTTTACACAAAATTTTTATTACTAAACATTTGTAACAATAACTCACAATGTACATTAAATATCTCTAAAATAGGGCATACGATTAAAATTCTGTAAACATCAAAAGTTCTCATATTTGTCAATTAGTAAGTGTGCCAAATATAAAATTTTTTGTGAAAAATTAAATAAAAAGTAAAATTTTTATTACTAAACATTTGTAACAATAACTCACAATGTACATTACAATGTACATTAAATATCTCCAAAATGGAGCATACGATTAAAATTCTGTAAACATCGAAAAATTTTATATTTTTCAAATAGTAAGTGTACCAAATTTCAAATTTTTTGGTAAAAAATTAAATAAAAAGTAGCGAAAGGGAGTAAAAATATAAACTAAAAAATGAGAAATTTTTCAAATTAATTTCATTGATCGATGAGTAGTATGTTTCATTCCTCCATGCGTTTGAAGCCATGGTGATGCGGATTAACAAAGCTAATTTCGGTCGCCATTTTTTTATTTGTGAACAAGATCAATTCGTTATAAAACGCAACTGCTTGTATTTAACTTTAATTCGTTTTTAGTTTTTCGTTTTTCAGATATACAGATTGGTATTATTTTCAAATAAGGTAAAATTTGATGCATACAACTGTATTTATTATTTACTAGATGGCGGTTATTTGCGATTACGTGCACGTGGTGTGTAGCGTTTCAAGTGTTAAATTCGTTGTATTTTATATTACCAAGTACTCTTACTTAATTAATTTGGTATTTGTTAAGAAATGTATTTATTTTAATTGAAAAAATAATAACGACAAAAATTCATAGAAAATAAAAACTAATTGTATATTTATAATAAATGTAAAATTGGCTGAATAGAATGTATATTTTCCTTTTTATATTTAGTGCTTCTAAAATATTTAAATGTATTTTTAACTAGTTATAAAGTATTGGCGAATTATTACCGATGTGTTTGTTCATTTTAGGTAACCATCAGAACAAAAAAATTTAATATAAAATAACCCAGTTATTTTAGTTTTTCAATAACTAAGTCTGTTAAGTCTGTATGTATTGATGGTAAATAAAACAATGTAAAAATAAATTTAACCTGGTTGGCCTTAATGTCTAGTGATTGTGTGAAATAACAACCATGGAACTATACCGGTAATTGAAAACAATGTAATGATTGATTAAATGAATTAAACGTTTATTTAAAATTAAATACTCGCAAAATTAAACTAAAATAAAAATTATGTATATTTAACAGCACACGTTTTAGAGTAATCGTTTATTAAATTTCATTACTTATCGTTGATATACATGTGAATACACTATTTACGTAGTAGCAATGTTTAAATAGTAAAAGTTTTTTATTTGACTGAATTGCACATAATCAGTCGGGATGGAGGCTTAATTTTGCAAGTCTAGCTTCATTGAACATGAAAATCGTAAAATAATGCGAAAAAGTTGACGAAAATATGAATAAATCTGGAATTTGAATTTTATTAGAACATGTACGTTTTAACAGAATGACAGGAAATTGTCTGTCTACAATTTGAAGTTTTCATTGTCAGTGTTTAATATTTTCGGTTCGAATATTAATTTTTAAGCGTTAATCATTTTACATAGACATATTTGCGAAAAAACGAATGTGTAATCAGTTAATTACAAAATGTTCGATTAGTCTAATCGATAATTTTAAATATTCTAACATGAATATTTAAGACTGACAAAGTATGATGAAGTTAATTTTCTTTTATTCATCATTCAATTCATTTTAGCGACGTTTGTTATAACTCGAAAATAAGTTGATAGTCGCAAACCAGCTTATTTTTCAATATGTTTTACTTTTTCGCTCGATTTGTCATTACGATGAAGGTATATGGTATTAAGAATTTACGATATGATTATCTTGAGCAAAATATGAATTAGTAATTTTGGAAATGTATCAATGGGATGATTAATTTGATGTTTAATTTCAGCCGTTATGAGCGACAGAAGCTCTAGAAGTTTATCTGTTAAGAGCGGCGATAATGCGCCCGGATCTATGTCACGAAGTGCCAGCCGTTCGCCTAGATCTTATTCGAGAAGTCGTTCGGATTCTTACAGTCGTTCCAGATCTAGATCGTCTGACAGATCTTACAGAAGATCGAAGTATTCTAGATCGCGTTCGCGTTCTTACTCTCGTAATCGTAGTCGATCCGGAAGTGATAGACGTAGAAGGATGAGCAGTGGAGAGCATCCGAAACCGAATAGATGCCTCGGAGTGTTCGGTTTAAGTATTTACACGACGGAACGTCAGATACGTGAAATTTTTTCCAAGTACGGAAAGTTGGATAATGTACAGGTAATATTCGACGCGAAAACTGGCCGTTCGCGCGGATTTTGTTTCGTTTATTACGACTCAGTCGAGGATGCTAAATACGCCAAGGAACAGTGCAGCGGCATGGAGATAGACGGGCGTCGAATTCGAGTTGATTTTTCCATAACTCAACGAGCCCATACTCCTACACCGGGTATTTACATGGGTAATCCGACGTATACTAGAGATGACAGACGTTGGAATCGTAGACGTTATTACGACGATGATTATCGTTACGGTAGACGCTCTCCATCTATGTATCGTAGCAGTTATCGTAATAGACGATATGAACGTTCTAGATCGCGTTCGTATTCACCAAGACGCTATTGAGTATCAGCTGGTATATTTAGATGAAGTGCGTTTTTTTTTAATGCATATACGTATATATATATATATATATATATATATATATATATATATATATATAATATGAGCATATGTGCATGTATTCTGTGAATGATAATTACACTTACAACAACGCAAATGTCCACGTATTATATGTATGTGTGAGAACGTACTATTGGAAACTATTAAGTTTATTACAATAGCGGATGAAAGTAAGAATATATGCTTTCTGTATTTTTGGTGGATGAAGCAATGAATATATATATATATATATATAAATTTATTATTCTGCAAAATTATAGAATTTGTCGAGAATTATTTAAATTTTACTTATAAATTAAGAAATTATATTGACGGTATAAGTTTTAAAATTAATATTTTTCCGGAAATAATTTTCTTTTAACTTATTTAGGGGAGCAAGTCGACATTCTGAAAAAAAAATTACTTCAAATTCAAGTGAAATATATGTACATAGTAAACAGCAGAATTGACGGATATTTTAGAATTTATATATATATATATATATATACAATATATAGATAATATTCATATGCTGTTAAATATTAACGCAACTGTTTTCGGACTTATAAATGATAATAATTTATTCACGACGGTGTATCGTATTTATTATTCGTAAATAATAATAATAATAGTAGATCGATTCACTTGTTCTTACCTTACGAATAATGCACGTTTTGATTTGTATTCCATTTTCTTTATTATTGCTTAAAAATTATTAGACTTCAAAAATAATCGTTCGTCAACTTTTTATTTTATTAACCGGGTTTTAAATTAACAAATATTAATCAAATAAAATTAAAAAACGACACTGTCTAAAACTTATTTAAAATTCAAAAAAAAAACATGTACTATTTATCAATTTTACGTCTTTAGTAATAATTTATATATTTCGTAAAACTATATAAATTGTGTATAATTTTTAAATATTTCGACTTGAGTAATTATTTACACACGTCACGTCAGCTGTTTCGTCGATATTTATATTTTATAAATGAAGTTTTTCGTTTGATGGTATTGTTATTCGCCATTTAAATTGTATCGTCCTAATTAAAGCACATATATTAATATTCCGCGTGTCTTGAAAAAAAAATGTATTTAAAATTTTATTTGCTAATTATTATATATTAATGTATTTATTTTCTTTTCATGTGAAGATGAGTGAAGTACAGCTTGAACAAATAAAAGAAATTACAAGATCTTTAAGAAACAAACAAAACATCAATTAATCAGAAAAGAAAATTATTACAATCTTTACAGAATCAGATGTTGACCTCAGAAGTATAATATAATAGTTGGCAAATTATAACCATTGTCTCGAATGAATTTGATCCATATCATTACGTTAAAGAACAGTTAAATAACAAAAACAAAATGAAGAATTGTCAAATTCACAAGCTTGCTTGTTTGATAAATAAATTACTTTGAAACGGACAAGAAAATTTCTACACATGCAAGACGCAGTATTTCTAAAATGATTGGTATGTACATGGGGGTTAAATAATTATTTGTGCGCGTATATTTGTGTAGATCGATATATTTTAAAATATTATCGAATAAATTCACAACGACTTGCGTTTTTGAGTTGAAAATAAGTGTAATTAAGAACAAATTAATGGCGTATAAATATTTTAAATAATTAAATTAAGGTAGTGAAAAATCGTCTAATTTCAACTAATTAATTTTGTATTTGTAATATAACATGGGACTTCACACTTTGATTAGGGTCTCTTTTTTTTTGTTTCGTTTGAAATCATATTGTGAAAATTTGCAAGAAAAATTTTTTGATATTTGAAGTTAATCTGCGAACACGGGTCCAAGATTAAATTTGTACAGTAAAATATGAATATAATTTATTATCTAACGATGTACTTTAGTACATGCGTTATATTTCCACCTGTGGTTATACTGATTCCGTTGTAACGGTGTATCCAAATTGTTATTTATCCGTCTGTTCCTAAGATGGATTCGCCCGTTTTTACTTTATTTTCTCAAGGTAACCAACTCCCCTTTTTTCTGTTTTGTTTAGATTAAAATAAATTATCCTTAGATACAAAAATATTTTTAAAACTTCGGTATTTAATGGGTTAGCGTTCAGTAATGAATAAAATTCTAAACAGCTCATACAAAGTCGTTAATTATAATTTATTATGCCTCATCAATTGCCTGTGGGGGTTAAAGAAAAAGTAATTTTATTTTCTTGCACGAAACACGGAAGATGATTTATTGCTTAATGATAATTGTAAAAATTTTATGAAAATCTTTTGCTATGTAAAAACTTCCAACCTAAAACATTGTACATTTTATAAATTACATCAATTACCGTTTGATATTTGTTGTATTTAACATTTGCCTCGTGTCTTGTGTTTTATTGAAAAAATGAATTTATCCCAGATTTGCCAAGTTACTATCAACAATGTGTATTACTCATTAAAACAAATAATTTGATAAAATAATTTCGAAATAACCGCGTACAATTTAGAAAAAAACGATTTTATTAACAATAAAATAAAACAATATATTAATAAACATATATTGTTTTATTGTTAATAAATCATTTTTTTCTTTCTAAAGTGTACGCGGTTATTCCGAAATTATGTTATCTAATTATGAATATCGACCGCGAAATTCAAAAATTATAAAATAAATAATTTGTCAAGCTCTGTTGTTTACAATAAATTAGAATAGTTTTGTTAATAATGTTTGAAGAATTTTGTTAATGCGAACTGTATTAATGTAATTTAAATATTTTTCTTATAAACCACATTTTTTACATATTTTTTAAAAAAAAAAACAAGAAAAAAAACGACTACATTATAACAGTTGGGACAAAAACTTTGGCTTTGTTAATATTTCCAAAAATAATCTTGTTATTATTGTGTATATGAGTGATCGTTTTGTTTTACTAGTAAAACACAACAACTTTTATTTAAATATTTGAGACTAAATTAATATGTTTCTTTGTTTTATGTGAAGATAAATAAAGAAGTTCAGATTCAATACGTAATAGAGAAAATACATTAAATGAAACAGTCCAGATAACACGAAATTCTACAAGACGTAAAGCAAGTTTAAGAAAGAATAATTAAGTCGTTGAATTCAGAATTTTTTCAAAAATTCAGAACATATTATGTCAGATTTTTTGATTATTCAGAACACAATTTTATGGTTGATTTTGAAAAGTACAAGAAAAACCTGACGAAGGTATATTAGTTGCATATACTCGTTCGTATCCCGTTTAAATTAAGAAGGTTGACGTATATATTTAAAATATTTCTCGATACGACTCGTTACTTTAAATTAGTCGCTTTATATTCTCTCGGTCATACTATAATGATTTCTATAAATTGCGATAGCTTGTCTTTGAAGTGCTAAATTACAATTGCCAAATTAATGATTTATATAAATATTAAAATATATGACTTTAATTTTTTGAAATTACATCATAACAAACATGACTTATACGAACGGTTTTCAAGAGTACAATTGAAAGTAATATTAATTTTCTTGCAGACGTGTCCCGTTGATAATTGCAACTTGTATTCGTTAAAATGTTTTCGGAGGGTAACTAATCAAAATGTATTATTTCTGTATAAAATAAAACGCGTCGAGATCTGATTAATGTATTTATTTGTTTTATGTTAAGCTTGAATAAAGAAGTTCAGACAGAATACATCAACATGTAAAAAGAAATAATCACATTCAGGTTTGAACAAAATAATTGAAACCGTCAAGATATCTATGAACTACAAGTTATTCAAATTTGACCAACAATGTTAAAAACGTTGAATTCCGAATTTTTACTTCAAATTCTCGAAGCAATTTGCACATATTCAGATATTTTTTAACTCAAAATTCGTATATAACTTCAAAATTGGCGTTACGTGGATTCAGTTCCAACAGGTAGGAAAAATGTATATATGTAATAATCGTATTAAATACGTACATTTATCTGTGCGTGAATGTGTGCACCTGCGTATCGATTTAATTTTTTCAATTTTAACGATTGCTTTAAATAAGAAAATATTAAACATACTTTCGAAAACAGAATTAGCCTCTATTATACGAAGATACGGTGTTTAGAATGCGAAATTTAGGTCCTAACGTTTTTGTTTTATAAGGGATCATTCATAAACCTAAAGTTATATTTGACATCCTGCGTTTTGATAGTCGTTATTATCCTCCATTTTCAGTAATAATTACTTTGTGAAAGATTTGTAGAGCGATTTAGTATAATAATGGACGCAAACTAAATGTTTATGTAAACTAATATCTTACGAAATAATTGAGATAAATTATAATGTGTTTTCAAAAAATGTGCCGGAAACATGTAAATAAAGGAATTAAATTTTAAATCATCTATGTATTTTTAACATAATTAAGAAAGCTCGGTATAGGGTGACCCAGAGAAGACGGACGATTTTGTTTTTTGACTAGCGTAGTTGGTAAAACTGCTACAATGCAAATCGCGTGCTCTACACGTTTAGTGTACACACGAGAGATTCGTTTTTGTCCAGTTTCAGTTATCATAACGAGAAGGAGCGCGCCTTTTGCGTGGAAACGATAGTGCAAAGAGAGTTTCGAAAAGAATTTCAAGTTACGCGATTTTTTTTGTGGGGATACCTTAAAAGTTGGCGATTACGAAACACGTCTACGAGATAACTCGGATTTCTGAAGAAATTCCACAAATTCAGCGATCTACGCTCGAAAAAGTTTTTAAAAATGTCGCAAATGGCTGTCATCTGAACGATATTGTGTTCCACAAATGATTGTAAGCTAATCTCTCGTTATCTTATTTTTAAATAAAATTTCATTCAAATCTTTTGGTCGGGTAGTTTTTGAGTTATTCAAAAAACTAAACCGTCCGTTTTTTCGGGGTCACTTTATATTTTATAATGCTGGGATGAAAATTCCTTTTTATATGGAAAGTAGAAAAATATATTTTATTTCAAACGACTCTTTTTTTTTTTTTAATAATTCATGTATGTTTTAAATGTAAAGGGCGATGGGTAATATAAATATATTTTAATGTTCATAAAAATAGTTTACAAAACTAACCAAACGTGTGGAATATATATTTTAAAAAAAATGGTTTCTATATGTGTTGAACAGAAATTTAAATCGATGGTAACAAAATAAAATCTAGAAACTACCAACTGTGAAGTTATATTTACGAGAGGAAAACATAATTTACTCTTGCCCTAAAATCAGGAATATATTGCTGAATAATGAAAACATTAATGAGTGAATATTAATGATTAACTAAACGTGGTTGTAAGATTTCAAAGTTTATTCGTTAAATTAGTACAATATTTTGAAATGATAAAGTAACTTATTAATTTTTGTGTATATTGTGCGGTCAATACATTTGAAGTAAAAAATAATCTAAAAATTTCAGGTACCAGGGAATCTATAAAAAATTAATCTACAGTGAATATGTATGAAATATGTTAAAAGTAGAATTTAAAAAAAAAAATCATTCAACCTATATCATTTGGAATTTGTGTTGTCCTAACAATTTATTATGGGTGTTATTTCTCTGCTTATTGAATGCCATATTTTTCTAATATGAATGTGGCATCAACAGCTTCGCTTGTAAAAAGATCGCCTAACGATTATAGAGCAAAATTAATAAATACTGCGATTCGCTAGAAAAGGAAATGGTTTGGTTCGATGAATTCTTCAATTAATAACCATTGAACTTAATTTATCTGGTTTGAAAATGGAGCACCGGGTATAAATTTTGATCTGGAATTATCGTGCAGAATAAAACCAATAAATAAGGTAGGTGATACGCCTAAAAATCATTATATAACGTAAAGCGTAAAATGTTCATCAACGAAAACATATTCTACCAATAAAAATCCCTTAATGGATTATTTGAATTATTGGAAATAAGGAATATTTTCCTTATTAACTTCAGGTGATTATTTCTAAGAGGATAAACTTATAAAAAATTATTCATTTAATTTTTTGTTTGATTACATGAAATTTTAATTTTATAATTTCTATAGGAAATTATAAATTTGTGTAATAAAAGAATTATGGAAAATATGAAATATATATACTGAAACGTTACAAAACAAGTGTTTTCATTTGAAATCAAGAATACATAGTTAATGTATGTTACAAACAAGCTAAAAGATAGAAATAAATTGTTACGAAGTTATCATATTTACTTTCGAGGTTTGAACGTAAGTATTAAGTTAAATAAAAAATTGTTCGTAAAAATGATAAAATATTTAATCTATAATTTATTGACATAGATGTTTACAAAATACAGGTACTAATTACTTTATTTTATTATTATTGAATTTTCGCATATATCTAATTCAGATTACCGTTTTGAAAAGGATTGCAGACAAATAATCGCAAATAACTAGTTTTATTATTACAACGGAATAAACATTAATAATAAATTTATTTTTGCAGATAATGAAGACTTTCGTGTCACAGATTCCATTAGATTTAATATTATAGTTAAAAGACTAAATTATAAAAAGTTGTTCAACTAAATACACATAAAATGAAAATAATATGTAAACAAAAAAAATTATTATTGTCAAATTAGGTTGTCTTTCAAAATTTAATAACAAGTGCTTGGCTGGTCACCGTATCATTGCGTGATAAATTTGCAGTTACACGTGATAATATACAATATAAAAAAGAATTAAACATCTGCTTCTTCAGTTCCCGATTGTTAAATTATTATTATCTGCCTTTAATATTACACAGAGTTTAACTGTATTTTTCTTATATTTCATTCCTAATAGTTCTAAGTTAACTTTGAAACTCAATTATCAATCTTTAAGTCGCATAGTGAGTGTGTATCACTGTTTGGTATGTGCATTTTTATGTACAATCTTCAGTTGTTATGCAAACTTTCAAATATATTTATTATTCATTAATTTATTCAATCTAACATTTTAGAATAGGGAACCAATCGTCTATTTTAGAGTCGTACGTGGGCAAAAATATTGTGAAAAATTACCATACAATATTGTCTCAACAAAAAAAAAACCTAAAATATATTTATAAACTCAAATAATTCGATTATTGTTGAATGCTTTGTCCTAAAGTGAAATTGGCGATAAAGAACCATTTTGAGAATATTAATAAACGTAGAGACATTTTTCAACTAGCAAATGTACGTACTCATAATTTTACAAGTCATTTCTTCATGTACTTTCCTCGTCATAAAAACAATAGCTGAAGGAGAGCAAATAATATTCCCAAAGACATATAAATTTTATTTCACTATCAGAACTAAATTTTCAATAACCTGACATACACCTTATTCAGCAACTAGTCCGTACTCAGCAGATCCGTACATGCTGGAATACCTTTTCAACATAGAACATTACCTCTTGCATAGAAAATGGAAATCGGTTGTTGTAAAACATTAAAACCCAGCAAAAATCAACTGTTAACGTAAAGTTATAATCCGTTTAAAAATGATAGAGAAGATGGTTAATACACGCTGATTATGATTACTAGAAGAAAACAATTCCTTTCTTCACTATAGGTCAGAGACACAAAACAAGCTAGGCTATGGATTATTTATTATGTTTGCATAATATTTTAATTTCACAACAAACAGTGCATGTGGCGTTTTTTTATATAGATTAATCACATACGACACTAACAAAAATTAACTCTGGTTGATATAACCGGCAATTTCTTGAACTTTTCAAGTACAAGTTGATTCGGCAAGATAGTTTATATTGAAAAATGGACCATAAGGCTGCAGTAAGTGTAGTGTTATTCATATTATAATATCAATAAAATAGCAGAGTGTATCTTGTCACCCATTATTCCCAGACTACATCGATAACCTTAATATATCAGTATCGTCAAATCTTCAAGTATACAGAATCTCGACAAGAAAAAAGTTACAAACAATGGTTTAGATTTATTCCTTATGTGCTCATTTTTCACAGGTGGAAGTCATGTTTCACATCCAGTTTTTTTTCTTAAAGCTGAACAATTTTAGTAATTAAAATCCTAGAATTTACCAAGTAAACTCCAACAATACATGTAACTCCTCTATCCTGTAAAATAGCCCTTATAGTTAATATATATATATTTATATACAAATTAATCATTTTCCAAAAATATTTAATAACGTAGCAACAAAGTAATAGGCTTGTGTGGATTGATTTCAGAATTATGTGCTTGGCTTGAAGATCAAACAATGTGGACCAATTTTCACTGTTGGAAATCGTAATGTACATGGTGCGGCAGAGATATGTACCATATTTTAAAAAATTGGAGTATGATACGTCGCTTGATCTCGATGGAACCAACTTCGTGACGGCTTCTTTCGTCTCGTCAGTTTAGGCCACACAAATTTGTTTAACATCTGTTGATAGTGCTCACTGTTAACTATACCTTCCAAATAACATGGATTGATGACCCTCATGGGGGCAGCTCATATCCATACCTTAACCTTTGACGAGTGATGAGACTTTTCTTTAATAACAAGGATTTTAATCGTTCCAATACATAAGTTTATGTTTTTTGGCGTCAGTCTCTCTCTCTCTCTCTCTCTCTCTCTATATATATATATATATATATATATATATGTATGTATATATGTATATATGTCTGTGTGCGGGCACTAAATAATTTCATTATATTATCACAAGGTGTTTAAATCTGACATCTGCCGATAAAATTCGTGTGCTTTCCGGTATTGTTCTACTTGCAATTAGACGCAAATAGCTGCCAGCATTGAAAAGAACAAGCAGGAAACGCATAGCCGACGTATGATGTTTGGACATAAATTAGTTGAACGAAGATTGAAGTCACGCAATAACTTTATAGCAGTTATCAAACCATTAATAGTTAGCCCGGAAACATGCCTGGAAAGAAGAATGGACGAAGAAAAATCGCGAACCATGTATTGAACCTAAGGACAATTTACTTCCAGGAGCCAAACTAAAATAGGAACATAGCGTTCACTAGGAGCAATCTATCTTCATCTGTAGTAGTTTCCCACATAGGTGATGTTTCAATGACCTATTACAACTGGATGGAAACAGCGTTGCTTCACAAAGTACTAGGCAAACACCGTGTAATTTATAAAGATCCTTTTTCTGACACGAATAAGAAGATTATTTTCCTTAGATAGACGAAAATTAATTGAAGATAAAGATTGCGTGCCTATAGATTTTCTTAACTAAATTCTGGTCGTATAACTATTTTTCATATAATACATGTTAAGAGCAGGATTGTAGGAGTAGTTAATTCATTTATTAAACGTAATTGTACTATTAATTATTAAACATCATAACATATAACTGCATTTAATAAATTAATTGGCTGTAATACTTATACAATTTTGTTCTTCGTGACGACGGCATTTCACATTATTTATTAACTTCAATGCATATATATATATATAAATTGTACGAAGAATGACTCAAAATTGTATAGTGATTTTATGAATTAACAAAACAAAATAAAAACAATGTTAATCACTATAAAATTTATTTTATTTATGCAATAATTTTTGTAACGTTTTTGTATTTCTTGAAAATGATGTTAAAGTCGAAAAGCTTTGCATAAATAAAATAAATTTTATAGTGATTAGCATTGTTTTTATTTTGTTTTGCTAATTATTTATATATATGTATATATTAACCTATATCGGTCTACTGCTGGACGTTCTTCCCAATCAATAAATTGGGGAGAAAATAGCCTAATCTCCGCTGCGGGCCAGGCAAATTGGGAGATATCAACAACGCACTGAGCCGGCCCAACTATCGTTCCTTAACTTCGGCAATTAGACGGAAAGCCGCCGTTCTCAACGCGCTATGCCCGTTGGCATATATATATATATACACGAGGAAAACCTTGTGTAGCAGCGGTAATACCTTAGCGTTCTGTTCGTTCGAGTATCGTCTAGAACGAGAAAATTTCACAGTTTAAAGTCCTCTAGCCAACTCAGCTCTCCATTCAATTGGTCGATAAATGAGCATCAGGTTACTGGGAAAATAAAGAAGTCAGTGAAAGCAATAGTAAACCACTTTAACTAGAGGATTGGTTAGACAATTTCCCCTACTAATTTGCGAGTCGATGGGACTTTATATGTATATATTTAAGTATGGTAATTTTTGTTTGAAATAATTGTGCACAATTTTTATTAAAATATATTTCATAAGTACATATGCTCTCTCTCTCTATATATATATATATATATATATATATATATATATATATATATATATATATGTATATATATATATATAAATTACAATAGCCTGTATTTCATATTTTAAATTAAAATTTACAAATATTAATTTCTTAATGCCAAACTAGTACTAATATGTATAATTTTCTTAATACTAAACTAATAATATGTATAACTTTTCTTAATACTAAACTATTATTATGATATATATAAGCGCTATTGCGTTGTAAGGTGATTAAATAGTCCAATTTTAGCGTGGTACACCGCTTTATACATTCAATGAAAATTGTAAACTTAATTGGCCATTCTTGTTTCTTGTGGTAGTATGCAGTGGTTCTTTCTTTTCTGTCGCCGTGTCAGCATTTTATTTCGTGTTCGATTAGTTATGTTATACTGTGTATGTTTCCACACAAAACGATTTTGCGTCTGTTTTCCTAGCTGTTAAGCTGCATACAGCGGATTTGATGAATACAAGCCATCTATGATTTCTATATGTCCAACAAATTTGTCCGATATATCTTCCCCATTGCCATTTGGCCAAACAACAATGTATTTATAAATAATCAACATAGTGAATATCACGATGTGGTTGTTTCTAAATATTTGTTAGTTCATTGCTGTCGAAACTTAACTGAAGAAGGAATTTTCCCTCAAAATGTATACATAGAAATAAAAAATTATTTTTTTCTTACGAAAAACAAAAATTGCAAGCATAAACGCATTTTGAAACTAAACATGGTATCATTGTTTGAAAAAAAGAACATATTTCTTGAACGTAAATATATACATAAATATATACAGATTTAAACATAAATATAATAATTTGAAACTTTGCAATAGTAAATAATGTACTAAATTAAGAGAGTCTAATGCGTCAAATAGAATTATTTGTACGCTAATAATTAAAAAGTATATTTATTTATTATTTTACTCGCCATCATTAAGTACCGTCTCCGTATCGGATGTAGGCGACTACTTATCTGTACATAATTTGTTGTACAGTGTAAGTAGCGTACAAGACAATTGCAATATGGCGCTACCATAGATCGACATACACACCCGGTAGAACTGATCTTTGTTGCCAGTACACAATAGGGCTTCGCCTGTTTTTGTAGTGTGCTATATTGTTAATAGCCCAAATATGGTGTTGCGCATGGTGGTTTGCCATTGCCTTCCACGTTTTAACATTAGGATTATTTATATATTTATTTTCTGATGATAATTTTTGTGTCGTCGATCGTGTTCGAACTCGGTACCTTCCATATAAAAGACCATGCTCTAGCCACTAGGCTATCCTGACTATTATTTTTACTACGCAATAAAATTTGTACCTACATTGTAGAGACTGATTAACTATTTGATTCGTTAATAGGTACGTCATTAAACAAGCGATAAATAAAAAAAAGAATTTAGATGTTTTTTCATTACGACCTCTTTTATATGCAGTTAGTGTAGTATATCGTGCATAGTGGTGAGGTTTATTTAGTATGATTGTCAAATATTGATTTTAGACGCTGTAATTTGTATTGATGAGATTTGTGTTCGATCAAACTTGGGCTGGCATAAAGTATTTTTTTGTGAAATTATATTGAGAACGAAAATAGTACCGATTTTCTGTTCAATATAGGAAACAGGATACTAACGTTTTATGAGCTTAAAAAAATACATTTACATGCTTCGTGAGCCTAGAGTCGATAGTAACTCCCAAATACTTAAAACTTATTTATTCATTTTGCGAACATTATCACTTCGGCGTTTAATTTAATTTTCCTTTTATAGAAAAATGAGATAATTTATTAATTACAGCAGTTAACTTGTTGCTGATAGTATCAATGCAGTATGATGATGCCAACAAAGTTATATCGTCTGCATATCATTAATTGTGGGTATATATCATTAAATAAAAATGAATCAGGATGCTTCTTTGTAACACTCCTGTTATTACGGGTCTTGTTTTACATTTCAGATTTTATTTTTTAATCGTCCGTACCATGTACTGCTACAAAGGATAAAGTATTCGTCTATTATTTCATTATTATAGATGTGAAGATAATTTAGTGTAAACGAGGAAAATTGTACGAGCATTTTCATTTTTAGATATAAAAAATATTTCATTAGGTGTGTTAGGAAAGTGTAATGAAGAGTGAATAGAGTTATATAAAGAACAGTGTAGTAAGATATGAGCTATAGTGATTTGAACATTACAGATTGAGCAAGTAGAAGGATCGGTTTTGGATAGGACATAAGAATGAATCGAACGAGTGTGACATGTGTGGACAAGCAGCAACATCACTTCATCCGGTTTTGTGCCATGAACATGTTGAATAGTACCACTTTGTTGAGGTAAACCGGAAAATCTGACTGTTGCTTGTTCTTTGAATTTATAGTGCATATCGGAACATATTACTGGAAGTAGCGGCTTGTTTTCCCAAGAAGATAACAGGAATGAATTGATAGGTGTAATTGGCAGTAGATCAGAGAGGTAAATAGCAAGTAGCGCTGTTTTTACTTTGTTGAGAGATTTGTATCCCCATATGATTATTTTGAATCTTTGATGATGTCAGTTATTTGTAATGGTAGTTGCTTAAAAAGTAACTGTATGTAAAATTTTAAGATAACTTAGTGACGATATGGATCTAGAGGTAAATCACTTTCTTCATGGTGATAGTTGGCGTTTCTGAGAGCGAGACGAATTGCTTTATGATGTGTTAAATCCAAGAAATGTAACCGTGTTGTTTTAGCAGATGAGTAAGTAGGAAATCCATAATCACAATTGGAACGTATCAGGAATTTTTAATAATGAGTATCTGCACCATTATAAGTATATGATAGTTTGCTTAGTAAATTTAATCTACGCGAGCAAGATAGTGTGAGTCATATGCATTTTCCAAGTCAATTTGTTATCAAAATGTATCTCAATATAAGTAATATTATTTGTACATGAGATTATTGCATTAGTCATTCCAATATTAAGTTGATGATTACAATTATGATATCTGCAAAAGTGAATTGATTTTGTTTTTGAATCTGAAAACTATAAACCGTGATCTGACCATTTAAGTAAAGTATTAGTGGTGTTTTGCAAAGCTAACTCCCCAATAATTTTTGCATGATATGAATATTACTAGATCATCCGCTAAGAGTGCTGCGTGAATTGGAGATTTAATCTCGTTGGTAATAGAGTTAATGACAATATTAAATAATGTTCGTTGGAATACAGAACCTTGGGGCACTCCGTTTGCAAGACAAGGATATGATATTACCAATTTTTACTACAACATTTCGATGATTCAAGAAGTTATTAATGAATACAGCTATACGTCCTCGAATATTTCAGTTGTCAAATTGTTCCATTATCGTATGTTTCCAGACTCGAATGTTTTATCGAAAAATATTGATGTTCACTTTTTAAGATTTTTAATTTAATATGGAATTTTGTGTTTGATAAGTAGGATTTTAGTATCAACATTAGATAATGCGAGAATGCTTATTTAATTTATACAGGATTATGTCGCGCCAAGTAGTGTCGAAACTTTTTTATCGTCTAACAATGTTGATGCGTTATATCTACTTAAACTGAAGTTATCTATAATTTAATCCCAGATTTTTATTAGTTGAATAGTAATATTTAAATTTGACGAACAACCATATTGAAAACTATTTAAATCTTTATTTGTAACATTGTGTTTTTTTAATCTAATTCTAGCGGTGGTTTTTTTTTTCAAAAGGTTTACTTATTTATATTTCCAAGTAGGCTGGTAGGTCTTATATTCTTCAACAAAGAGGCATCATTACCTGGATTTGGAAAGAGGTACAGTTATCGATGCTCCACAACGACGAATAACAAAGGTGATGTAAGCAAGAATTAAACATCGTCGGAGATCAAATTTACTTTTTTGCTAATTTTTTAATTAATCTGATGGTAATTTTGTCGTGACCGATGGATTAGTGTTTTTCAGTGTTTTAATGTGTTTTAACCTTTTTTGGAGATATTAAATCAGCACCAGACACCAATCTGATTATTAATTTAGGTGTATTTCCGCTCATGATAACATGTGGGCATGGTATCCTTTTGTTTGTGTTTATTTTCAAAATAATCAAAAATTAACTTGACTGTTCTCATTAGTGCACGAAATATGATCGTCGCTGTGAGATTTTTTAAGGGAGGGTAGAGATTCACTATTCCCATTTGAACAGTTCCAAGCGCGTTGTTTTCCATTAACATTATCGGCTATTTATCTGCAACGTTTATTAGAGATTTTATGTTAGGTTCAAAATTTAGATTAGAAAAAATGGATGGTAGACAAAAGTGATTTGTTGCCTATAACAACTTTAGCTTTTATCGGTGGAATATGTTTAATTTTTGGTTCCGGTACTGGTTCGCATGCGAAAAACCTGATAGTTCGCAATTTATAGGGAAATGCTCTCGTCGACCTTAGATTCAGAGATTCCTGAAATTTTAATTATAATTAGTGTACAAATGTATTTTATTTCTTTGGTTTTATAGATAATGCATTATATTCGGTAACAGTCGGATCAGTATTTATTGTTAAAATAAATGAATTATTAAAAATGTACATATTAAACCGTTTAACGTGCTTGATAAGAGTAAAGATAAATGAAGTTTGTTGATGGTTTTTTTCTGTATTTTTATGTTAGTTAAATAAGAAACTGGATATATTTTTAAACTAATGTACGTAGTAAGAACTGTGTATGCGTTATATTATTTTGTTATTTTTTGTAACATATCATTCGTTTTGTAAATTGTAAATACATTTTTATCTATCTAGCCATCCATTAGTGACACATTCTTTCTAAACAAAAAATTATTCTATTGAAATCAATTATTTTAAATAGCTCTATTAATTGAGCCAGATTATTATTATAAATTATCGTAAACGTTATTATTGCTATGCTGCTCAGACAACTCTTGCTCAATAATCTGATTTCACGTCAATGAAGATAAGTGCTCTTTTCTTTATATATCTTTATTCATCTGTTTGTAAAGGCAAAAAATAAATATTGATACTAAATTTATTTAAATAAACTTTAACTTTTTATAGCATACATGACGGCAAATACCTTGCCATAATAACAAAAGTGTTTAATATTAAACATTGAATGAAGAGAATTAAACAAATTAAAAATTATCATATAAAATAATAAATACACGATTCAAGTAATGAGTAAAGAAAACATAAATCTGCCTAAAAAGAATAACACATACATAATAAATTACATATTGAACTTACATAAATTATATTTGAATTATCTGTCTTCATGTTTTTTATACACAAGTTTTAGCCACCATTGGATAATAACTAAATTTAAGAAATACGTTTATTCCCACGTAACAAATTGCGTATATAGTGTTTTAATGTATGAAAAAACATTATAGACAGTTATTTTAAATAACCCGAATTTTGTTAAAACCGAAATTAAATACCCGGTACTAAACTAAACATGGGGTCCAATAAATAATTTACTAAGATCAGATTTTCCATTAAGTACCTGTGAACAAATATTTCATATTGAAAGTAACTATTTTGTTCAAATAGCTGGCTCAGACAAAGAAATTTTGTTACATGATAATGAATCATTTTTGGAGGTACAGTTTTTTGCAAAAAATTTCATATGACAAGAAATAACTAAATTCATAATTCTCGTAAGCGTCAAATAGAATATTTATTGTATTTATTATGAATATTATTAATCTTTTATCAGTATTTATATTGCATAATAATCACAATATATTACTTTTAAAATTCTACGTTTCTAAGTATTCATGCTGACTCTTGTATTTCCAAAAATTAAATAAATACATGTACTTATGATACACATTATATAGTCATGCTGATATATATATATATATATAAATTTATTATAAACCAAACAAAATATAACAGTTTAATCACTAGTAAGTTTTTATTGCAAAGCTTTTCGACAGTTACGTTCGTCATAACATGTAATGTTTATTGTGTACGCTCGAAAACTATGTTAACTGTCGAAAAGCTTTGCAATAAAAACTTACTAATGATTAAATTGTGTTATATCTTGTTTGGTTTATAATTTATAAATTCAACATATAAATTTATTACTGTTGTTATGAATAAATTCTTCGTGTCATTTCTTGGTACAGGTATATAGTTTTTATAGGGAACCGAAAGACAGGAATATAATTTATTTACTGCAGGTTTAAGATTTGTTTTATAAAGTTAATTTTAGGTGATATAAATTTATTGGCATGGATGATACGCATACAAAAATAACAATTTGATTTGGAAATTATTATATTAGTTTTACTTTTATTTAATAAAGATTGAAACGCAACAGCAATGTGAAACTGGAACACCAAGCCTATCAAGATTCCTTTAATAAATCGCAGAGAATAAGGTGATTGCTAAATTAAGACGAAATTATAATTAGATTAAAACGATAATTAAATTTAACTAAATCTTAGACTGTCTTTTGACCGACCCATAGATCAGTTTTAGCTATCGTCTCAACTTTGTTAATCTCTTTTCTCACTTAAGTGTTTTAGTTTCATCACAAAATGAATATATTTATCGAATTAAATATCTATTATCTACAAGAATACTTGTATTTATATTTTAGCATTATAAATTTATAACTATAAAAATTTCTAATGATTTCATTTTTCGCTCTTAACTGTACTTAAACTTGAATGAACAATAAATTGTATAGGGCTGTGTTCACATCGTTATGTTAAACCATGACTTTTATATTGAAGTTTTATTGTACTTTATTACAGATAATGTTAAATGTATGACATTTTTTTATTTACAATAAAAAATACAAATTCTTTAAATAAATTATAATGGTAATTTTTATTCCATTGTGAATATAATATATTATTTTTTAATATTAATATTTTATTATAAGTCGAGCATCAATTTAAAAACAGTATTTATAACATTATTTTATAATAATATACAGTGAATTAAAAATTAATTTTCCGCTACGACGCTGTCTACACGCTTAGTATATGACGTCCCATAGATTGCGGTTGTTCTCGGCGTTGTTTGTTTGAAGCAGTCAAGCAGGGTTTTGTGATTTTGTCATTCTTGCCGGGTTATTTAGAATATATGATTAAAAAACTTTATAAGAGTATATCTATATAAATATAATATATATTTGGAAAGGTAAGGAAATATAAAATTACATTCATGCGTCGTCGTATATTCGTGTAATTATTATGAAATGTAAATTAACGATTCAAGTTATATGTTCATCTATTGCTGAACACGTTTATTTTTGTATATTTCGTATTTCGTCGTTACTGCTTGTACAACATTTATTACGTAAATATTTTTAGTTAAATTATTACGTAGCACTGAAGATTTAATTTTAATATAATCGAATGTCGATTCAAATATAGTTTCTACATTCACGTGTTGGTTTCATCAGAGTATTAATTGTTTTGGTTGGGTATGTTAAATTAAAATAAAAACATATTTATGGTTATATTCATGTTTAATTTATCTTACCTTTTATGCGTTAAATTCTGTTTTTTAACGGTGCCTCTGTAATCTCAAAAAAGAAATCGCAAGAAATAACGTATTTACATAAATGTTATTTATCCAGATCGAAAGCACAATATTTATATTCGATTTCGTTCAGATAAAAATGTTTTTTTGTCATATTGTCTGTATATATATGTGTCTGAAAATACAAATTGATATAACGATGTGTTATTTATGATTAACAAACTTAGTTTAAAATATGATTATACCTTAATATACAAAATAGTATGTTGAATTAAGTTGTTTTTCTAGAAAGAACATAGTATAAAAAAACGTTTTTGGTCAATTTTCTAAATTATTGTTTATAGAGCGAATGGTGCGTTGTTTTTTAAATTTTAATAAGCAGCAATATGTGTCATTTATCGAAATTAGTACGGATATTAACTTTTTATAATAATAAATGAGTTGAGTTAAACAATTTATAATTTAATATATGCACATACGCAGAATAATACATTGCTATAATTTCTCGATCAAAGATTTTAATTATAGTATTCACGGAATAATTTTGAGAAATGATTCTTCATTTTAATATTTGTTTTATTACTGATCCAATTATTTCATGTTATATTTCGCTATACTTGATTATATTTTTAATTTTTTTCTTGGTCCTATTACCCCCTTTTGGCGAAATAGTGATATAAAACGGAATCATTAGCTGTAATTTTGAGCAACCGATATCGCCTCATGAATCGATCCATCGTACGTGTGATCTTTCCTTCGAATCACCTTTTTTTTGAAAATTTCATTTTGTATATTCTTAGAAATTCTTGGTAATATGATAGCTGCATAATGTGTCATGATTAATCTACGCTTTATATCAAGTAGCTTCTATTATTTTTATATACGCTGACTTTAATTGAAATTATCAATATTTTAAAAGTCACTGTTATATTTTTCGTTTCCATTTTTTCTGGTTATTTAATTTTGATTGATACTAAGTCGGTATTCCCTGCATCTAACCTTCAGTTTTTACATGATAATTGTAAATTTTAGAATAATTTGATAAATAATATGCTCTTTTTTGAAAAACATACATTTGCATAAACTGCGAGGAACAAATTTTTCATCGGAATTGAAATTGTTTTTTTTTTCTTCTGAAAAATGGGTAACAAGTTAATGACTAAAACGATACTTCAAAAACCCAATTTTTGTGGTAGATTCAATTTAAAATGATTATATAAAGTTATTAAAAGCACTGCACATAATTAAAGTACGAACATTCTTTTAAAAAATAAATGATACTTTTTTCAAACTTGTTTAAAATAAACAAAGGTTTGTCTCGGTATTCTATGATTGGTATCAAATGTTACCGGTTTAAGCGCTAGAGTATCGATTAATTTTTATTTTTTTTTTATTTTTAAAATTGCAAACAAATTTTACAATGAATTAGATTGAAAATTATTATAATTAATTATAAAAAATTTAAAATGATTTAAAGATAATTTTTTAGTTTAATCTCGCTTCTCAGCCTCAAGATTAAAGTGTAGTATCTGTATTAGCTTAATAACTACTGAAAAATAGTGTTTGAATTATTTTAAAATGTTTGTAATTAATGATAATTTTCAATATAATTCATTATAAAATTTATTTGCAATTAATTTTAAAAATCAAAAATATTTAATTCATCATCGATACTAGCGCTCCAATCGGTAACATACTAACCGTAGAATACCGGGCTTTAACGTTTGATTATATCAAACACTAATAACGTTTGATCAAACATTAAAGTTTGAAAGGAGTATAATTTATTAAAAAATAAATTTTTCCGTACTTTAATTTTGTGCAGTGCGTTTAATAAGTATATTTAGTCATTTTAAATTGATTATCCGGTAAATAATTTAGATTTTGTTGATTTAGTAAATTCGGAAGCGCGGTTTCAAAAATTCAAAGTTTTTAAAAAATTTGAGCTCCGGTGAAAATTTGTTCGTCACTAGTCGATTTTTTTTTTAAATTCGCACTGCTTATTTATTTATTTATTTAATGAAACCACACATCAGCTAAAAGCCAGTTATAGTGTAGGCTTATAAAGTAATACAATGAATAATTTTTTCTGAATTATAAAATTAAAAGTAAAAAAAATAAAATAAAAAAAAATACATTGAACACTTATGCAAATGTAAAGTAGCATAAAGACACGTGTACAAACTCAATGTTTTAACCTTTATATTTTTTACATTAACGTTCTAATTCGGATTTTTTGTATAGTAAATGTAGTTTGAAATGTTAAAAATTATTTTTATTTTATCGCTAGATACGACTTACAATCATGAGTAACGATAGAAGTTCTAGCAGAAGTGCGTCTATTAAAAGCGGCGAACGAGATGACGTAGGTAGAAGTCGTTCCCCGAGAAGATCGCGTTCACGCAACAGTCGTTCTGATTCTTGTCCCCGTTCTAGATCTAGATCATCTGACGGGTCCTATAGAAGATCGTCGAAGTATCCGAGATCGCGATCACGTTCTTATTCTCATCGTAGCCGATCCGGAAGCGATAGACGTAGGCGGATGAGTAGCGGGGAGAATCCGAAACCGAATCGATGCTTGGGGGTGTTCGGTTTAAGTATTTATACGACGGAACGTCAGATACGCGAAATTTTTAACAAATACGGAAAATTGGACAAGGTACAGGTAATATTCGATGCGAAAACTGGCCGTTCGCGCGGGTTCTGTTTCGTTTATTACGACTCTGTCGAGGATGCTAAGTACGCTAAGGAACAGTGCAGCGGCATGGAAGTGGACGGGCGTCGAATTCGAGTTGATTTTTCCATAACTCAACGAGCCCATACTCCTACGCCCGGTATTTACATGGGTACTCCGACGTATACTAGAAATGACAGACGTTGGAATCGTAAACGTTATTACGACGATGATTATCGTTACGGTAGACGTTCCCCATCGCCGTATCGCAGCGGTTATCACGGTAGACGATACGATCGTTCTAGATCGCGTTCGTATTCACCGCGACGCTATTGAGTATTCGCTGATACGTGTATTTATATATAATATATATATATATATTTTTTTTAAAGAAAATGAATAAAATAACTTTGCACATTATAGTGGTCGAATTTTATAATTATATTAAAATTATTAATTAGATTAAGATACTGTTTTTGTAATAATCTTGTGTCTGAATTTAATATTGGGACATTGCTTTTTTTTTTTATAGTATAAAATTATATATATTTTTGCACATATAAATGACAGAAAGAATATTCGAGCATTTAAGCTTAAGGATATTTAGAGAATATAGTCATTTATTAAAATGGATGATTATTTTAATTAGACTTATAAACTAAAAAATTTTAATCTATTTTATACGTAATAATCCGAAATAAACGTATATCGTTATAATCGGTCTAATGTATATTGTTGATTCGTATCGTGTGTTCTTTTTTTCCCTTTGTTAGGCCAATCGGTGTTGCGGATGTAAGTTAATGCGTATTTCGAAATGACGGGATAATTTGTTGTAAATACTAGTACATATATTTTGCATGAAGATGCGACACTGCTGCTTCAGATGCATTGAATCCGTTGCATGCGTGTGTATTTCGCTGGTACAATTAAATATTGAATATATACATGTTCGGAAGAATATTTTAAAAAGGATCTTAAAAATTTTAATATAGGTAATAGTACTTGAAAGTTTGCGGTAATGTAATACACGATCAATTTATCGGTCATGTTCGTTTGTTTAGAGTTATTAGCGATGATAATCATCATTCAATTAATCGTGCATATATATACGTATAATATATTATATATGTAATATAAATATTATACACGCTCTATTATATATATATATATATATATATTGTAGACTTATATATCATCATAATTTCTTCTCAATCGCTAGTTTGGTGGGCATACTGCTAAGCAAATAATTTTCTGGTGAAAGCAGCATCTTTTATCTTCACATAAGTCCGTTCTTTTATTATGGCGTCCATAAATCGGGTTATCTTCCACGTGTTAATTTTCAATTTGCTTTTTCTTCTATTAAGTTTTTAACCATTTACAACGTCTGACTTGATGATCGATCATACTATTTCTTCTCTTTTCAATCGTGTTTATTATCTCCAGTTGTTCTTCTATTCCATCGAATACCTTCTTATTTATGATTTTTTCCATCCATAATATTCTCAGCATCCTTCGACAGCATCAAACTTCAAAAGCTTGAAGTTTTAATCTTTCGTTTTTCTGTAAAGTCCATGTTTCACAGATGGCTCCAGAAAAAAGTTTTAACGAACAGCAATGGACAGCTATCTTGTGTGTAATGAAACATTTCACGATGTAATAAGCATTCTTTTTTTATATTCTCTTTATTACTGTTTTCTATTCGTCCGTCGGACGTTATTATTAAACTGCCAACATGAGGAAATTCTTTTACTTGAGATATTTATTTTCCATCGATGGCTATGTCTATATCTTTTGCGGTGTAATTTGTACATATCATTACTTTTGTTTTATCTGCATTTATTTTTATTCTACATTTTTCTATTAATAGCGCATTCGAGTAAGATACTATTTTTTCTCTTCTTCTGCTATCGAATATCAAATTCCATTGATCTTAGTAGTCATGTTTTCTTTTTCTGCAAAAGTTTTCATTGCTTCTTCTATGTATATTTTTAAAAAGCAATCCTTGTCTTTTCCTCTTTTTTTTTATTTTATCTTACCTTCGGCTTTTTTGTTTATTACTGCTTTTTGATTTTTATGTAGTTAGAAAAGTATTCTTCGGTCTCTGTAATTTACGTGTATATGTTTCAAGATTTTAAACATTATATTCCAGTTGACGTTATCGAAGGCTTTTTCAATATCGATGAACGCATTGAACAGTTTTTTTTATTAATCTCTAAATTTTTCTCAATAATTAATCGTAATGATAATATAGATTCTCTCTCGTTTCCTTTCCTTTTTCCGAATTCATGTGGCAAATTTTCTTCTATCTTCTTTTATATACGACGGTATGTAATTTTGGTTAAAATTTTTAAAATATGCGGTAGCGTAGTTCTATGCTCTTCGCAAGTTTGAGTATTTACTTGGCGATTGCAATTATATCAGCACTCTGACAATTTTTTGGAATGATTTCGATAACATATATTTCGTTCATCAGGTTAAACATTGCCTCTTTTGCTCTATCTCCTACTTTTTGGAGAAGTTCCCCGGGTATGTTGTCTATTGTACACATTTTTCTAGTTGTCAATTCGTCCAATGATTTCTCGAATTCTTCTCTGAATATCACCAATATTATCCTCAGCAAAGTTTTTCGATATAATGTTTCCACTTGTATTTCTTCGCTAGTAATTAATACTTTGCCTTTATGATTTTTAATGTTACTTAAATCCTTCCTTCTGTTCGGAAATTGTCTTCACTATATACTATATAACATAAATCCGTGCACATTTATTCGAAGTAGCGACTTTAAGATGTTTATGTTTTTTTTATTTTTTCCATCTTTTGTCATATTTATTAATTATTTTTCCATTTTCTCCTGTGGGTGTGAAATCTATTACATTATTAAATTCATTATTGCCATTAATACTGGGCTATATTCATCTGTGTGTTTATACAAATGTCTCTGGATGTGATGACAATGTAGATTAATGTTGTGTGATCTGTTGTGTATAGTCCGTAGTTTGTATTCTTCATGCGTGTTATACATGCGGAACTACTGTTCCGTCTCTGCGATCGAATAGACCGACGTGTAAAGGATGTTTTCTTGTAATATTTAAAATTTAACAATAATTCCTTATACTACGTAAATAATATTGGATGAACCAAAGAAGACTGACGGTTTTGTTTCTTGAATTGCGCAGTTGGTAACACTGCTAAAACGCGGACCACCGCGTCGTGCTCCGCGGTACACACGAGAGATTCGTTTTTGTCTAGTTTCAGTTATCATGGCATCCTATAATGAGAACAAGCGCGCGTTTTGCAAAGAGAGTTTCGACAGAATTTAAAGTTACTCTATTTTCTTTGTGGGATACCTTAAGAATTTTGGTCTAGTAATTTTTGAATTATTCAAAAAACAAGAAAACCGTCCATCTTCTGTGGGTCATTATCTTCCTTATATTTATATTTCGTCGGAATAGCCGATTGACTAAGAGCACGGACTTCTGTATACGGAAGGTATACCGGGTTCGAATATGATCGACGATGCGAAAATATCATTAGAAAAATAAAAACATAAATAATCCTAATATTCGTAGCGTGGAAGGCAATTGCAAACTACCAACCATAATAATATAGTACACTACAAAAATACGCGGGGATGTATTGTGTCGTGACAACAAAGTGATTACAGTCAGTTCTCCCGTGTGCGTGTATGCGTGTTTAACTAGCACTATAATTGCTTTGTACGCTACTTACACTGCACAACAAAATATGTATAGGTAAGTAGTCGTATAAATTGCCCACCAACCTAGCGGTTGAGGATAAATGATGATATAGTTATCAGGCGTAAATAAAATATTTTCCATCTTGATGTTCTAGGGACTTAATAATGGCGGTGGTATCCCGTTTATAGTACAGCGAGCAATTAATGCAAACCGGGTAGTAATAGCGTATTTATAGATTATGAAGAAGCTTTCGACCGGGTAAAAAATACGAAATTGATAAATATACTAGAAGAACATAAAATATGGACAATAACGATTTATAAATAATCGAAAGTATATATTGGAATCAGACGGTGAATATTTAAAGTTGGTTGGAGAAGAATTCGATGATAATAGGTGTCAAATTAAAAAAGTCGTTATGCAAGACTGCCCGTTGTCACCTAGACTATTTAGTATACATTCAGAAGAGATCGTTAAAAAATTAACAACTACGAATTCAAAATAAACGGATGTTCAATAGAGTGTGTAAGCTACGGAGATGTTCGAGTATATTACTGGCAGGATCAACTAAAGAAATGCAGATGACGTTAAATAGGCTAAACCAAGCAAGGGAGAAATATGACGTGAAAATAAACGTTAGGAAAACAAAGACCTTAAAATTCACGAAGACGATTGACAACATAGATCTCAAGTTAAACATCGGAAACGAAATGGTGGAAACAAGAATTTCGATATCTAGGCGTATAACAAGTGATGGTGTCGAGATATAAAAGTAAAAACCGTATTGGAATAGCCAAACGAGCGTTCAGAAATTTAGAAACCGTGCTGAAATACAGGAAACTAAAAATGAATATGAAGATGTAAGTCAACCGGTGTAGTCATCTCCGTCCTGAAATACGCTGCTGAAACGTGCGACACTAAACGCCGGAAGTATAAAAAACGCGGACGCTTAGAAGAATATGGCGGGTATACGGCAAAAGTAACTATTACAACGGAGGAGCGGTATGGAAAAAAATGAACGTCGTCATCGAGAGAAGAAAGCTAAAAGAATAGCTCGCGCTTAAAACAAGGGAAGGAGGAATATGCTACCGTTCGAGGAAATATACCGGGAAAGACAATGCGACAGAGGAAAACACTCGATAGGTTATTTCCCTTTTTACTTAAACGTGTAGAACTTTATTTATGTAAGATAATTCCGCATACGTACATGTGTATATGAAGTAACATAGAATATTTTATTTCCATTTTCATTTCTTCTTGTCGGAACATTGCATCAACATGTGTTATATTTCTAGTCCCCTGGCTGATTTTATTATTTCGTCAATCTTGTCGGAACATTGCATCAACATGTTTTATATTTCTAGTCCCCTCCCTGATTTTATTATTTCGTCAATTTTCTTGTTTTTAAAGCTAATCATTTCGAGTGTTTTCCTCTCTCGTATTGTCTTTCCCAGTGGTCTGCGCATGCAAAACAGGTGGATGTTGCTCTGAACGAAGCGCGTCGTTTAGTAACAGGATTTTTGAAACCAACGGCAGTAGAAAACCTCTATTTATTGAGCGATATAGTGTCAGCACACATAAGACGCCGTGTAATAGCTGACAAAGAAAGAACTGCCCAAATCTACGACGAAAGGCATCCAATGTACGGTCAAACTAAGGTATCATACAGGCTGAAGTCAAGGAGCAGTTGTTTCATGAAAACTACCAAGGAATTAATATAAAAAGAACGAATAAATCAATGGAGTAAAGAAATTAAACCAAACCCCGTGAGACCGCTAGAGGAAACACTGGCACCAGGACATAAAGAGAGATTATGGCGCACAATAAATCGAATACGGACAGGCTGTGTACAGCATCAGAAATGATGAAATGGGGTCTGGTGGAAGACACAAAATGCCAATGCGGAGAACGCCAGATAATACAACAAATATTGGAATGTAAAAAGAACCCGACGATGTGTATAATGCATGATGTTATCCTAGCAAATGAAAAAGCCAATGGCTGAAATATTGGTGCGACAAAATATGAATCTCAAGCGAACCGGATACGAAAAGAAGAAGATTAATCGTATTTTCTTATTTCCCCTCTTTTTTTTTAATTCTTTTTCCTGCCCCCCCTCCCCATCGTACATTTATTGTAATTATTTCTGCGTTGTTTAAAGAATATCTCGGATTTATATTTCGCTCTCACTCGTTCTTTAGTAGTAAATTATTCGAAACACCCTACGATGCGATTCCAGATTTCATCGTTTAACATTTTTCTCTTATAATAAGACGCAACTTTTTTTGTGTGTGTGAGCGTGTGTGTATAATATATATATATTTAAAAAATTTATTGTTAGTACATGTATTCTTTATTTTTTTTATGTCAAGATGAATAATGGCGTTCAACTTGATCAATTAAAAGAAATTCGAAGATATCTCGAAATTAAAGAAAATTGGATTATTCGGAATAAACGAATTGGCTGTACACACACGGAATTCGAATTTGGAAAAAGTGAATTTAGTTATATAAGATATTCGATCCTTTTGAAACGCGATCTTAATTAGGATCGATATTTTTGCTCGTATTTTAATCGTAAACGATATTCTCGTTCGTCGATCATTCTGAATGACGCATTTATTGGAAGTTCGAATTTTAAAATTGTTTTCTTCTACTTTGTTGGCTTGTCGTGTACTGCCGCCTAGGCCAGATGCATGAAAATATAGGAATTAAATGAATTGAAATAAGTTAGTTCATCTTTAGCATGATGATCAGATAGGATTTCAGAGAGGGAGGACGATTGGAGAATTTGTGCTCGGTAGGAATTATAAATTGGACAGCTCATTTTCAGTTTTATATTGCGCTATCATTCCGTTTTACTCGGTCTGGATTATGTTGCATATTTTTCAACACTCTCTTCGACTAAATTTAGGGTTTTATAATTAATTTTCATCTTTCTGATGTTTCTAAATGTTGTCTCGGTTAAAACGCTACTAATCGATTTCTTAGTATTTTCCTACGTTTTGTTCGGCAATTCAGTAATTTGTGGCAATTACTGTCAAGTGTCTTTTAAAAGTTTCTGGGACAATTTGAATTGATTTTCTTGTTAATATTATTTGTATTCGAAATTATGTTTAAGGTTGGTATTAATGTAAAACTTATCCGGGAACCGATGTAGATAGTGATTACAATGTATTGGAAACAATATTACGGCTAAAGAGAAGTGAAACAATGAATAAAAATAAATACCAAAAGTGAAATACAGAAATACTAAAGATAAATGATATCAAGTTGAAATACCGGAATAAATTTAAAATTTAAGTTAGAAAATGGAAATATCAATGAGAAGTGGCAAAATATAAAATAACCTATTACAGGAGCGGTAAGAGAAACATTGGGAATATAGAATAAAATTTATTGTAAACCGCGGTTAACGAAGGAAATAAGACGAAAATATAAAAATGCGATACGGACGAAGGGAATAAAAAATACAATAAATACAGAAATTTACACAATTACATCACTAAATGGTATACCACTTTTTTTTTTTTATATCCCCGACAATTTATACATACAACATTAAAAGTTGCACATGAACCATAAACACACTAACGTGTTTCCACAAAAACACATTTGAAAAATACATTATATTTATAGTACAATATTTACAAAACTTTTAAATTCAAATAATACTTAATCAATATAATAATAATTTCCCAACATTCCCCAAAATTATTATTCTTCGCATAGACCTCTCATTCTGACGAATTTGGTGGTTTTTAATCCTTTAGTTAATATATCCGCCTTCTGTTTTACGGTAGGAATATATTCAAGTCTGATTTTCATTCCTTCGACTAATTCATCGATATATTTATATTTGATAACCAAAAATTTAATTCTACTGTAATTTGTTGCGTTATTAGTAATTTTTATACAAGCTTGATTGTCTTCATGTATTATTATGCCATCATTTATTTTTGTTCCCATATCGCCCAAGATGCCGGATATCCACAACGCTCCTCTTGCACTTTCGCTTACAGCGATATACTCGGATTCAGCAGTTGACAGCACACTAAACTTTTTTTTTTCTTTGTTTTCCAGTACACAGGGTTTTCGAAAACATTTATCAATATTTCTGATGTTGATCTTCGATGTTTATTTTCTTCCCAAGAAGCATCTGTGTAAACTTCGATCATTGATATTTTGCTTATAATTGAGCCTCATTTGTTTAATCCTTTTTAGGTATTACTATAAATACTGATACTTCTCTGCTGTGACGCTTTTGAAATCTGCTTAATACATTTATATGACTGATATCATGACTACTATTCTGCATTATATGTGCTAGTGCACCTAATAATTTCTGATACGGTTTTTAATTTATTTCGTCAGTATTTTGATTATCGTCTGTAAATTTCAAGTCTTTCTCTATTGGTGTCCGTTTTTCTTTCGCGTTTTCTAAATTAAATCTTTTATGCATTTATCGATTAACTTTGATCCATTACAAGTGCATCGTTCATGTTACTACAAAACGTAGACTTGGGTTTATTAAAATATCGTTTTACTTTTATTAATAAATCGGGTTTTTTCTTTTTTGTACGCGGTTACTCCGAAATTATCGTATCTAATTTTAATATATATTTTTTAAGTTTTTTAAATTTAGTATGACTATTTTGTTATTACAGTGAACTCCCGATTGTGCGAATTATCCGTGCTCATTCCGGAATCGTAAAAAAAAATTAGACATGTTCACGGTTATATAATTTTGTTCGCTTTAGCTGACAGTATTGTAAATGATTACCACTATCACGATCGTGAAGAAAGATCGTATCGTTTGATGAGCAATCTTCTTCGGATATTCAAGAAGAAAGTGATAACAGCTTTCTGGAATGAGTAAAAGAATTCGAAGCCAAAAATCTTGATGAAGAAAATTTATAAGACGAGCCTGGATTTCAGTGACGGATGAAGACGTCGTTACTAATTGCATCGTTACATTTAATAGTGATGATAGTACTGATGCAGAAGATGTGCTAAATGAGAAAAATGCAATTTCTCATTCCGCTGCTCTAAAATCTGCAGAAACTTTGTTAGATTATTTGGGACAAAGAGGATTTAACTACGGTGACATTACTGCGGTTCGTAAAATATGTGTCGATATACGACAAGAAATCAACAACCAGAAGCAAAGACGCATTGCGGAATTTTTTAAGCAGTAGATGTTAAAACGAAAATTCCTAGTTTGATGTTATGATACAGAGTATCGGCAAATGTAAGTCATTTTTATATTTTTGTACTGATAATTTTTTCTTAAATAAAAAGCAATTTTCGGATTATCCGTACGACCTACTCCGGTGAGTAACCCAATAGAGAGTTCACTGTGTTACGCAACTGATTGTTTCTTCATTCTTTGAAGTCATTTTCACGTTTATGTGATCATTTTTTAATGTAAAAAACAAAATTTTTAAAATTAAAAATATAATAAGTTGTTAGGTTCGTGAGGGGATTTTTATTGTCGTGATAAATGCTAACAAATCTTGACATTTTCTTTCTATTTTCTGATTATTATTTTTAAGCACAGGTTATGCAATATTGCATTATAAAGGTTTGTGTGATAATTGCTTTTTTTTTAAAGGTTCCAATTCGAATATGCGTGTAAGTTAGTATATAATATATATTATTGTTTTAGTTTCACCTAGTATAAAATCTACGCACAAGTTAACGGGACCAGAAATACTTGAATCAGAAGTCAAGGAAGCAATGAAAAATATGAAAAATAGAAAAACTCCTGGGCAAGACAATTTACCAGCTGAAATAATTAAATGTTTAGATACCCGAATGTTGACTGCACTTTTTAATAAAGTATATGAAACTGGTGAAATACCGGAGGATTGGTTGAAATCAACATTTATTCCAATACCGAAGAAACAACACGCAAACAATTGTTCTGAATTCAGATATTGATCTCAATAATGAGTCACGTGCTAAAGATGTTTTTAAAGATAATACACCGACGGATATATAGTAAATGTGAAGAGGAAAGTGGAGAAACGCAATTTGGTTTTCGTAGGAATCTAGGAGCAAGAGAAGCAATATTTGTCATGAAGATATTATTACAGAAATGCTATGATCATGATCAGAATGTATATATATGCTTCGTAGACTATGAAAAAGCGTTTGACACCATCGGACACCAATCACTAATGGATATTCTTCGTGAGATTGGCATTTATGAGAAAGATAGAAGAATAATAAAACATTTATACTGGAAACAAGAAGCCAAAGTTCGTATTGATGGAAGACTAGAGACTCCGAATATTCAAATCTTTAAAGGTGTACGACAAGGCTGTGTATTATCGCCACTCTTATTTAATCTTTATTTAGAAACGATCTTTAAGATAACATTAACAGATGAGAATGCTGGTATTAAAGTAGATGGAAAAATAATTTCAAACATAAGATATGCGGATGATTCGGCCATCCTGACTGGAAATTTGATGGACTTACAGCGGTTGATAAATAAACTAAACAAGATAGGACAGGAATTTGGAATTAATATAATCTGTCCGAAACAAAATTTCTTGGGTTCAGTAATCAATTGCAGATTGAATTGTGATGAAGAAATCAGAGTCCGATGTGGAATAGCCAAAGATGGTATTTAGAAGACTTAGTAACGTACTTCTGCAACCAAAGTTCCCCTTACCTATAAGGTTAAAGGTCATCAAAGGCGTCTGCTGAGAATACCTTGGAGAGAAAAAATAATGCGGAAGTCTTGAAAAGAGCAGCAGTTAGCAGAGAATTATGGAATATCATACAGATAAGAAAAATATCATATTTCGGTCACATAATTCGTGGATAACCGCATATTACAAACTATATTACAGGGTAGAATAGAAGGAAAACGACCAAGAGAGGCAGAAGAAAGTCCGAATGGATAATGAACATAAAAGATTGGACGGGAATAAAGGAATTGGAGAACTAACGGAAGCAGCAAGAAATAGAACACTAAAAACAGCCAACGCGTCAAGGACGTAAGGCACTAAAAGAAGAAGAAGTATATAATAACCGTGTGTAATCAGCGCAAATAATGTAACAGAAATTATAACTTCGGATTAGAAAATTTTGTTTATTATTTCGCGAGCGGACGCATTATAAAGGCATGTGTATAAGAGATGAACACTTCGTATACGTGTTAAAAAATATATTTTCGTATTTAAATATCTTCAATACATATTTGTAACATAACGTAGAAACAGGAAACCGGCACAAATAATATGAAATTTCTAATTTGTAGCGAAAGACTGATAAATTCATATTTGCTTCTAACATCTTATTTTTTTGTTAATTTATTCGCAATTTTTTTCTCAAGAAAAACATCATCTTTGACATTGTGGTGAAATTCAAGCAAGTTTCGTTTGTAAAAGGTATGTAGGAGTGATAACCGTTTAACGTTTAATAACCGCACGTTAAGAGTACGCTTTTGATAGAGCCCATAAAGCTATTAACATTCTGTACCCCACGACCTCAGACTATACAAGGTCACACTAACGATCTTATAAGTTTTTGCACCAGACATCTAGGAGACTTAAAAGGACTAGGATTGTCTACTTAATCGACTAAAAAACAAAAGGCGGATACATCATTGGATTTTAAGATAAAATTTGTTCGATAGCCTGGATTGGATAGTTATAAATTTGCAGATGTAAGAAGGAAAAACATATTTAATAAAACGCCCGGTCTTAGTAAATTAAATAAAAAATTTATCTATACTACCGTAATTTGACCAAGATTGGTAACAGTACTTATAAAAAAAAATTACAGACGATCCAAAATCACTGATGTAGAATTTCGCTGATTGCGACACGTTACGACAAAATATCGCACTTACATAATCAATTAAAACTTTCGCATATTTTTTTAACATATATTAGCGAAATATCTCTCGAAAACTATTAAAAAGTGTAAAAAGTACGATAATGAATTAATTAAAATAATAATTGGTAGTTGCGATACATCGTTACGCGTACATTAAATATAAACATCGTAGACTTAAGCACAAAATTTTTTAAATTTAAAAGTCAAGTCACCCGACGGCTGAGTTTATGCAAGAAAAAATCAAATATTATTTTTATAGAATTATTTAAGATAAACTTATAATAAATGGGGAAATTTACTCACCCGATGTACGCGAACAATTCTTACTTTTCTTAAAAAACGATTTTAAAATTAATTACACCCGTTTGAAAAGGTAGGTTAGGTTAGAATCGTAGGTTTGTTTCGATTAGTTAAAAAACGAGAATCGCCCATTACTCGGATGACTGATAAATCGAAATTTACAGTACGATCTAGTTTTTCAAAATTTTGATTTTCTAGAGAAATATTGCTATCCGTAATTTTTTTTTTTACTCTTGGTCACTAATGTAGTTCTTGGCAAAAAAATCTTTTTTTTTTTAATCTTTCAGAATCTAAAACTCACGAGTTAAATTTAGAGTTAATCATAGCTTTCCGTTTTTTTGTGTCAGTTTTTGTTTGAATTTTTTCTATGTAATATATTTATTTTGAAATTTTAATTTATGTTCAAGTGGTTTTATATGTTTAAATTATTTTCTAAGGTTTTATTAAGTCATTTAACTTAATGAACTTAACCCATTAAATATTCTAAAAAGCGATATTATACGCGAAATATTGTTTTCACCGAGTCGTTTCCTTTTTGATTATTTCATAAATCAAAATGTATAATTTTGCGTGAAAAAATAATTCATAATATTTGACTGAAAGCGTGAATTAAATTGATTAAATTCGGGTTATCGCATCGTTTTTGTCACGAGTTCCAAGTGATATTTAAAGGATTTTTTTTTACCTGCTACGTTTGAAACATTATCAGATAATTATCGTTACAGAAATATTGACTAGCCCGTATCCTATCGTCCTTAATTTTGCTTATTTGAAAATTTACCGCAAAACGTTTTCATAGAGGGGAACGTGTTAATTATTTGTAAACAACAAAAGTAATGTCTAAATTTTTGATATAAATTAACCCATTATACATTTAAAAAAAAAAAGTGAAATATAAAAATATATTCAATTTATAAAAATATGAAAGAAAATAAATTGAAAAATACTCAATTTAGGCGTACAATATTAAACGGTTATTTATAAAGTAATCTGACTGTGAATAAACACAATATAATATAGTATGAAATAATAAAAGAAAGACATGAAAATAATTTATTAATGATAAATTTTTATGAATAATTAGTTTTAAGAAGCATATAAATTTAATAAATTTTTATATTAGAACGTTTTTATTTTTCCGTTTATTCATATACCAAATTTTATATTTTGCTAATTTGTTGATTGTTGATAACATTTATTATCGCAATTATTTTATTATTTATTTATTTATTTTCCCATTAATGTGCCATGTATTGCAGAGACCAGTATTGTACAAGAAGCGGAGAACTTGAAGGTGTGTGTGTTGCCATTTGAGTTTTGCGGGCCTTTAATTGTTGTTGGTAATTGGGAACGTTGAGAGTTGTAAGTAGTACAATCTGACAAAAGATGTTTGACAGTGATTTCCTAATATACACAGGAACATCTGACAGGAGATTCGCGCCTTAATAAATGCCCACGTGTTATTAATGTATGGTCGAATGCCGTCTCAAAGTAATTTCTTCTTTTCTGGATAAATTAGGTGTTTTACAGCGGCTTGTATCCGATTTAATGTTTCTTAACCTGTTTGAGTTAGGCGTGGAAATCCACATAGATTTCCATCTGCTTTTTAGTTTTATGGCGATGATATTGTACGCATCTTCACGAGGGATGGATAAATTTATGTATACATAGAGGACGCCTCCTTTGCTGCTCGGTCAGCTAATTCATTTCGAGGAAATTGTGAATGACTTGGTATCCAGACAGACATTAGTCGATGAGAGAGTTCCATTGATTCCAACAATTGAATAATTTTTTTAGCAATTGGATGTTGATTATTGTTCCAATATTTAGCGATTGAAGTTAAAGCTGCACTTGAGTCGGAAAATATTGCCGATTGCTGAGAATATATTGTAAGATTTTCAATGATGTACACGATTGCTTGATAGCATCAGATTATTTTATAAACAACTGCGTTTTTCATTTTTGCTTTTGTGGCCATATAGTACATATAAATCGAGTATTTTTTATATATATATTTTTTTTTCTTTTCTTTTATATAATTTTATAAACTTTATATATTTTTATCCGTTATTTTTTTATAGGCTTAATAGACGAAAAGCTTTGCGGTCTTTTTATATAAAAACTTTGGTGCTTTTAACTATTTTTCGTTATTTACAAAAAAAATAACGCCGTACGTACAGACGAATAAGTTTGTTGGAATAGGGATCAATTCGAATAATATCTTTAAGCGCTATCTTTCGTCTGTTCTTACAACAATTATTCGTAATTTACATTAGATAGCGCCAACGTTCACGCTTCCCGGAAATAATGCATTTTTTTTTAATCGTTAGTGGGAGCATACGTATGGATAGGAAACTTAAACGATCTATAACGGAATAGAGGCCACCTCGGGTGTTGGCGTAGACCGTAGCAAAATTAGTTGAGTAAAGTAATTGAAGAAAAAATTATCAAAAACATATAGGAATCAGCAAGCTTAATTCAAAAGTTACAAATAAGGGATAACCTAATAGGCTACTTATAGCGATATAAATCGAAGTTCGTACAGATAACTGATGGAAAAATGGAAGTGAAACGATACAGAGGAAGGTCAAGAAATAAATATATTAAATAATAAACGTCGCGTGAGTAATAAGTTGTGTGAACTTAGAATGAACTTGCAGAACAAAGGCAATTGTAGAATTCAGTTTGTTCATTACGATCTTGTGGAGTTTATCCGCGAATCTAAAACATTGAATAAAGGCAATTTTTTTAGATTTATTTAATTGTATCGTCTTTTTATTGTATTATTTAAAATAATAATAATTAAAATTAATAATAATAATAATTCAAATTAATAATAATAATAATTTGAATTCAATTTTTTTATTTCGAGTTTCCGCTTGATTTAAAGTATTTAAAAACTACTTATGCGCGAATGTCAAGATACGATTATTTATTCACTCACGTATACATAACACGCATTCATATACGTACACTCTTGCAACCCTTATCTACACATAACACAATATTTACATATATATATATATATATGTAATAATGAATCGTGAACGCGTGTAATACATAAATGATACACATATCGGAATATATGTACAAAGAACATAGAAATATGATAAAAACTCGTTGAACAAAAAACGTGTAAAAACTACGAATAAGGCTTAAAAGACGATGAAATATTTACTTTTAATCATATATACATACATAAATATACACCTACACATGCTTAAATCCGTACATATACTTACACACTGACATACAAGTATGTACACAAACACATACATACATATATATATATATATATATATATATATATATATATATATATATATATGCAGTTTGGCGTGTACACATATATTCGCATACACCCCATCAAGCAGGCGTACCAGCACATATTTAAACTATACTATTAATTTTCGCAGATATCCCTTTTACTGATGATGTAATCGTTTTAAGGGCTTGCGACGCCGTTTATAGTTTTTTAAATCGATTTTCAATAGAGGTGGGTAAACAATTTTGACCGCACATATATGACGACTGTATTCGACAATAATGCTTCGCAAATTTTGGCAGTTGTAGCGAATTTAACCGAGTACATAGTACTAGTCTGTTTTGACATTAATGGAAAAAACGAAAGTGGAAAACAAAATCTAGCAACTGCGCTGCATACAGCTGTCGAATATTTAACATCGTTAAATTGCGAAGAAATGTATTATAACCTCGGGTTATCAATTGAAATATCGAATTTTCTAGAGAGGAATTTTTGATAAAGGTTTAGAAGAATTACGATCCAGAAAGACGCTTGGAGTACAACGTTGATACAAAATATGGGAAGTAAAGATAAAAATACGAGATATTTATGCTTATGAAGGGAATATATGAAACGGGGAATATTATCATACCACGATGGCAATTTTAAAAAAATATAATAGTCAAACGTTCGAAGAGGACATTAAATATGTTTTCGCGTACGCTGAAGATTTTCACAAAAATTGTTTACAGACGTATAGAAAATAAAATAGAAAGTAATGGGAGCAAAAAGGAAATTAGAGAAAGAATAGCAGGGGCCAAAAATGCGTTTGATAAAAAGAAGACCGTTATTTCCAAAAATATTTCAATACGAGAAAACTATTTAAGAAAAAACTTACATTTGGAGTGTGGCGTTGTTTGGCTGCGAAATTTGGACTATGTTGAAAAAAGACGTGTCAAAACTGCAAGCTTTTGAATTACGGTGCTATAGAAAAATGCTGAAAAGATGCTGGACGGAGAAAATCAAAAAGGAAGACGTACTTCAAACAGCGGAAGAAGAAACGAGATTAGTAATGAAAAATTGAAGAAACACTATGATTGGCCACTTACGGGATAACAAACTAAATTTTGACGGTAAAATATAAACGGAAAACAGCTGAAGGGATGATCAAGAATAAAATTTATGGAAGTACTAAAGAAAATTAAAATATGCTGAAATCAAAAAATTGTCAACGACAAATACTAGAAGAAGCACTGACGTCATAAGTAACGACCAGGTTCATATAATGTAAGATAAATTTATTAGAAAAATACCGATTTAAATAAAAAACTAACACTTTATTTCGCGAACCCTGTATATTATTTATAAATATAGATAACGTATTATTAATGTAACATGGCTGAAAGGTGTAAATAATATATTATTCAACCATTTCCCGTATAATCTATTATATATATATATATATATATATATATATATATATATATATATATATATATATATATATATATATATATATTTATATATATATAACACGTATAACGGGAATCCCCTAATAACGCGGTATCATTGGTATAACTGAATATTCCTACCGTATAGTATAGTTTTAAATTACACAAAATCGTTAATATAAATTTAAAATAATCAAATCAAATCAAATATATTTGTTACTACACATGAAATGAAACAAAAATCTTACTACGCTGCGAACAGCGCTCTATGTTAATCTATATATAAATGATTTTGCAGGTGCTTGCAACAAACTTAACCGTAATAAATTAAAATCTTCCCACTACCAAAATTGATATCGATAGCCGCTCAACAAATAGTTGCAAATGTAAATTTATAAATAGACATATCTATCCAAGCATGTATACTTAAATACTTATCCAAAATTTAATCCCACATAAACGTATAGATACGCTCCCACTGGCATGCTCGCATAGACTTACAGATAACACTCTCGTATTTGTGCATACATGTACCCACATTGAAAAAATACACATACCGTTGTATACATATATACATATACACGGGTACCTGTAAACGCAGGGCGCATCGAGTGCCAACATCCCCAACACATGCACGCGTATATTCGAACTCACGTTTATACAATTTAATGTATTATTAATAATAATAATAACGCTTCTATAAATTATAAACGGGATTGGTTCGTTTCAAACTTGTCTCGGTTCTTCCGGCACTTTATTAAATATTTTATTCAATAACGGGAATTTACTTAAAATCGGATATTTAATTCTAGTCGTGCTGCTAATACCGTTACTACCGGTTGCACTAGTGCCGGTAGTCGTAATTACGTCGTTATTAACGATTGTAGCGCTATCGTCGTCTGGAAATATCGTCGTCAATATTTCGGCAACCGATTCGGACGGTACTATTTGTTTAGGTTGGTCGTTTATTATATCATTCGTACGATTTCGTTTAGCAGCCGGTATTAAATTACCGGAATCCGGTTTCAAAACGTACAACCGTTCGTTCGAGTCGTTTATTTTAATCGGTTTTCCTTTGAAACACGTACGGTTATTTCGTAAATTTTCCAACGGTATTAAAACTAAATTTATAATAGGCATCGTCGTGCCGTTTTTTATTTTATTAACATTATCACCGGCGGCCTGTTTACTTTCCGGAGGACAGTCGTCGTCGTTACGGGTCATTTTCGATCGACACGGTTTTTCGTATTGTCTATTATTATTATTATTATTATTATTATTATTATTATTCGTATTATAAATATTATTGTTATCGATTAAGTTATCCGTGTATTCTTCCAGACGATTACGATTTATTACGATAGAGTAATGAACGCCGTCGTTATCATCCGGTTCGTATTGGTATAGCGTGGATAAAATGTTCGTATTTTGATCGTTTATAACGGCGTCCTGAGTAAATACGTGAAATTTATTATTATTATTATTATTATTATTATTATTATTATTATTACTACAATCGTATTTATCGGACGGACGACAGTTTGTCGGTACGGACGAAATCGGACGGTCGTAATATTGTTGACTTGGCGACGGTTCGAGAATGATGATTATTTTATTACTTAACGTATTATCTTCGGTTATATTTTGCCGGATCGTACTGTATACGTTTACTAAACTATCTTGAACGATAGTCTGACTGACTACTACCATATTATTACTATTATTATTGTCGTTATAATCGCTAGTCGTAGTTTCGCCATCCGGATAGTAATCTAAAGTAACGTTAGTTAACGTTCCGGCGTTACCGAGAACGAAATATTCGTTATCGCCGTTATTATAACAGTTCGAGTCGTTTTCGTCGCAATTATTCGTCTCGGTCGTGTCGTTCGAATCGTCTTGATCGTCGCATTGATTGAAAGCTTCTTGAAAATCGGATAAATTACTGCTATTCTCGACGATAATACTATCGTGATGGCAAGACGTTATATTATTATTATTATCGTTATTGTTATTATCAGCGCAATTGTCGATCGATGATGGTGGTAGTAAATCGTCTTGCGAAATTAACGGTCGATTATTGGAAATATGTTGTTGCGAAGGATTGTATATAGAAAAATAATTTTGTATCCTTTGAACGATACGTTCGATAAACGGCGGTAATTTACCGCCGAATAATTGTCTGCCGGAGCCGCGTTGATAGTCCGCCGATTTAATTAAAAACAAAAGTCGCGATTCTAATTCGTCCATTCGTCTAGCTCGTTTACCGATAGTCGTCGTCTTGTCTCGGCGAGCAAAGTCGCCTGAAACGACGTTGTTGTTCGAATCAGGCGATCTTTCCAAAATCCTGCGTAATAGTAAACACCGAACAGAGAATATCATTATATCAATCGATCAATCAATATATTTATTTCAATACAAAACGTTCTATAAATCACGAAGAATGTATAAGTACATAAACACACGCATCCTTAAAGTTACACCTTCGGAGTTAAATACGACCAAATAATGTTACAAAACGAATAAAGAAATAATCAAGAAAATAGTAGGAAAAACAAAAATGAAAACCTATTAGCTGGTAAATATACAAAAACGTGTATAATGAATAATGTACGAAGATTTTAGCTATTGAAAGTTTATTATATTTTTATTTTACATAGTAAACACCGAACGAAGAACATAATGTTGGACGTAATCCGCAGACTTGCGAACAAAAATCAATATTACCAAAAGTTTTGTAAAATTTTATTTTAATTCTTTCAAGTATATTTTACATGATACATACATTATACATACATACATACATATATATATATATATATATATAAATCATCATCAGTGGCTCGTTTCGAGCATCGCGACCATATATGAATTCTCATAAACGAACGTGTTTGGTCGCCATGTAGTTTGATCTGCTGCCCGGTCCATCATTTCTCGTATTGATGCGACGGATTCTTTTAATTCTGTCTATATATCTTGTTGGTGACCTCCCTCTTTTCTGACGACCTTCTACCACACCCGTCATAATCATTTTTTCCAATCCATCCTGTCGTATGATATGTCCTATGTCCTGGGTATGCTGTTATCCGTCTTTGTACCGCGGTTTGTAATCTGTGATCCACATTAATGTCTTGAAGTATTGACAAGTAATTTTTTTTCGCGTCCATAGTATCCTTAGCATTCGTCTCCTGTAGTGCATTTAAAACGCATTAATGAGTTGTATTTTCCAGCATTCTGATGCATATAGGAATACGAACATCAGCGAGTTCATAAGATGTATTTTTGTGCGCATTGTTATCTCACGACTCTTCCATATTTTTGTTAATCCTATTAATAGCTATAAATTCCAAAAACTATCGAATGAAAAAATATACTTAAAAATTCCTCTGAAAACATCCAACGACGTTGATGAAGCAGTAAACAGACTCACATCGCAAATACAACAAGCTGTTTGGAATTCCTCTTCACTAAAAAAAATCCAATAGGCAACGCTATATCCCAGTTTATATCAGAGAGTTAATAACTCAGAAAAGAAGGGAAAGATCTATATGAAAACGCGCAAGGCTCCACCACAGATAAATCGAGATGGAACCGATTAAACGGGATATTAAATTCCGAAATTCAAAAATACAGATCTGCATCCTTTACCAAGTTCACTAATTCATTATCCGCACAAGATGGCTCACTTTGGCAAGCAAGTGGGAAACTCTTGTCCAAACGTGAAAGCTCCAATCCTTCAAGATGATGGTAACTGGATAATTAAGTGTTTGTAAAACACATTGCAGCTACCTTCCATGTACACAACAATATTGTCGACTACAGCCATGTAAATAGGGTCTTTTAATATTTGAATTGCCCACTACCTATATTTCCCCTGCTGAAACAACGAGAATAATAATGGAATTGCCTAAAAAAAAGCACCACGATTTGACCTTATTATATCAGAGATCCTGCAACTTTTGCCAAACAAAGTAGTCTTATTGCTCACTTACATATTTAATTGAATTATCCTATATTCTATATTATGGAAATTTTCTATAATTAAAATGGTAGTAAAATCTAATGAACCATCCCACCTATGTACTTCCCTATCAGCCTACTTCCCATTGCTAGTAAAATTTTTGAAAAAATTCTACCAAGTAGAATATGTCCATCCTTGCGAAAGGAGGGAATAATTCCTTCTCATCAATTTGGATTCCGGCATAATCATTCAACTATACAACAGTGCCACCGTGTTGTTGACAATATCTCTACAGCGCTAGAATGGAAACGATATTGTTCAGCTGTTTTTCTTGATGTTTCACAGGCCTTCGATCGTGTCCGGCATCCTAGCCTCCTTTTCAAATCGAGAGATATCATTCATCCTTCATACTATTTAACTATAAAATCGTATCTACGAGACAAATTTTTCTGTATCAAATATGGCGAAACCATCTCGCAAATCTATGCTATTCAAGCAGGAGTTCCATGGGGAAGTGTTACGGGTCCTTCCTCGTATAACGTTTATACCGCGGGTATACCGGTTAATAATAATACAGTGTTATGCACTTTTTCTGATGATACGTGCATTTGATTCTGATCCGGTCATGGTGTCTAATAAACTTTAGAACCATTTAACTCTGATTCACTCTTGGTTAACTAAACTGAAAGCAGTCACATTACTTTTACTCTGCGTAAAGGACTGACGCCATCGGTTCTCATCTAGATGGAACATCCATCCCTCAAGTTAACCATGTTAAATACCTTGGTATATGTCTTGATAAAAAACTTACGTGGAGTGTCAACACATTAGTAATAAAATTAAGGATGTGTGTAGGCGATTTGGTCTGCTCAATTGCCTTTTTGGAAAACAGTCGAAGCTATCGGTTGAGAACTATTATTGTACAACTCAGTCATAAAACCGATTTGGACTTATGGCATTGAATTATATGGCACTGCTAAGCCAACTAACATCCGGCGCTTACAGTCGATGGAATCAAAAATCTTACGTAAAATTCCTTGGTTTGTGTCAAACGAGTCTAATACTAACTATTTCAGAAGTTGCCGAAAAAAAGATGCAAGTTCTTTTTCAGCAGGCTAGGAAATACCGCTGATCCAGCTATTCAACAGCTAACAAATCGTGATGTGCCACTTGCTTCATCGCGTCGATTGAAGAGAAACAGGCCAAGAGACAATCTTAAAAAAACTTCTTCCTCCTCATCCTCTCATTCCTCCTAAATAAGTCCTAAGTTGTATTCAATGGACCGTCAGCAGTATCTGATTCCTTCCTGTTCTTTCATCACATTTACTTATTGCACTATGTGCAGATTGTAAATAAATGAAAAAAATAAAAAAAAAATTCTAAGTATACAAATCTGTCAACCACTTGTAAGCCGTCTATACTTAGTGGACTCTGTGATTGACTGTTGCTATCTATAATCATTATCTTGGTCTTCTTTTTCTGTTTATGTATAGTCCATGTTCTTTACTTATGCATTCCAATTTTTCAAGGAGGCTGACCAGTTTTTGTTTCGATGAGGCGATTATTATTACAGTGTCGTCCACGTATCGCAGGTTATTGATTGCTTTCCCGCAATTTTTACACCATCTTCCTATTCTTGTATGCCACTTCTCATTATCCATTCTCTATAATATTAGAATACCGGAAATTCTAGACTCGTTTGTTTGTTGGACACAGCCCCACCACAACGAGAAAAAACTATTCTGCTGCATCAAGTATGTGTACGTCGAGGATTCTAAAATGATTGTAATCAGCAGTCGCTAATACAGCCCTATGTAAACTATACACCCAACAGTAGCATTAGGCGCAAATTCACCATACACGGTTTTCCGATGCCTTTTTAAGGTTGCATCAAGCGTGCAACCACCAACCGTTGTAACTATGCATTTCAAAGCACTTTTTTAAAAGATTTTTACTTTTTATAATATATTCTACAAAAAACATAATTAACATTCACTTATTTTATTTAATCTCCATAAAATAATTAGTACTTTTTAACTATTTTATTACATCATCAATTTTTATGTTGTTCTGGACATTTTTGTGCAACCAAAATAATAATAGGAAAATTAAAAAACCTATATTTAACTCGTGTATATTACATTTAATATAAATATAAAAATCGTGTAGTATATATTAATAACATAAATCTGATCGTATAATATTACCTTAAACCTAATTTCCGATTTCTCGAATTAAATTACGTTCGTGATAGATTTATCATAAAATTTCTTCGATAATTTATAAATATAATTATAAATATGAGAAATATTTAGCGCGGAATGGGTATATCGGATTTTTAACTGGAGCTTTTTGTAAGTACTGACGGACATTGAACACCAGAATCAGACAACCGTAAAGCAGTATATATTAATTTCTCGTTAAATGCGAACTGCAATTGAAAATTTGTGCAAGTATTCGAATGGTTTTTTTTCGCTTTGTCGATAGATTTATTAATGAGCACGTTAAATGAAAGGGGAGAGTCTAGAGTAATTCCAAAATAGTTAACTTTACCCTGTCAACAAATGCATTTACAATTTATCCGTTAGAGAGGGAGATACGAACAGACGTTTAGCATTTCGTCTACAAGATACGAGCGGTAAAAGTTTGACCCCTCAGATTGCGTTTAGAATTTTTATCTGAACATTTGTGTGTCGTTTGTGCTTCATTTGTGCCGTTGTTAGTTTCGTTTGTGCCATTCTCATTACCTAGATATTTAAAAAGCAAACTACTTGAGAAACGAATCCTCCTATTTGCAACTTGCACACTAAATGTTTGCTACGGTTTTACTATAAAGTATGTTAGTTAGGTCCATTTTTAAAAATTGGCATTAAATTTTCGCGTGGAAGATTACGTCGCCTTCTCCAGAGGCAGACTCTTCCCGTCTAAGGAGACTTAAAATCGTCGATTTTCTAATAGTTTAGCGTTAACGGTTGGAAATTTATAACCACCGGTGATATTGTACCGTTTACTTAGTAATGATCTGATCGATGGGTTATTGTATCGGAAGCGGCCGGTGGTAAATCTAGAAAAACTGTACCTATGATTATTTTTTCTCGAAACCATCGTAAATGTACTATGTTAGACTGTTCGTTGCGTAATTTATTAGCTCGGAAGCCTGCTTATGGAATTAATGCTAAATTGACGGTGTCAGAAATTCTGGCAAGGATCAGTCTCTCAAATAGTTTAAACGTACGACAAAGGAGAAGTAATCAGCGGCATTTTTAAGAGGTTTCCTTGGTTTAAGTAGGGCAATTACCTTGGCTTCTCTCCATGATTTAGGCATCAGTTTATTATTCACTATGGAACAATTCTAGAATCCACATACGTGTTTCCGGTCGAAACAGCATAATTACTTATACAATCGTGTCATCAACGATTTCCTGTACACTTCTGATATTGTAAAGAGCTTATTCTGCTCATCTTTATGCGTCGGTTATAGTTTAAATTTCACGATATGGGCACCTTTTTTAGCTGGATTGTCATTTAGTGACCGGTGATATGCGACTTGATTTGCAGTAACTTTAGCTAGTTCTTTGCTTATCGAGAAGTCTCTACTGAGTTGCATAACGTCACTTCAGTGGATATCTCCATACAAATGAACAGAAAAACTCGTTTATATTTTTAATTAATTAATTTGGCAGTTTACTAATTTGTTTCGGCGAATAAAACTTACGGTAAATTTGGATATATATAGACGATAATTGGATCATAAGATAAAGTCGGACCACCCATTATAAAACACGCGGTAATTTGTTTTTTTTTCGATTTAAGTAACACATCGATGAGAAATGAATTCCAAATTTCAGTTCTGTTAGCCAACGGACTATGATATAGGGCGACTCAGAGAAGTTTGTTTTTTGAATAGCGCAGTCGATAAGACTTACAACATAAACCGCGTGCTCCACGTTTAGTGTGCACACGAGAGATTCGTTTTTGTGCCCACTTTCAGTTATCGTGACATCCTATAATATTGAGCGAAACGGTATTTTCGGCGTGAATCGATCACGGCAGTGCAAAGAGAGTTTCGAAAAGAGCTCAAAGTTAGGCGATTTTTCTGTGGGGATACCTTCCGCGTTTGTGAAACACCGTCTACGGGATCCAGAAGACCTGAAAACTCTGATTTCTGAAGAAATTTCAAAAATTCAGCAAAAAGGTCTTGAAATATTTTGTAAAGACTGAATTAATGTATTGTTGCAAATGACGGTGATATGAACGATGTTGTGTTCCACAAATGTTCGTACGCTAATTTCAGGTTTTTCTATTTTCAAATAAAATTTCATGCAAAATTTTGGTGCAGTAGTTTTTGTGTTATTAAAAAAATAAAAAAATCATCCGTCTTCTCTGGATCACCCGTATATCTAACGATCTAGCTGATAAATGAAATATTAAACGACGGTGAATTAGTTTCTGTTTGATCGGATGATAAAGGATCGCGCAGAGAAAATGTCGTACCCATTTTACGAAATCGACAATAATACATGAGATATAGGATAATAGACGAAGATAAATTGCATTATTGTAATAAAACAGAAAAAATCATAAAAAAAATGGTATTATCTTACTGGTGTGATCTGTAAGCAACCACAATCAGCGTATGTTTATTACGTTCAGGTTGCATCGTCGATGAGATGTCTGGTTCTTTTATATATCGACAATGAACATTATTCAAGTTCACGAAAATCAGCACCTGTTTAAAAAAAAAAAGTGTATCTTGTTTAATTAGTAAACATTTTTTTATATAAATTAATATATACATATTATGATACATATCGCGATCACGATCACGATAAGCCTTTGTCTATCTATTCCTGGATGAAGACTTTCCGCAAACCACCCACTTCTGTCCTGCGCTTTCCTCAATAAATTTTTCCTACCTACCTTTGCTATATCATTGTGCCACCACGTTATTGCCTCTCCTGTTTCCTTTTTCAGTCCTTTGGCTATCAATGTAAGATCCGCTTTGACCATCTATTGCCTTCTCTTCGAGCCACGTGGCCAGCCTAATTCCATTTTGTTATAGCCATCCGCTCCACTGTATCATCCAACCGTGTTTGTTCACGTATACATGTATTCTTGTTATGATCCGATAATCTTATATCCAGCATCATTCTCTCATGTGCGGTCTGAGCTTATCCTTTTTAAATTTGCTTTTGTATATGGCCATGTTTCCGAATCATATATGAGAATTGCAAGTACACATTGGTTATATAGTTTAATGTGATACATAGACGGTATACATATATATATATATATATATATATATATATATATATATCTACTATTCACTTTTAAACTTTCATGGTTGAAGTCCATATGTTTACGATTTTTTTCAGTGTAAACCATGCCAATATTTTTATGACGTAACGTTTCGAAAACAAAGTTGTCATTTTCAAACTGCTGAGAACGGTTATGAATGTGTATGTATACTTTTAGAATTATGCTCAGAAGAGCGCAATCTTGACTTAATGTTTTCCAGATTTTGTGATAAACAAGCTCCCTGATGTGAGCATATCCGTCTATCGATGTTTCCATCATCATGCGTGGGAATGGAGTTGTTTACTCGACTAACAGTTGTCGTTTTTATTTTAACTTGTTTTTTCCCCCATTGGGACAATGACCGGCAGCCAAGTGGGATTCAGCTATTTGTTGAAATTCGGATGTTTAAAAAGTTCAATTACTTCTATATTTATATATTTTTGATAAGATTTCAAAATTGTCAAATTGTATTTCGCGATTCCCTGAACAAGGATGCGAAACCACTGCAGACGAATTTTTCCTCTCATGATTACAGACTGCTTTGTGTTCTTTTAATCTCCGATCGATGCTTCTACCAGTCTATCCGAAGTAGCTAAGCTCGTATGAACGAGGAATTTTATTTACACGAGCAACACGTCTTCTGGCGAGTTGACCCTTGAAATTTGTAAATATTGTTTTATTTTTTACACGTGCTAAATACCGGTCTAAAGGCTAATTCTATTAATATACCTACACATTCATAAACGTTCCGATTTTGAAAATGAAAATTCTACGCGATAAAAATATTAAAGTAAACATATTGTGTACTTGTATCGACTATGAAATTTAGGAGTGATACAGAGTACCTTTTTATCTTAATAAAAAAAAAAAGAATTAAAAACGCTATTAAATGTTATACAAAAGCATTTTAAATCTTATAGATGAGAAAACACGTAAAAAAGATATAATTAATATTTTCACTGCCGAAGATTGAAGCAAATACCTTCAGCTCTTATGCCGACTTAAGTCCCATTCTTTCAATCAATATATAATTTTATAGGCTGCTTAACCTTTCTCCAATTATTAAAACAGTCCTCCTTTAAATATAATAATTCTGCATTCGTACTCTTAGCGGGACGACAATTGACTTGCTCTATTGCTGCGGTATTGTCGTCTTTTACGCTTGGACTCCCGGAATTCGTAGTAACGGTGTTGTTAATGCTCTCGCTAGACGACGTGTTTTTGTGGTTCACTTGTTCCGGTACTTTCTCGAATCTGGTACCTACTATAGGCTTCTCGGTAATCTATACGATTAGTCTAGCTAAGTACCCCGTTACCTCTCCTACCGATTGGTATTTCAAATATTTCAAATTGCCTTCTATACTCATTAATTATCGCAAATTTTGTTCGTTTATCTTCTGGACATAATCGAGTTCTGGCACATTTGTTCCGGATTGGCATTGTAATTCCTCTTACTGCTTCCATCCGTCTAATATGCATATTATGTCCGATGAAAATCACATTTGGTAGACATGTAATACAAGTTAAAGTCCTACGGATCAGACCTAAAGGACGGCGTCCTCCAACTGGATTAACTGTACACCAATTTATACAACGAGCTAAAGACCGTACGTCATGGGGCACACATGTTCATATGATCCAATGATTACAAAATGTTTGTTAAAGCTTAATTAAATATAATCGGTGATTTCTAATTTCATAAGATTGTTGTTCCTTTTTTTTTGTTTAAATAGTCATTACATTTTATATACATACACGCACAACACACACACACACACACACACTTGAATTTACAAATGAGATAAAAACCGAATATACTTGGATTAAAAAATTTAATATGGTCATACGTTAATAAAGGACAGCATAGAGATTATAAAAAAGTCTAAGACAAAATAAAATGGAAATATTGTAAAATTTGGATGATTCGACCAATCAGCTAACTTATCATATTATTTCAGTGTTAGATGATTATACGCAAAATAAACAGATTTATTAAATTATTTTATCACTCAAGCGATTACCGGTCATGTAGACAGTAAAGATTTTGTATAAACTTAAGATTAAAATTACTAAATTTATGAAGTCCGTGGAAGTGATGGAAATATAGAACACATTCTTTTCGAGTGTAAATCATATAGTAGAAATTATACCGAACATAATTTTGCTCAGTTATAATATATAGATGGCACATGTATTGGACGATATTATGAAGAAAAAACTTACGGAAAAAAAACACAAATAGAAGTTTCATCTGTAATAGTAGTGGATAGTTCACAATTCATGCTACTAATAAGAACAATTTCCAAGAATCCGAAAGCCAGATACTATACCTAATTTTAATAAAGCTGAGCTCAAGAACTGTTATTACAAGGTTCAAAAAAAAAGAAAAAGATAAAAACATAAATAAAAAGAAAACAACAGAAAATAAAAATAAAATAAAAGACTTGTCACAAGAGAACGTGAAATAAAAAATTAAAAAAAATGTCATAAAGAGCGTGTAAAATAATTTTAATAATTAAGTGACTAATTAAAATATTTATTGTAATATACTTAGTTGTTTATAATATTACCACGTTTTGACCACGAAGGTGTAAACCATGACCTAGTGATTGGAATTTATAGCTTATCTGATTCGTAACAATAGTAACTACATATATATATACATACATATATATATATATATATATATATATATATATATATATATATATATATATATAATACACAAAAACAGTGGCGAAGCGTGGTTCATTACAATTTGTTTCCGGTAGACCTTTCCCTTATACAAACACATTTACCAAAATTAACACAAATATTATATTTTATATCGAAAATTATGTGAGGTAACGTGCCCGGGTCTAACAAATAAAATTGTCAATATTATATGTCGATTAAATTAAAGAAATTATATACAAAAATTGACTATGAAATAACTTAAAATAGTAATAACAAAATAAATTTTTGGCATTTATTTGTATCGTAGCTCAATTCGACGATTTTTCTCTAAAAATAAATCTCTGATGGAATCATAAAATGCAGATTTTTCCTGTAGTAGACATCTTTCAATTGAAATAACAGATAATCCAGAAAGCCTTGTTTGTCCCTGAGTATTCCGCTGATAAGTATGGATACGTCGAAATGCAGAGAAACTACGTTCAGCTGAAGCGCTCGTCGCAGGAATGGTAAGTATCAATGAGCACAGTTTTGTAATCTCAGGCGAGGCTTCAGTAAGACCATCAGTACGCAGTTGTTGATTTAAATCTAAAACCAATTTATTTGGTTGAAGAATATAAATATGAAAGTTCATTTTTCAATAGTGATACATTAAAAAACGCGACAGGTTGACCTCTAGTTACATTGGTAGTGCGCATCCGCTGTATGTATCTGTTTCCAATACACCAACAGGAAACAGTCAATTCTAATTAGCTGGTGTAGATTTTCATGTGTAGTGAACATGATAGCCGTATATACGTAACGATGTATACGTCTACTGAAACACATACAACAGGTATTGTTTCCGAAATTGAAACCGGTACAAAACTATCCAGCGTTGATTTACAGTTACCGATCTTTCACAACGAAGCATAACAGCGCCATCTTCCATAATAATTGGAGAAAAAATCTTCATCAAAAGATTGCGCCATTATCTGACATAGAAAAATTATTATTTTTGATTTGTTTAATGAATTTTAAAAAGGCAAAACTTGTAACTAGTTCATACTCCATTTTCCCCGTGTTTCCACCATGGAGGATTCGACACTGCACAAAAACAATATTCTCATATTTTATATGTATATGGTATATATATGTATGTGTCTGTATTTTTTAAAAATCCAAAACTGTTTTCATAGAAAAGGATGCATTTCATAAATCGGTTTAATCTATACTAATCTATACCAATATATAAAACTGCAGTGAAATTTTTGTCTGTCTGTCTGTTCCGATTTAACTAAAAAGCTATTGCATCAATTATGATTAAATTCGCACAACATATAGCCTATATTATCGGATTCGTTCTAAGCTTTACTTCACATTGATATCACAAATAGGACAGAAATTACAATAATTTAAAGTTTTAAAAAGTAGGAGACAGTGATATCTCTGTCAAATAATGTACCTCCACTACTAACACCCGCCTTCAAAATCACGTTTTATTGCGTTAGGGTCGTCAACGAAATAACGGACATATATATATATATATATATACATATACTAATATATAGAACTGTTAAAAGAAAGAGACAGCGATATTGTATTAAAATGACCTTTTCTGGAATAGTTTCGTTAGTGTAATAAAAGAAAGAGAGAACGATATTAAATTAAAAAAAAAATAAATAATTACACGGGCGAGCCGTGGGTAACTTCTAGTCAGTGCATAAATTTATAGATTATATTAATTTAGAAATGAGTAGGTCCGATTATGTAATCCGAGTGATTATTCTCGATGGTGGTGGAATAACTGATAGATAAAACTACTCGAACAATTTATCGTTCAACGGGTATTCAAAGTTTTCTTTAAAACACGGTATAACGTCACGATCGACTAATTTATTCTACCGTATTTCGAGGGAATTTAAATTTCGATTCTAAAAGAATAAATTTTTACAATTTCCGTCAAAGTGTACTTACCGTGGTAAATTGTAACGCCAGCAGCAGTTTATTCATCTTTCCAAATTGAATTATACGGATAACAGCCAATAAATCTATATAATATATATTATAAACACTAACGATGTTCTCGGAAAATGCGACGATACGTGTAAGTTTACAGTAGAAAATTCTAATAAGCGTCGACGATCGGTTTATATACGACGTTATTATTATTATTATTATTATTAGAAAGAAGTCGATCGTGAGTTTGCGTTTTCATCTTTCCAACGCCCGACGATCGATAATTGGGCTAACAACAACAACCCATCTATCCGGTATAGTTAGCGATCGCGATATCGATATTCCCTCTCACACTGGTTTCTTATATACATACATACATATATATATATATATATATATATATATAATATATATATATGTGATAATGAATTTGCCTAACAACGTTGGTTATTTACTTATACTATGTATATATAGATATTATGTATACTCACATATATATACATATGTGAATAACTTGTATTATCAGACGTAGAGCATATCTTCCAGTGCAAACTGCAAAGTGAAATTGAAAGGAAATCACATCGATGAATATTTATTATTAGTCGAGAGCTATTCCGAGGATTATTTCGTAGGCGATTTCTTTTTAACCCGATACGATCCGTCAAATCGTTTCATTCGGCTGTCTTCCTCTGTACAGTATAGATGTTATAATTATTAACTATGTGGAGAAATAAGATAAAAAGTTAAAAAAAAAATAGAATAGTAGGTGATGCGCTCTTCGGTAGGAGAGCCTAATTAATTCCTCGAATGCGATTTGCTTAGGGTATAGAGATACAATTAGCTTTCCCTGCTTACTGAATCTGAATATATATATATTATTCATTCGAGATATGATGAATACTTTGTCGCACACTGTACATTTTTAGTGTTTATCCTCCTGAGTTTGGGTATTCGAAAAAAAAAAAAAGAACTAGGTGATGCGCTGGAGCCTAAAGTCTAATGTATTCCTCTCGAATGCGATTTGCTTAGAGTATAGGGTGTACAATTCTCTGCTTACTGGATTTGAATATATAATTCTTTCGCGATACGACGAGTACTCTGTCGCGCGTTGTACATTTTTTAGTGCTTATACTTTCAAGTTCGGATATAATTCCTCGAATACGATTTTCTTTATAATTCTTTGAGATACGATATAAATACTCAGTTGCTGTACGTTTTTAGTGCTTGTACTTCTGAGTTTGGGTATATTAGAAAAAAAATAAAAAAGTAGACAGGAGCCTAGCAAAATTCCTCAAATGTTATTTGCTTATTAGCTTTCCTTACTTATCGCATCCGAATATACAATTGTTTCGCGATACGATATAAATACTATGTCGCGCGTTGTATATTTTTAGCGCTTATCCTTTTCCGAGTTCAAGGTATAACTCCTCGAATGATATTTGCTCAGAGTATAGGAATACAAATTAGCTTGTCTCACTTACCGGATCCGAATATATAATTCTTTCCAGATACAACATAAATACCGTGTCGCGTACTGCATATTTTTAACTCTTATCCTTCCGTGTTAGAGTACACGACTTATAATCAAATTCGGTTTGAACACACGGTCTTTCTTAATAAGTCGATACGAATACTGGCATCAGTTTTCATCCGTTTATTCTGTTCATTTAAGCGCACAATATCGTAGGAAACTTACGATATTCAGACATATAGAATACACACTTCTCACTCGGTACTATCAATTTCAGAAATTTCCGCGGTTCTATTTTTTCAAAAATATGAAGCGTAAAGGAATTGTACTTATCAACAGATTTGGATTCGAACGTGACATGTTATCGGACCGTCTATCCCGTATGCAGCTTAGAGAAACTCCTCGCTGCCCCCTCTCGACACTTTTGCAATCCTGGATTTATTAATTATTTCGTACGTAGAATAAAATATTCTCATAGCCTGAACAAATAAATTACTACAAAGTTGACATAATTACGAAAAATAAATATTAAATTATTCATTAAATATTTTTGCATATCTTATTGCTAGCCTTGGCTATCAATAGATGATTTCAGTTGGAGATAATTGCTCGAATACGTTCAGCTATCAAATGATAATTATGGTTTCATGCTGAATCATATGTTTGTCTTTTCTTAGTCTGATGCTGGAGTAATCAGCCAGATCAAATAGTTTTATCCTTTTTAGTCTCCTAATTTTCAATGAATTATCCAGGAGATTTAACGCAGTGTTATTAGTACGACTGTACAGCGTATCGATATGTCTTTTTGCTGTTAATGACGTCTTCTACATATCGGAGTTTTTGTATCTTGGTGATATCATTGTTCACGACCCAAGGTGCGTTTGTCATTGTTCTCAGAATTTTGTTTTAAAATTTCTGTATTATGTATTGCTTTTAGCACTGAAGCCCCATAGTTGGCGTCCGTAGATCTTTATATATTAATAATTTATTTTCAAGCGATAGCCTCGAATGCTTGCCTATTAACCAGTAAACTTTAACTTTAGGTTTAGCTCCGCTCGTTTGCTTTGAATATGTTTGCGCCATGTTAATCTAAGTGTAGATCTAAATACCTTACCTCCTCTTTAGTAGGGACTTTTTTGTTATTTATATATATATGCGTTTACAGGTGTTATGAGTTTATTTGTGAAAGTAACATGAGTATTGTTTCATTAATACCAATCTTTCATTTTTGGCACCAGCTTTTAATCTGGTCTATTGTCGTTTGCAAGGTGCGATTTGCAATATGAGAACAATGATTTGAGCACAATATGGATGTATCGTCTGAAAAAGTTACCACAAAGCAGTTATATGTTATTGGCAAGTATAAATAAGGTACAAAAGCGGCCCTAATACACTTCCCTGAGGAACGTCAGCACTGATAGAGTATATTTCTGAATTTGCATTTCCACATTTCACATGGAAATGTCTCTCGTTTAAATAAGACGCGAAAAGTTTGTAGTAATGATGGGGAAAATTAATTTTAATTCTATGAAGCAATTCCGTTTGTTATGTCAAAAGCCTGGCTCCCATCCAGAAATACAGAGTCACAAATCCTCTTTCTTCAGGGTCAGCTTCTACAACTCGGTGAACCTGCTGAGTTGTTGAGTGCTTTGCTCTGAATCCATATTAAAATTCTGGAATAATTTCCTTTTGTTCAATTACAGGAAGTATTCTCTTTAGTAGTTCGAAAAGTTTCGATATAACTGGTAATAATGATATTGGTCTGTAAGAAGTCTTTTCAACAGGTGTTTTCCCTGGTTTCTGTTATAACCTGCGAAAATTTAAGCTGCAAGGGAAGTAGGCCAGCCTAATTATAGTATTAAACAAATAAGTTAGTGTTACCAATTCCTTGTGTGGTAGCTGTTTTATTAATTTGGCGGTGATAAGTTCATATCCGGGAGTCTTTTTAGGGTTCATAGCTTTAATAATTGCTTTGATTTCGTCAGGACTAGTTGGTTTAATTGCTCGATATACATCTGTACTGCAATTAATTGAGTCTAGGTTTCCATTTCCTGGGTGAGGCTGAAATATATTAGCAAAATATGACCCAAACTCGTCTGCTTTTTCCTTTTCGCTATGTGTCCATTGCCATCATTTTTCTGGATTGGGTGAATATGATTTTTTAGTCTTTTTAACTTGCGTGTTGCTTTCCAGAGAGAATAATCTAGAGACGAAAGTGAAGAAATGTCCTCATTGAAACTTTCATTTCTTAAATTCTGTAATTGGAATTTTTTTAGTTTGTCTATTCAGTTGTTTTTTGTCTAATGGGTGCCTGTAGGTTTTCCATTTCTTAGCGCCTTTGTTTTTTTGCAATTTCACTAAGTATAGCTGAAGGATAATGTATACCTGAAGGAGGGTTTGGTCTCTTAGGTGTACTAGACCAGGCTGATTATTGTAGTATTGTTATGAATGAATGTAAGGCATTTTCTATGTTTGTTTCAGTCTTTAATGGTAATGTATATATTCTTATCAATTTTTTCTCCGAAATCATCCTAGTTTGTACCTCTTTATTATGTAACCTCGGTTTAGCCTGTTTTGTTAATATTCTGTCGCTTATTTTAATAACTGACGAATGACCTGAAGACAAGTCATAAATCGGATAAACTTCTATGTAGTAAGAAACCAGCCCTTTAACTATGAAATAATCGAGCAAATCTGGAATTTTATTTTTATCTAATAAGATAAGCGACGATGTTTACTAACTTATTATGTTATCTTCACCGAATCAGTTTCCGATACTTCATTGATTTTCTAATTAGTACGCTAATTTATAGATTCCGTACTGACATTTTCTGCGGTTTAATTGTCCGAACAGGTTGCGTAACCTTCTGCGAGTATTAATTGTTTCTTATAGACTATTAATTGTTTCTTGTTTATTTTTTTCTATGTTCGATGTTTTCGTCGAAGAAGAGAGTTGGTACGTCAGGTGTAATTGTTAATATTTGGCCGGATCATTTTTCCTTCCAAGGTATTTATGATGAATTATTTTTATAAAATCGGAATATCAACCATAAGTTGGATCACTAGGGATGTTTTCTTTATTCTATATCATAAATACCTATAGATTCCATTTTGGCAAGAATGCGTGAAAATAGTGGGAAGATTTTGAACGGAAATTTTCCTCATTGTTTAGGTATCGTTGATGGAAAACGTATAAGAATTGTAAAATAAGCCGAAAATTTTTCAATGTAGTAGGATTACAAAAGATTATTTTTCGGTTGCGATACTTGCATTTGTTGACTCTGAATACCAATTTATTTACGTATATTCATATAGTAAAGATGCGATTCAACAATTTTAAAACTCAATTTTATTGAAAAATTGATTATAATTCATAACGTAACTTAATCCGCTAATGGAATCCGGACATATGCCTTACTTATTTATTGATGAGGGATTTCCTCTGCATAACAATTTGCTACGGCCTTTTTTAAAATTATCGTATTCCCACAGCAAGAACGTTGAATGTGCTTTCGGTATCTTAGCAGAAAGAAGAGAATCCTGCATAAGATTATGTCGACGTTTTACCATGTCTAATGATAAAAATTATCATTGAATAGAATTTTGACTAAATGGCGGCTGTTATATTTCAAGATATTCAAAGTTCATCAATACGAATTACGCGAGGTCTACTTTATCAAATGAAAGGTCTGTGTAATAGCAAAACGAATACATTTAAGACGATCAAACATAATTATTTATGTTATAACAGTTTACTAAATAAATTCACCACGATGTTGTCTTATTTTCTAGTCTTGTTTTCAAAAATTAGGATGCGATACAAATAAAATTTCCTTTCATTCTGCGCAAGTTGCAACACGATCCTTCTAAAACACTAGAGTTTTATTTCATAAAAAGAGCCTTTATTCCGTCGAGTAATTCTTTTTTTGGCCCAGTTTTCGTCCTTTGGACAGTTTAAGTGGATTGTTCAGACTATAAACGTATATTATTAGCCTTAATAAAATTATATAATCTACGCGCATCCGTGGAGGTAGGATCCGCAATAAGCTCTTCAAGTGGTATTGGCAGCATATTCCTCGTCGATAAAAGTTCAGACATAAAGCTATCTCTATTTTTGTATTTTCGGAAGGACCAGATCTGATGTTCAATACTTTCTTCGATATTACATATCTGACAAACTCCAATTCTGATCATCTCCAATTTTGCAAGATGACTAGATGAATATTTATGACCACTAGTCTAACAAACACAGAGACAAAATCTTTATGAAGGACATCTCCATGTTTAAACCAGGGCTCTTTTGGAATTGTCTTTTGAATAGTGGCATATTTTTTACTTTTTAACAAGTTTTGGAAATTCGAAATATGATTGAAAATAACAGTACAACATTTCCTTAAGCTTCAATATTAACTGCCCCCCCGTTGTAGTTTAACGTGCTTCTCAATAGCCGGAATTAGATCCGACTCATTTTCACGGACGCCACAGTGGGCAACGACCTACTTAAACTTCACCTTAGTTTCACGCTTGCGAAGTTGCCAAACCCACTGTCGCATGCTCTAATATACTCATTTAAAATTCCGGGAATATAGATAGTTGTAAAAGAACATTCACGGAGTCAGTGAGTATTAGGAATTTTTTTTTCTTATATAATCTAATAAAAGAAACAACCTCATACATGGCATACATTTGCATATGGTAAGCGGAACAACTTAGAGATTAATGCATCAGTAGAACTAAATCCTTTTCTGAAACCATATTGGGTTATCGAAATTTGAAGTTATAGGCCCACCATTCTAATCCGAACTTCAGAATATGTTCTAACGTTTTCCCGATACAAGACAATAATGAAATAGGTCTGCGTGATTTATGGTCATAAGGATTTTTTCCTGGTTTGAGTATATGGCAAACATAGTGTTCCTCCACTGAGGGGGAATGTATTCTGTGTTTATCGATTTATTATAAAAAATTAACAACATATTTTTAGCTTCCTCCGGTTGTATCATTTTGTATGATATACTATCCACTCTTACCGTTGTATCTTTATTATGCTCTAGACTACCAAATAAGATAGGATTTTTAAAAAAAAGGATAAGACATACTCTGTCCGTTCATCAGACCTGCTCCACTACAAGGATCGACTTGGTTTTTGAAATTGTTGTATAAAGCTTGTAAGCCACTGGATATCATTATATATGTAGGAGGAAGGCTTGTAAACGTTTTAATTCTCTGCCATATCTCCTTGGTTCCCAAACTTGGACTAATACTAGTACAAAATTTTCGGAAGTCATTCCTTTTTTTTTTGTTTAATAAATCGTTTCGTTTCGACTTTTTACCATACTGCAAGTAATTCTCCATCGTAGGAGATGAATTGTAAGAGCATCATATCGATTACATTCTGCATCCCACTATCCTTATGGTGCTGAACGTGCTGGAGAATTTCTTAATCAGTGGTGCTGTTTTATTCACCGCTGAAAGAATCATGTTATAGATGGTCCAATATTGAGATTGTGGAGACATGGCTGAAAAATCCTCCAAATTGAGATCCTGTATTTCTGTGGTTATACACCGTTGGTATTGAGCCCAGTCGACCCTTCTATGGTCTCTAATGAAGCATGCCTTCTGTGTATTTTTGTTATGGGAAAATATTCAAAGATTGAGTATAGATTAATTTTGACAAACACTGGTAAATGATCGCTACTCATGGGATCTTTTCCTAGAGTCCAATTTTATCAGAAATACCACAGGAAACTGAAACTAACTCCAAGTTGTTGGAGCCTTTACCAAAGCTACCTATGCGTGTAGCCTGATCAGTATTTACAATGCGTAGACTATGATCATTAATAAAATGTAATAGTTGAGTTTCTTTAAGGTTAGTTTGTAGCGCTCCCTAAGTGTTGGATCGAGACAAAGTCTCCCAGGATTACAAACGGATATTTCTTTTCTCTGTGATGAAATAGGTGTTCCAACTTTGCGATGTGGTTTTATGATGCGGCGCTGCATAAACAGCTACCACCTCAAATCTAAAGTGTTGAATGTGAACTCTAATTCCCAAGCTTTCGATTCCTTCACGAGTGTGTGGAATACAAAATATCAATTTTCTCGACGTTCAGTAATTTATGTACAAGAATCGTTAATCCACCTCCTTGCCTGTGCTGTCGATCACTCCGTATTGCTATAAAGTCGGAGTTCCCCATGACTACTATATTCCACTGTACTATTATAATATCGCGCCATGCGCGAGAATATAAAAGTATGGGGAAATTTAGATTGAATTTAATATTAGTTTTGAATCATTTTTATTGACGTGTAATAAATTAATAAATAATTGTCTGCAGAAAATACGTTAATTCCTTTATTTTGTCGAGTGCCACAAAGAACGTGTGTTATTATGACGTGTTGAAAAAGAAACTAAATAGTGAACACGTCTGAATTTATTTGGTTTCTTTGACAAATTTGTTGAGCTATTAGATAAATGAAAAAAGAAGTGTAAGTCTTTTTTTGGGATAAATTAAATCAGAATAGTTTTACATAAAACTCTTGGAAAAAAAATTATCCGTGTGAACGAAACCTAACAGTACCCGAATAAAATCGAATATACAGAATGGTAACCGGTATATTTCTCTCGTTCGTAAAGCGACTTAGCCCAATATCTGCGCGATGGTGTGTATTCAGAGAACTTACAAATCACAAACAACCCCTCGACTTTTTGCCCCTTTTGTTTACTCGCAAACCCCTCTCTTATCTGCCATATTATACTGTACTGCCCTGCATTCCTCCCTTACCGGCTTAATATCCATTCGCGTACTCTATCTGCTTTCCTCTCCACAATTCTTCAACTGTTCCCTCAGTTATACAGTTCCTTTCCTCTTTCAACCTCAGTTACCACATCTAACTGTTAAATCACCAGTGCCGTAATAGTCTCGGTAGTTATAAACAAATAAAAAAAAAATAATAATTTTAGTGTTCAAGATTTCAAAAGCACCATGTTCAAATTTTAATAGATTATGCATCGGCAAATAATGATTGTACGTATAAGTTATCAGATGTCGCGGGAAAGATTTTTTATTAAGCGATTATAAGAATATCGGTATCATTATTTTCGATACAATATCGACAACAATGACTATTATTATTATTAAATTAAATTAATGTGCCGTGTGCAGCAATCGAGGCTAGAGACACGATTGAAAAAGAAGGCTGGGTCGAGGAATAGATACCGGATTGGTGAAGGAAAGTAACTAAATTCCAAAAGGAGAACTGTCGTCTTTGAAATAGGAAGGCAGCGAAAGATGAATGCTTAGTTACTTCCTTAGCGAGATATAATATACAGATATCGCACACGAAATATAACGAAAGCGAAGTTTTATCAATAAGCTAAGCGCGAGTGAGTAGGACACACATAATCCAGTCAAAGTTTGCTGATGATGACATCATCCCGGCGATTTGGAAGCGCGTTGTCATCCATGGATTAATCGAATGTTAGATTTGCCGAAGTTTGTTGAAACATATCTAATTTTCTTTTGTTATTTTCACTGTATAACGTTTCTATATATCTTTTCCATTACTTTTTCATCATCCTCTATAGCGATCTTTTTATTTTCTAGTTCGATACCGTTAGTTGTATTTTTAAAATCTCTAAAATGCATCCGTATTTGTTTATATGCATTTTCTACATTTCCCTTTTGTACATTTTCTTCTATTTGCTTGCATTCGTTTTTTCTATATATGCTATTTTTTTGCTTTCTTTGCTGCTCTGTTTACTTTATTTCTATATATATATATATATATTGTATATCTTTTTTCCTTCTACCGTGCTTACGTTCTTAAATTGTCTTCTTCTTAATCGCTCTTATAACTATAGATGTACAACGTGATATAATTAAATGAAAGTTAGATGCAATGAATAAATCAAAATAAATGCAGGAGGAATATATCCACCAGATGCCGTTAAATGCGCAAATAACTTTCAGAGAACACAGCACCAACTCTCTTTTCTGCCCTTTAGAGGTTAAAATTTTGTTCGTTTCATGATCTGTGCTTTTGCCAGTTTCGTCCGTATTATATAGTTCGTTTTTTTTTCGTACATTTATTCTTGAAATTAACAAAATATCACGGAAGATGATGTCTAAAAAGCGATAAACATTAAATTCCCTAAGAAAGACGTCTTCCTAAAAACTTCTTCTCTTACATTTCGAATAATGTAATTCGTGCTAACGACTATTATATCTAACTTTCGATTGTAGCAGATTATTTTCATTAAATGTACTCCTCCGATTCTTAAAGTTCTCTCATAAGTGTAACATTCTGATAGTTACTTTTTTTCCGGTTTCCTATTTTATATAGTTAAAATTTGGTATCTGAGAATTTTAAAATCGATCATCTGATAGAATATTATACTTTTCCCATATTGTATTCTTTTTCTGTTATTTATTTAGATCTAATTATTAAAAAAATTTGAATTTTGGTCACTATACGTAGATCCAGATTTATATCGCCGTACGAATTTCTCAGCTTTACTCCTACTAAAAAATGTATACCTACTCCACGAAGGCTGTACCGTCGATTAAATTTCCAGAAACAGCCGAATTCGGCTCACATACGTCTACCGATCAACATATCTACGCGGGTGTTTTTCTTTTATTATTTTTTTTGGAGGGGGGTTTAGAAATGGGGTGATATTAGTAAAATAAAATCACATCCTTGTTTATTTTTTACGTACAATTACTATATATTTAAGAGTAAAAGAATATAAACCCTGTTTGAATATAGTCAATTATATTCGATATGATAGCCCGGGCGAATACTTCGCTACTGCAATAATTTTAGGTTTTTTAAACGGTACAAAAGTAAATGTGGGATCTTTCGAAGTGCCGGCAAATGGTGTCGCGTTGCTGAGGAAGATAAGCCGCCGCGTTCTGAAATAGCCGCCCCATACGGAGCTGCACCGGCGACTACACCGGCTCCTGCGTGAGCTATCGCATTAGGATTGACACGCGCTATAAAATATATCGGCGATGTGTCAAACGTTTATAAGATTACGAAATAATTGTAACGATCTCGCAGAAGTAACGATATAAATTGGAATGTGTACTTTTAACAACGTTAATATGCCGGTTAAAATGTTTGTAAAGGAACTAAAAAAAGAATATACAAAAATTGTCTAGCAGTTATTTAAAACGTTAGGTAGGGTTTATGTTTCATTAGAAGAAGATAGTAGAATATTTAAACGATCCAGAAGGTGATCCGATTTATCGTGCATTAATTAATACAGTACCTGATTTTGCTTTAATTAAACCGGGAAACTAAAGGAATAAATATTAATGGACAATATTTATCTAGTCTTAGATTTGCCGACGATTCTATTTGCAGGATTTGCAAACGAACTTTTAATAATGCTAGAAGAATTACACCGTAATTTTTAGAATGTAGGTTTACATATCCCACAAAATAAAGCCTATTACTGAACTGACGATGCGGCAGAAAAAATCCGTCTTAACGGAGAAGAATTTGGAATATGTGTAGGAAGCAATTTATTTGGTCCGATGTTTATCATTTGACCATTAGATGGACGAAGAAATGACACAAGAAGAATTACCGCGGCACGGAATAAATTTTGGAGTTTAAAGGGAATTCTGAAAAATTAACCTAAAAGCGGAAGTTAGTACTTCGGTAAAATGCGTTTTTGCTGTATATGAAACGTGGTCTATGAAAGCAGCGCATATTGACAAAATTAGTTTTGAAGAAGTGACCAAATTCGTTCAGAAACCGTATAAAATGAAGGACATTGTAAATAGGGCAGTCAGCCTAAAATGAAACGGAATTGATTACGTGATTAGTCGGGATGGTTTGGCGGTAAATGTAACCAAATGGATTTCAGATTACAATATAAGAAATGTAGGCAGACAATCGTGAAGGTGGCCTTCAGACAGCGAATGGGTTCTACTTGGTTGCGATTAAGCTCGGATAGACTGGAATGGAAGATGGCAATTATACGACGTTCCTAACGATGTCTAACTATTATTATTTATAGGTGTCCGGTATGTAATGCTTATATGTTATATAATATTGTTAGTATATTTACGGGTGCCTTCGGCCGATATTTGGCGAAATAAAGGCTTTATTCATTTATTAATTAATTAACTTATTTAAAACGATTGAAATTGCCTTTCTATTAATAAAAAAATATCTTACACAGAACGCGTGCTTACATATAAATAATTCGTGTACGGTAATATTGATTTAACTCGTTATTATCTGATGTGTAGTTGTGGACACGTTGGTCTTCTAATTAATAATGCCAGTGTTCGATATAGGTGAAATTCCTGCGAAATTTATAGTCGATTTAAATATCTTTTTGAGTTTCTAGTTATAGCACCTAAACATTTGTTGTCTAATGTCGACACTTGTAAATATGAATTTCCTAATATACGTATAATCACGATTACGATACGGCTTTATCTATTCACTCTTGAATGAAGATTTTCCCCATTGGTTTCCAATCATTTCTGTTCTGCGATTTTCTTAATCAGTTTTTTTATCTTCTCTATATCATCGTACCACACCGCGTCATAGGTCTTCGCTGTTTCCCTTTGTTTTTGTCCATTGGCCACTATTCCATGACCCGTTTCGTGTTGTCTACGTAACCAGCCCATTTCCATTTTATTCTGGCCATCCGCGCCATTGCATCCTCCGATCGTGCTTGTGCTCATATCCACGCCTTATTTTTTCCCGATTTGATATTCTTATATTAAGTACTCCTCATCTGTTGCATATTTGTTTTTGTGTACGACCATTAAAGTACAGTACGCATACGTTGCTTTTCAGATGAATCGGAATTCGTTTATTGCGAAATACTACGTTTAGTTTTCTAACCCACGATAATGCTCCTCGTTACCTCCAGCTTGGTCGTCGTTTTTTTATTCATTGTAATTTTTCCACCTAAGTATAACTGCTTACTTGTTCTATACGTTCCGAATCTAGTGTTGTTTGCTTTCTTCTTTGTTCTGTATTAGTCGTTATTTTTCTTTTTTGTATGTTTATCCTTCGTTCTATTTTGATCGAGTACTCGTTTAGGTCTGTTATCATCGTTTGCTTACTTAAACAACTATATCGTCCGCAAACCTGAGACGCATCAAATATGCTTCATCCACTTTAATGCTTGTTGTAGTCTAGTTAAAAAAAATTTTAAACACAGTGTCTGAAGCGCAGATGAATAATTTCGGCGAGATGGTATTGTCTAAACGTTTTTTTTTTTTTTTACTAGAATTTTACCTGTTCTATTTCATAATTTTTTATCTGGCATTGTAATTATATCATCAAATTCTCTCGCGTATATTTCTTACCAAACTCCGTCGAAACGGCTGAACCGATCTGTATGAAATTCTGCGTGCATATCGGAGAATCGGCCAACATCTCTATTTTTCATACCCCTAAATGATAAGGGTGACCCACCTGTAAATATATATTTTTTAATACGTACAACTTTAAATTTTCACTCGTCTACGATCAACCCCTGTTTTTTTAATCGCGATTTTTTGTTCCATCCGCAGATCCGCAATAAGGTTGCCAGTCGAATATAATATTTCATTATATAGTTTAGAATTACGACTTACTGATGTTAACCGCATGGGGTTAATACCCTAGTAATATATTTTATTGAAAAGTTCATTTATTACGCTTATATTTTCTTCATCTAGTAGCTGTATAATTTCGATAGGAAATCCGTCAGAGTACTGTAATTTGCTTCAACCACAATTTGGTTTATGCACTTAGTTCGTTACTTAATCTTTCGGTGCTACTTATTTTCTTCGTTATTTCTACTATAAACTTCGCTTCCTGCCAATTGTCGTTGTTCAGTAGTCCAAAAGATATTTTTCGTATTGTTCTTTGTGTTGAGCTAATATTGACGTAGAGTTTATTCATTTCGAGAAAGTTAGCTAGTTTCGTTCCTCATATCTGTATACTATATTTTCCGATTTCCTTTCTCTTTTTCATCCGAACGAGTTCAAATTTTAGAATTAAAATCTCCGACATTTTAAACTATTCCGTATCTCTTCGTATAATTTTCTAGCTTCTTCTTCTACTCTCGACGAGTTTCTATTATACATCTGAATAACTTTGAATTTCCGTTTACCGCTTGTTTTCATCACGAGATATCTGTCAGATATTCCGACACATTTTTCTATTCCGTTACGTTATTTATCGTTCATCAAGAATTCTACTCCGTTCATACGGCTATCACTTTTGCCTTTATAATATAGCACGTGCCACGATTGCAGTTTTATTAGGTTTTCACCTAGTATTTTTACCTTAATCCTAGTACATCCTATTTTGCGTTAACTATATTTTTTGTTCTAATTCGATTAGTTTCGTCGATAAAATTCTACTGGAAGCAGTGTGTCTTTTGATTTTTTGGTTTATTTCGGTTATAGATCCGGGATGATTTTTGTCATATCGGGGAAGTTTGTTTCGTTCTAGTTTGTTTCTTTTTTAATTTAAACTAGACGGCGAAGGATCTAACGTCGTATCATATACGACCATTATGAAGACAATCGACAAAAATAATTCCAGTCTGTTACTAGAACACATCCCAACAGTTATTTTATCAATCGAAGGGAAATAGAATAAATGATGCCGACAAATAATCTGAGACTACAAGAAGAATCGCGCGTCCTTATAGAATTAATTAATAATTGGATAATCACCGAAAAGAGCTGATGTAGTGATTCATGTAGTAGAAAAATCAAAACAACTGAAATTCATAAATCAGTTACAAATACTGAATAAATTAGTGATACCATAATCAAAATAGTAGCAAAAAGGTATGGAAAGTCTCTAGTGTGCAGATACAAACTCCCATATCAGTGTTTGTATATATATGAAATTTTTCTATACAATGTTCTCGTATATATATATATATATATATATATATATATATATATATATATATATATATATATATATATATATATATATATATATATATTAAAAATTCCTTTTACCAGCTTTTGAATTGTTACATATAAATGCAATGATTTATTCTATAAGTGATAGAATTTCATATGGAGCAGTATGCACTCGAACATTATTTAAGAAGGCGTAAAATATATTTAATTAAATAGTTAATTATTATCAGAAAAAACCATGTATACAGAATATTCACATAAACAAACGATTTTAGTAAAATTTTTTATTTTATTTTTTAATTATTTTTTCACACAGTTTACCCATTACAAGAATATGTATATTAACCTTTTTAATCAAAATGTCCTCTGTACGGTGCTTTTACTGCTAAAAAATTGTCTATTTTCATAATTAGGGGGGGGGGGATAAGTAATTGTTTTAATTCTCAAATTATTTATACAATAATTAAAAATTATCTATACTTATTTAAAAAGCGTTTTTCATTCTCTCCTCAACCTTATGGTTGGCGGGTTAGTATGACACTGTTAGATTCGTTCTCAGGAGCGAACACGTGCTTTTGCGGTGGCATAACTTTATCCGTTTTTTATTTGATCCACATATCTAAGTTGAAATCTTCCTCAAATTCGTCTTCAGTTCATCATTCTTTCGATGAAAGCCGTCGTTCATTCTGAATGTCTGATCAGATGTTCGACCATTCCATTATCATGTTGATCGTGTTCCGGATTTCGCCTTGTTCACTTATATGCTTTAGACCCTTCCCCATGATATTATGCTTCCTAAATATAAAAACTCCGTTATTTGATTTCTGGTTATTCGGAAGAGAGTTCATACTTTGTCGCATTTTACGCACACCGTTACTTTGGTCTTTTTGGTGCTTATATTCATTCTATACACCTTTCTCGTAGAGCTTTATTTAGCACATTTCTTGCAGTCCTTTCTCGATTTCTGATATTATCGTTACATCGTCAGCAAATCTTATCGTATTATATATTCTACCGGTTATATTTATTCTTAAATAATATTTCATTACCACCTCAATATAACGGTTAAATGTTATCGACATATAATATGGCAAACTCAGTCGTTTCCGGAGGCATGGAGAGAAAAACAAAACAAGAATGTATTAGACCCGGCTAGCTACAGACCGATCTCTCTCACAAATACCCTGTGCAAGTTACTCGAAAGAATTGTTAATAGTAGATTGCTGTGGCAGTTAGAAAGCTCAGAACTCTTGGATCCCTTACAGTTCGGCTTCAGGAAACAAAGAAGCGCTCAAGATCTATTAGCCAAACTTACAACAGACATTCAAAATAATTTAATAGAAAATAAAATTACAACCGTTGTCAGCTTTGATTTAGAAAAGGCTTTCGATAAACTCTGGAAACAAAGAATTCTTCTCACTCTATATCAGTGGGGGTTTAGAGGAAATTTACCGATTTTCATTTGCAACTTTTTACACCGTCGAAAATTTCAAGTAAAGATAAATTCTATTTTATCCGATACAAAAATTCAAGAAAATGGTACCCCTCAAGGATCTTTAATTAGCCCTACGCTATTTATTATAGCCATGACTAATATTAAACAACATATACTAACTCCAGTAAAGTACTGTATATATGCTGACGACTTATCAATATACTACTCAAATCGGGACTCTAAATTTGTGGAACTCTTATTGCAGAATACAATAAACGACTTAAACAACTGGGCTAAATCTCAAGGATTTACTTTCTCCTCATCAAAAACTAAGCATATAATTTTCAGCAAAAAACGAAACGTAATTACACCAAACTTACATACGGATACAATACAAATAGAAAATACAGATTCACTTCAGATACTAGGACTAATATTGGACCCGAAACTAAGTTGGAAAGAACACATAAACAAACTAAAAATAAAATGCTTGCAAAAAATAAATATGCTCAGAATGTTAAATAATTCATCGTGGGGATCTGACCGAAAAACATTAATACAGTTATACAAATCGTACATTCTAAGCAGACTGGACTTACGCTAGTATAATATATGGTAGCGCAGCCTATTCTACACTAAAAAAACTGAACTCTATTCAAAATCTAGCTATTAGAATTGCCTTGAGAGCCTTTCACACTACCTCAAACACAGCTTTACACGTGGAAGCAAACATATTACCACTCCGATACAGAAGACAAATATTAGCACTAAAATATTACACACAATCAATTTGCACACCATCCAATCCAACATCCCAGTCTTTACAAACGAATAAATCTCATCATACTTTCTTAAGCAAGCCAAATGCTTCTAAACCCCTATCAGAACGCGTTAACAATACATTAGCAAAACTTCAATATCGATTACCGCAAATTAAAACAAACCAAGCTCCAAAAATACCACCTTGGACAAAGCTTACAATAGCAATAAACACAGAACTGGAAAAATATAAGAAAAATTTAACACCTACAAATATACTCAAATCAAAATTTTACAACATTTTGGAAAAACAGTACGGCGATTATACACAAATATACACTGACGCATCAAAGTCCACAAACCAAACCTCATCGGCCTATCTTACATCCAACCAATCCCAAGTATACTATCTACCAGAATCAGCCTCAGTTTTTACTGCAGAACTTCTTGCAATTTATAAAGCTTTAAAATACATATCTAAACAAGTACAACCGAATAAATATGTAATCTGCACAGATTCTTACAGCGCTCTTAAACATATTCAAAAATATATTAAAAACACAAACTCAGGTACTTTCAACCTAAAACACATTATTAACAACCTCATCTCAAATAACAATGAACTTGTTCTTTTATATTCGGGAATAGCTGGGAATGAAAACATTGATAGAATAGTCAAAACAACTCCTACGAATATAAAAACAATAAAATCAACTCACATTACTGATTTACATACAGTCCTTATACAAACAATTAACAAAAATTCTGGGAGACCCAATGTACACATACACACCTATATCAGATTAAGCCGAAATTAGGAAACTGGAAAACAACAGATCAGAAAGAAAGAAAAACAGAAAAAACGCTAGCTCGACTACGTACAGTACACACGTTACTTTACAACACCTACTCAATAGGACCCCTCCACCCATCTGCCATGAATGCAATTCACAATTAAATATAAACCACATACTATTAGAATGTACAAAATACAGAAACCAACGTATAAAATACAACCTAAATCATGACACAATAAAAACAATACTCGAAGATAACCCGGACAAAATTAAAAATCTTTTACAGTACCTTACAGACACTAACTTAATAAACAGCTTATAATCAACTCTAAGACGCAAATGATTCCGGCAATCGAGCGTCTATAAATAAAATAAAATAAATAAAAAAGATTACAACTTTGGCATACATCTTTACCAACCTTTGCTTTTTGTTCACCACCCATTATTGTCGATTGATTGAAAAAGTATTCGATAATCTCTGAAGTCTATACCTTGTTTCTTTAGTGAACTGCAGAGTATACTTCAATCTACATAGTCGAAGGTTTTCGCTATGTCTAAAAATACGATATAGACCGGTTTTTGCTAATCGTTACTATGCACCTAGTATTATTTTATATTTTCGCGTCCTCGAAATATGTTCTATATTAAACTATTTCATACATCAAGATGTATTATTTTGCATAAACGATGGATAATAAAACGGTTGAAATAATAATACGATATGTATAATACGCGAATATATTACAATCACAAACATAATGACGGAAGCATTATGAATGAAAGACAAATAGGATATGTTTCAAGAATAAATGTAGTAGGGGAATGGGGAAAAATTATTATTTAATCCGCGTGTGTGTTAGAAGGATTCATAGGGACTAAATTTCTTTTGTAGATTAAACTATGGTGAATTTATTTTCTTTTTAAAGATATTCAAAAGTTATCATTTAAATACATTTATATTGTCATATTTTTATAAGAGAAATATATATTTTCCGCAGTTTGCTTAACATTATTCTTAATGAATGAATATTTATTTGTACACAGACGTCGCTACATTTGTTAAAATTATTTTTTTAATCGTCCTACTAAATAAACTTTGACGTTTAACGCGATTATTTAAAAATAACGATGTAATATGAATCATAATTAGTTGAAAACTTGGTTCGCCAAATTCCATTTAGTTAATAAACATGCCATATGCTATTTAGTCAAAACCATATGCTATTTAGTCAAACGTGCCATATGCAATCTATTTGATAAATATGATCTAGATAAAAAGTCGGTTCAACATTTATCGTATATTAAAAAAATTAGCTTGTGCTATTTACAACTTGGCTTTTAATTTCCGTGGCTGAGAACTTGGTTTTTGTTATTTGCCACCTAGTTTGGATTACCATTTGCCATCTAGTCAATTTTGTAAAATCCAGTCGCTTCAAAAATATTTAATAAAGGTACATTATCACATACTGACTCTCTCAGCGAGCCTCATTTTTAATTACGCATTTTGATATATGAAGTAATTGAAGAAATTGAGGATGTGAAAATATTTCACATATAGTATTAGTTTTTAGATAAATTTAGACGTAATTATTAATATTTTATATAATAAATATTTTTAGAATTCAACTAAATATTTTTATTATGGGATAATTTTTTTTAAACATAGAATCTTATGTGCCATATAGATAAAGTTTTTTTTAACTAAAATGGGTAAAGAGGCATCTATATATTCCGTATTTCGACAAAGTCTTAAAGGTAATTTATAATATAAATTATTTCAACAATCAGAAACTGCACATTCTGTTGAAAGAAGCGTACGTTAAAATCATAAAATCTAAAATTAAAGCAGATATATTAAACCAGTATTCATCAACTTGACTTATTTGATACTCCATAACGATAATTTTACCATATACCTATAGTTATTCGATATATTATTAATTAGATTTGTTTTCCTTTAGTAACTAAATTGCACAGTGATCGTAAGCCTTAGTTTTACATATTGATTATTATAATAGTCGTTTGTGACTGTTGGTGATGATGATGTCGTATGTCTGACGGTAGCTTAAATGTCCACGTCCAAATTCTGTAACCGTGCTTGATACTACTCGAATCTCATCCGCCGCGAAGGGCTCTATGTGGCCGTATGAATGCGATGCTTTTCTGCTCTAGGTCAAAGCCTAGTGGTATCCGGTGTGACTATCGTTTTCTATGTGGTTTCTTTTAGCTTCCAATCTTTCTTCCAGGCTGCGATAAAAAACCTTCTGCTAAGAGCTTTTTAGCTAATCTGTGAGATTGTTTATTGTCGAGTTCGTCCTGGTTAGTTTACCGAGTGATTGATTTACAATTCAGCTTCGGGCGCGGAATATAGTATTCGTGCCCAGAATTATTTTCATTACTTTAATAACGAAATAACAAATTTTCAATTTTAATAAAGAGCAACTAAGCACTGAAGTTTTTGTACTGTAAAAAAAAAATTCAGGTATTTGGAAACAGCAATTTCAGTTATAAACGCAATTTAAAATGGTTTTTCCGAAATTGATTTATTATTTTAATTATCCGGTTCGTTAAATTCAAGATATATAATAGATGAATTATTTACTCAATTACGAAGAAAAATATTATCCGAAGTTCAGAATTATGACGGTTATTGATAACTTTTTGAAAAATTAAAAAAAAACACAAAAAACTGTATAACCCGATTAAACGAAGATAAACGAAGGGAATCTTTATTTTGACCGTAAAACCGAAAATAAGTGCTTTACGCAAAGGGCAATTTCTCTGATAATTTATCCTAAATCGATAGCAATAACAAATCGAGTAAACAGAACTAATCGATATATAATTGTAAATTGAAGCAAAATTTTTTGCAAGAAATCGATTATATTCGTGCGTGCTAAAGCGAGAAAAAAAAATATTACGGTTTAAGTCGTAAAAGATTTATTTATCGTTTAATTTTAAAAAAAAGGTAGAAAGAAAATAAGGAAATCAGTAATTTTAAAAAATCGTAAAGCTTTTCGGCTGTTAAGCTATTATCAAGTGAATGTAAACAAATCTAAATTATAAAAATAACAAATTTATAAAATATTGCAAATTGTGTATCTAAGTAATATATTTACACTTTTTATATTTCAACAGAGAGGATGGCTTCCGGCATGGAGAACGGTGATTGGTCAATTGAGAACCAATCAGATACAGTTATCTCTATATAGTTAAGCTTGTTGTTTTAGTTCTGATGATGGGCACGGCATGTTGTTCGAAACGTCAACTCGGGTTTGATAATATATCGTTTTACTTTTATAAATAAATAGCTTTGTTTTTTCTTTTTTATAGGCGGTTATTCCGAAATTATTGTATCTAATTATGAAATATTTGATCTATTATAAAAATTCTCGGCAAATTTCACAGGGAAGTACCATTGAATAAGTGCCTAGTTTTTCATACAAAATGTGTATTTGTACGACTAGACGCCATTTATATAATGATAAAAGGAAAAATTCGACGCTCATAAGGTATAATAATGTTGGTCTCCAGCATGTTGCCCAACTTTTCATAATATAAAATATGTTGGATAACCTTCGGGTTTTTCTAGGTGCAATTTTTATAATAATATTAAAAAAAAAATTTACGTAGTATTCTTTGTCAAATAGTTAAAATGTTTTATTTTTCGTTTATTATTCAACCTTTAAAGATGACATACGGGAAATTTCGTTTCTTTAAATATAATTTGTCACCGAGAAGCACCATTGAATACTTTCCTTAATATGTCGTTCAGTTTTCCATCTTAAATTTGTGTGACTAGGTGCAATTTTTATAATGATACAACAAAAATTACGCATAAGGGTATTCTTTCTCGAATACGTGAAAATGTGTTTTTTTTTTCCTTTTAAAAATGTAAAGATCGTATAATTGTCGGGAAAGTTCGTTTCTTTAATAATCGTTGCCGTTTGTTGTGCACGAAAAATTTGGTCGCCATTTAAGACTCTAATTATGTGTAACGTAGATTGCGCATGCTACGTTGCACAATATTGTCTTCTCCATAGATACGATGATGGAAATTTTATGCTGCGAGATATAGCGGCAAAACGTATATATGTAAAAGATATTTCCACGAAAACATTTCAGTGTTATTAAGTAAAGGTGATTTCAGTTGATGAAATGAAGAAAAAGAGAATAATTTTAGCAAGCGAGGAAATAGAGACAGACTGAAACAAATTTGGAGATGTCATATCGAACATTTTAGCGTTTTCATTCAAATCGTGGACTCTCAATTTTGTATCAACGCTGTAAGCCATCGAAATGGAGATACTGTCGTCATCTAATAAAACACGTAGTACTCTCAATTTTGTTTTTACTAGAAGAATTTCGTGTTAGCGATAATGCTTTCCAATTATTATTATAACAATCGTGACGTCATAAACGCCTTTAAAATTTCAATACAGAATATCGGGAAAACACAATTTCAATGGATTTGGTACCGGAGAAAATCTTTTTAATCTTCAAGCGCTCATTCCGCGCTGTCGATTAAGTTTTTGTAGATTATACCAAAAAGCGTTTGACACGGTACAATATGAAAAGTTTAGATAAGACTGGGCAAACGAGGCCTCAGAATGGTCAACTATCGGAAGTAATAACCGTAATAAAAGAGGTGCGTCAAGAATGTCTTCTATCGTCACTTTTATTCGATATTTATTCGGAAAAAATTTTTGAGGAAGCAATTACGAGGAAAAACGTAGGTAAGCTGGGTTAACGGAATTGTTGTTAATAACGTCCGATATGCGGATCACATAGATTGGTAATTACAACGTGAAACATTTACAACGACTAATGAACGCGCTCAGAGACGGGTTTATACGTAAATGCGTCAAAAACAAAATGGACGGTTATGGGCAATGAAAAATATATACTTCAACTCGGAAATATCATGATTGAAAGGACCAGCGATCAAATATCTTATCAATAATGGATAGGAGATATTTACCCAGAAAGCTCCAGAATTAAACAGGGAGATCGAAATAATGAACAACATTTTAAAAAACCAGAAGTTTGAAGATCTGCAAATTAGTCTCCTAAACAGTTTTATGCTACTACACGGCGTCGAATCTTGGTCACTGTTCAAAGTGTTATGCGAAAAAACTCTTTGAGTTATGGACATCATTTAAGAATTCCATCGACGGCCAAAATAACAAATTCGGAAAATTTTTATAAACAAGAGCACTGAAATTGTTTAGTCGATCACAATAAGAATACTTTGGACATTTGATGCGTAATAACAAATATGAGATACTTCGTGTAATAATACAGGGTCATAGTCGTTCTGGTAAAAACGTGGATGGAGAATTTAAAGAATTGGCGGTATATAGGCGGGATAGAAATATTTCGAATGTTAATGGACGAAGATCGAGTCGAGAGGATGATTGTCGAGACGTTCATCGACAACATGGCGCATAGAAGAAGGATCGTATTGTTCGATCGATGATATTATTTCCTATAATTAATCATTTAACGTAATTTAGATAATGCATTAAAAATTAAAAAAAAAAATAAAAAGAATAAGCGAATAATATATCTTATAATGATTTACATGATAAAAAAAGAAAGAAAATTGATGAATAAAACTTACACGTAAAGAAGAAAAAATTATAAATGAAGCGAAAAGCATTTTATCGATAATAAAATTATCATTATTATTATTATTATTATTATTATTGTTGTAAAAAATAAATTACTCATGCTGCTTGCGACAGTATTTGAAAGTAAAATTAGAAAAGAAATTCCGCTTCGAAAATAAAATAGAAAATTCTACCGATTATAAAGTTTCGGCGGACCTTTAAGTCGAACCTGAAGCGGATGATTTACTTTGTACCGCAGTCGGTTCAGCTCCAACCGCGTTAGACTGTTGTTGTTGTTGAACGTCTTTCTGAGACGAAGATGATGAGGAAATCGAAGAGTTGGACGTATCGCCGCTTACGGTCGAACCGCTTTTCGCAATATCGTCGCTTCTTTGTTTCGACAGCAGCAAATATCTTTGATACGCTATCTGCGCCGATCCGACGTTAGCTTGCGATTCCGAAGATACGGCCGATTTCTGCTAAAACAAATTGCCAATTGCGATTATTTAAAATTATACATTTTTAAGCAAATTTATGTTCAATCTCTAAAAACTCGAAGACTTATTGCATTAGCGCGAAATATTTCAATTACATGGAGGCTATTACGGTACGGACGACTTAAGAGTTAGATGTAATAAACGAGGTTGGCGGAGGAAAGTAATTGTATAATATTTAGAGAATAGTTGAAGAACTATTTTGGAAAGGAGACGACCAGACAGGATATGCGGACGGATATGTGGTCAATAGGGGGGATAGAGTGAATAAGAGTAGGTTTTGAGAGTAGGACAAAATGGCAAAAAGCAAGGGTGAGTGTACGTGGTAATAGATGGTCATGGAAAAGTGTTATGTGGCCAAGACCGGAATAGTGCTATATAGTTGGAACAGGATAAATTAGGAGGTGGTTTCGAGAAGTAAACATTGAGTTTGATAGCAAGAAGTAAGTTATGGTAGTACGAATTCAACTTATATTGGTGCTGGATATGGCGTTATGTTATAGGCTGGTGATATAATAAATTTCGCGCGGTCGCGTGTGTGTGCGCCAATAAAAATTAGCGCGCTTTCGAAACGTACTTGCGTCAATTGCTGTGGTTGAGGTTGTTGCTGTTGTACTTGCTGAAACTGCGGTTGTTGACCGAACGGTTGTTGTTGCTGAGGAGCGAATTGTTGATGCTGTACAAACGGTTGCTGTACGAACGCTTGTTGTTGCAGTTGTTGCTGCTGTTGTAATTGAGGATGGTGTTGCGGTTGATCTTTGTAAAAGAGAAAACTAGAAATAGCTCCTTTAGTGGCGGCCGTTAACGCGGTCGGTTGTTCTTTATCGGATGGGAAAGCGGCGAAATGTCCGAAAAATTGCGGATATCCGAGAACCGAATAGGCGGGCTGTTGTTGTATCGGTTCCTGTTCGGCTACAATTTTTTCGGATTCCAATTTTACCGATTCCAAATTTTGCGATTCCGTGCCGGATTCTAATTTTTCCGGTTTGTTTTTATTCTGATTGTTTTGCTGCGACGGGCCGGCTGAAAAGAAAAAGAAATTGCGATGCGAGATGGACATTTTTATTATTATTATTGTTATTAATACTATTATTATTATTATTATTATTATTATGGAGGAAAACAGAAAGTACTGGAAAATGTGAACTGTCGAAAACTGATATCGACGTCATTTCGTATTTTCGCTTTCACTTCGTAGGTAAATTCGCAGATTAGCGGATATAAAACGAAAATACAAAATACGATAGAATGACTTTGAAGCAGAGACTGTACGATCTTAAATATAACCGATTTAAAATCACCGACGAGTACAAGCGAAATATTGTATACTCCTTTAAGTGTTTCACCTTCAATCGGTACTAATACAAATTAACGCGATTAAAACGACGTATCGATATTTTTACTGAAAGATAAAAAGCAAATACGATATTTATAACGATCTACAGGATGCGATTAAAATAAATTCGGCTGATAGCTCTCAGAAGATTTCATGTTCTACATATTCCATCTGGAGATCTTTGTGTAGCGTGTAGTTAGATACTAAGGGGCATAGATTATCCGTACGTAAGTTGTTTCTAGAAGAATTCCACTCCTCCACCAATAGCTTATATATCGGTTTTTGTCTCATCCTATACATTGATAGTTCAGTTTTGCCTGTAACAATCGTGAAAGGAATAGATTAACGCTGAATTTTATAATGGCGTTTCTAGAAGTTTAACACTTAAAACCCAACCTATTTATATATATATAAAAAAATACTTTCCAAAATGATACCTCACACATGGCGACAGCCTCGGTTGGTGGGGGTAGCTTATTATTTCCAAATGTTGAAACGACTGTAAGTAAAGAAAAAAACATTTGCTAACTTATATCGTTTACATAAGAGAGCTAATAAAACATGTTATCAATAGATAGGATACTATACCGTCTTTGAAAGAGCAGATTTACAGACTTCTGTACCACGGACATTACTATATGTGTGTCCTTCTGGCAGATAAAAGCGGAACTAATTTAGAACAGCGTGTGCAGATTTGGAAAAATAAACTACGGGACAATGGATTTAAACCAAATATCAGGAAAACTGAGTACTTGGAATGTGAATACAGATGAATCTATAAAAATAGATAATACAGTATTAAGGTCGTTAACCCTAGAACGGTAGTAAATTTTACGTGCACTCTTCACTCCATACTCTCTTATTGGAGCAGGTCTATCGTGCTTCCGTATATGCTAAACCGATTTAGTTGTTGAAACGTTGTGTTTAAAAAGTACTGTTATACTGTTTTGTTGCTGTTATTTGCATTTCACTAAAACCCTGCACGTAATTGTTACGTATGTCTACTAATAAGCAGGTACACGCATGCACGTCAGATTTACATATATCTACGTTTAACATCTGCATACTTTATATATATATATCTATATATATATATATATATGAGATAATTTTATTCAATTTACATTCATCTTCGTTGCTTTTTGTCGTAATTTTACATCAATTTCACGTAGTGTTTTGTTTTTCCTTTTTTAATCTAAACTTTATTTGCTGACAGAATAATGGATAGTCGAAAAAATTTGGAGCGAGATGATATCCTTTCTTTGTTGAATGCGATTCATTTGGACGATAGCGAGGATGATTGTGCTGCAAGATTTGGATCCAGATTATGAACCAGACGATGGTAGTATACCGCTTGACAATTTGGATGAAGTGATGATGATGCAGGTCATAGACACAGAAAACGGTAGTGTAATAGAAGAAATTAGAAAATAAAAAAAAACATATAAAAAAAAAATAGAGTTAAAAGCCAGCAAATGAACTAGCGACGGAAGTTCCTGAGGTTCATGAAATATTACAAGCTGATCAGCCAGTACTGTTAAGGAAAAATGAATTTTCCTGGAGTACCCAAATTAATTCTTTAGCGAGAAAAATTCCGGGTAGAAATATTGTTCATATTAGATCTGGACCATCGTATTCATACGATGCAGTTGGACGATTACTTCAAATGTTTTTTTTAATGACGCGATTATAGAAGAAATTATTTTACTAACGAGGAAACGGAACGTCAACGAAAAAACATGCTAAATCTGGTGATCCTACATTTCAGAATATAACGTCGGTAGAATTTGAATTGATAATATTATCCGCTGCTTTGAAAAGTGAATCATTTACCGAGTGAATTATTATTTAATTTTTCATATTCCGACGATAGGTTTCGAGCAAACAAATGTCTGAAGTCAGATTTAAATTTATTGTTAAACTGTTTGCGTTTTGACGATAAAGAAACCAGACACGAACGACGGCTGTGATTCGAAGAATTATTGCAAATGAAGCGCCTAAAGACACGGACTTAAGTACTAGCGTATTATATAATCAGCGAGGATCGGGCAAGTATTGCAGATATTGTAATTGTAGCAAAAGAAGAATGACCACAACGTATTGTAGTAAATGTAGCAGACCGATATGCGGTGAACATAGAAAAAAAAAGTGCGGGGATTGTTAATTTTTAATATTATTTAGTTAAAGATGACTCAGATATATAATTTTTATCTTTTGTTCTTTTCTCGGGTGTATTTTACATGTTCGTTTACGAGTGTGATTAAATTAAATTAATGAGTAGAAAATAATTTCACTGGTGAAAATAAACATAGTGGATATGTAAATATATAATACAATTTATTAAAAATTATGTAGAATCTTGCAAAGTTAAAAATTAGATCGTGAACAGGAATAAATTAAGTAAACTAGTGATATACGTAAAAGGGTTAACCGATACAGGATGCTCCGTGAAGCCGTTCTGGGGGGTTAAATTCAAATACCTGGGCTGAAATATTACCTCAGATGGAGACACACAATGCGAGACATAGACTCCAGGATAGAAATAGCGTGGATGAAATGGAAGCAATTGAAGTACTATGCGACAAAATGATTGCGATACATCTGAAAGGGAAGATTTACAAAACGGTTATTATACCTGCAATGCTATACGGGGCTGAATACTGGCCGACGACTGCAAAAATGCAACAAAAGCTAAATGCTAAGTCGGTCACTTGACCACACGCCTTGTCAAAAATGATGACATAAGGGAACGTACAGGCGTTGTACCATTACTGTCGAATTACGGGAAGACTCCGATGGTATGGTCATATCATGAGAAAAGCTGACAGCAGCCCAGTAAAGATGTTAATGGAATTTGACCCGATGGGGGGGAAGCGACCGCGAGGCCGATCAATATGGGTAGACTCTGTCAACAACGACATGGTGGAGGTCGGTGCTAATATAGAAGACGTCAAGGATCGCAAGAAATGAAGAAGAACGCGCTATCAAGCGTGGAAGACTTTAGGAAAGGAGGAGAATTCGTCAATTTTCCCTGTAACAGATTTATAATAAAGAAGTGTTTTTGACTATATAATGAAAAACGTTTTTATGTCTGTCTATTATTATGATGTACGATTATATATATATATATAGTATTTTTTATAATGTAATTTTTTGGACGCTATCTCCATATAGGACACAACACTAAGAACATCCTTTGTTATTACAAAAATCCAATCAATTAAAAATACGACCCAACTATAGCAATGTTCAGATTATTTTCGCTAGTGGCATTATTTAATCTAAAAAACCAATCAGACTATTTTTTATATTGCAGTTTGATATAAATTAATTATCAATTCGTTTAATAAAGTTTTATAAAGTAGATTGGAGGTGTTTAGTAAAATTCGCGAGGAATGTTAAAAATAATATAATTAATAGTTACCTTCCGCAGATGACGACGGTGTTGTAGATTCAGCTTCGCTGGAACCAGTTAAACTGGGAATGAAATTACCAAAAGAACCCCAGTTACTAGGAAAGGAAGATGGCCAATTAGGAACTAGTTGACTGAATATGCTCGAAGGAGAATTACCTTGTTCGCTTGTACTACCTGCGCTAGTAGTAGTAGTACTAGTTCCATCCGCCGGCGTTGGTCCAGTCGGTACTCTGTTTAAATATATAATTTGACCGCCGGGTCCGTTCAGTCCGGCAGCATTTTGTGGGTATAGTACTTGATACGGCGATGGTAAAAACGGAGCCCTGTTCAAATTTGACACGATTATTTAAATAAGTATAACTATAAGAGCCTCGTTATTCGGTTGACGCTATAGGTCAAAGTGATAACGAGGTTGAAATAGAACGTTGATTAGGGAAAACTGTAATAAAACCTATTTATAAAAATTACATAACTGAATACGTTTTATTCCGAATGCGCTAAAATTGTCCCCCGCCCAAAAAAAAATCATTGAAAATATAGAGGATAATAAAGTCGATGCGAATAAGGAAAATATTCGATATCGTTCGCTTACGGAATATATTGATATTGTTGCCGGAAAGCGTGAGCGGATGGAATCGCGTTATATACAACTCCGTACGGAGGAACCGTTCCGTATTGTCCGACCGTCGTCAACGGTATCGCGCCTAAAGGAGCAGGAGCAGGAGCGTATTGTCTGGCGAAAAATTTTTCAGCCGACGGTGGAGCGAATTGCGTGTATACTTGTCTTTTATCGGAGTAACTAGCAAGGCATACTGTCCAAAATAACGAAATCAGCAACAGGTCTCGAAACGACTGAAATAAGAATAATAAACAATAATAGTAATAATAACAATAATTCAATTTATTTCAACTTATTTACTTTTTTTTTTTTTGTTCAATACACTTGAATTTACAAAAACATAAAATATTTTTAAAATAAATAAAAATATATAATAAAATAATGTGAACATATATATTTAAAAGAAACTTACAAATATAGAACTTAATTAATAATTGATAATCAAACTATATTTCTGTAAGTTATGCGCAATTATGCGGGTATACCAAGTTCACAAAGAACTTACATAATATATGACCGGCTCCATTAAATTAAATAAATTATTATCAAGTTTTACAATTCCACTCGTACTATATACGTATTTACGTTTTTTTTTTTTTTTTTTTTTTGACATTATACGTCTTACATGTCAACTGTTGTTTGTATTTAAAATTTTTCAAATGTATTTTCAGTTCGGTCGAAATTGATAAAATATGATTTTACTGTTGAATATATTCCAGGAAAAGATTTAGCTGATACTTTAAGTAGAGATGTAAATAATACAGATAATACTGAAACACGTAATTTTTCTAATATTAAAGAAATTCATGGCATCGAATATGATAATTTACCTCTGAGTGAAAATAAAGTAAAACAATTTCAGGATGCCATTAATAAAGATAATAGTTTGCAAACTATTATTAAATATATTAATAAAAATAAAATTCCAGATAACGTAAAAATTTATTATAAATTAAGAAATGATATCTATTATCATAATAATTTACTCTTTCTTAACGATAAAATTATAGTTCCTTACGAATTACGTAATTATATATTGAATGTGTTGCACGAACCTCATATAGGTATTGATAAAACTAAGAATCGAGCTCGTGAAGCTGTATATTGGCCGGGTATAAATGAGGACATAGAAGATTATATTAAACACTGTAAAATTTGTGAAAAATATCAAAGGCAGAATACTAGAGAGACATTACACTTAATCACGATATTCCATTACGGGCCTTTTCAAAAATAGATATTGATTTATGCGAAGTTTATAATAAAGTATATTTAATAATAATTGACTATTTTTCAAAATGGATTGAAATAATCCCAATAAAATCTAAAACAATCGAAGAAATAATTGATAACATAAAAATTGTTTTTGCTACTTTTGGCATTCCTAATGAAATTATATCAGATAATGTTCCGTTTAATAGTTATCAATATAAAATATTTGCTAAAGATTATGATTTTAAGTATACTTTCATAAGTCCCAAATATTCTCAGTCAAATGGGATGGTAGAGAAAGGAGTGCAGGCTGCTAAATTATTAATTAAAAAATCGTTTGAGGATAAATCCGATTTAAATCTTAAACTTCTAGAATATCGTAATACTATTCAGAATTTAAAATTATCACCAGCTCAGTCAATGTTTAATCGAAGATTACGCACTAAATTACCTATTCAATAATAAATTACTAAATCCTGAGATATTTAAAGTAAAGAATGAAATTGAAGCACATCAGGCTAAGCAGTCGAAATATTATAACAGAAATGCTATAAATTTAAATCCTTTAAAACCTGGAGATAATGTAACGTATTTCAATCATTCCGCCAAAAAGTGGCAACCAGGATTAATCGTCAAGTTATCAGCCTCGCTCGTATTTTGTTAAAAATGTATTTGGTAATATCATTAAGCGTAATCGTATACATTTAAGGAAATCATTTTTAGATTATAATAAATCAACTATGGGTACGTTTGATATAGAACTTCCTGTCGAAGATGTACCTAGCGGTAATAATACTATTGATGTATTTAATAATAACACAAATATTGTAAATAGTAATAATAGTAAAATCTCTACTAGAAGTGGAATCGCCGTCCACAATATCTAAACGAATATATTTAAAAGAGGGAGATGTTATATTAGATTAAGATATATTTAATATTGTACTATCGATATGTGTGATTCTGTAACATGGACACACTGTATCTCGTTGATGGGATCACGGATTTTTATATTTAGATAGTTTTTGAGGCATTCACGTGTTTCTTGTTATTTAGTACTAATAATACATTTTTATAATATCAATAACGTAACAGTTATATTTACTATTTTCGTAATTACAACTGCCTGTAAATTCGTAATGGTGCGCGAACAGGCTTGCGAAATTTAAAAGGACAGAAAAATTAATATGTAAAACGGTTGCCGACCCGGAGGGTTATAAATTACTTATTACGAATTCGAAGAAGTTACCTTATACTTAAAAATAATTAATTCACAACTAAGTACTCGCAGAGATGCAAAAACCGCACATATATAGTGGCGTACTCGCGGGAGCTACCGGGCTTAGGAACCCAGGGAGAGCTTAGAAAAGTATAAAATACATATCAAGAAAGCGCGTAAGCTGCAAACAATTTCGCAGCTAAAATGATAGTTGAAACAGAAGAGAATATTTTAAAGCGTTATCGCTAATAAAACCTTAATTTTTGAAGAATGTGCAAAACAGCCTAGGTTGCAAAAAGTACTTTTAGGAAATATTCATTACATTCTGTTTGCTAATGACATTGAAAATCCAGCTGACTGTGTAACACGAAGAAAAAAAATTGCCCCGTTGTTTAGACCGTTCGGCATTCGAATCTGACCCAGGTTGTGACTAGTCCGTTTTTCTTATTACTTGTTTCGTTATTATTCGTGATCGTTTATAGTTCGTTTTGCCTGTCGAGTTTTTCGGCCGTGTATATTTTATTCATTTTTATGACGATTTTTTGGGGGTGGGGAACATGTTTGAGCGCACCACAGATACAAATCCTGGGTGTGCCATTGCACATATACGTATCTTTCATATAAGTAATACACAATTTCATAAGTTTTGATTGTGGAATGTAGTGATTTTATTTATACTTGATTACTAAAAATAGTTGAAATCACTAAATTTATTTAATTATGCGAAGTTATTCGGCATTTACGCCATTGTCAAGCTATATACAATTAAAATTAATTATATAAAATCATAAAATATTAATTTAAAACTAAGTTTATAATTTTACACAAAAATGAATTATAAATACTTAAAACTATCTGACAATGACAGTGGTAAACAACACCATCTATTATCAGTAATATTACTGATAATAGATGGTGTTGTTTACCACTGTCATTGTCAGATAGTTTTAAATATTTATAATTCATTTTTGTGTAAAATTATAAACTTAGTTTTAAATTAATATTTTATGATTTTATATAATTAATTTTGATTGTATATAGCTTGACAATGGCGTAAATGCCGAAAAGCTTCGCATAATTAAACAAATTTAGTGATTTCAACTATTTTTAGTAATCAAGAATACACAATTTCACATTAATATATATATAATTACATTTTTACACTTAAAAATCTCGAATAAAAACTCATACTAAAATAAATGTTACATACACAACTAGGGTGATTATTTAATTTCCTAAAAATGTCGATCAAATCGAATTACACTTTACAAATCTCCACCGCTCTTCCGTAACATTTTCCTATGTGACTTTTAATTAGTTTTCGGACAGTAGAAATTCTAGAACATTTTTTGCCTTCGTTAGTAATTAATAAGATCCGTTCTTAATTGTTCCGGCAGAGCGTTTTATGGCCTAAATCGTCAAACTCCCGATATAGTATTAGCTTCGTTAATCGATATATTATGTTTATTTGAATTTTTTTCGACAAGTTTAACAACTCCAATTTATATAATTAATAAACAGTACAACATTTCATTTTATTATCCATGTACTTTCGTTAGGATTTAGTTCGTCTAGAATTAAAATCTTCGAGTAGGTGCAATACGACATTTCGCCGTTCGACCACAATATAATATTTCATAGGTACTGATCGATACTAAGTATAAATATTATTTTAAATATTAAAAGAGAATTTAATTTTCTTAACTTCTTTATTTTAATACATACAACGAATGTTCGTTCCAAACAAGTCTAGTATTTATTCGAATCCTTGTATGTAGAGAGATACTTTCGAGTGAAAATAGCCGATGAATACTCGGATATTTTTCCAGTAAGGGCGGGCGTACCGTCCTCGGTCCAATATTATACTTAATTTACACGTCCGACTTCCCGAAGCCTAATAATGCAGAAGTAGCATTGTACGCCGATGACGCAGCAATCCTAGCTGTGGATAAGAGTGAAAACCAGCCACAAAAAAAACTGCACAGGAGTCACTCGGGCATGTAGAGACTTGGCTAAAACGATGGCGCGTTATAGTCAATGAAACTAAATCAGCTCATATTTCTTTCACAAATCGAAAAATTGAGCGCCTGCCAATCAAAATAAACAACGTTGTCATTCCACATACCAATAGTGTATAATATTCGGGCACGCATTTGGACACTAGGCTGACTTGGGCTACCCATATTCGGAAGAAAATCGAGCATTTGAGGCTTAAAACCAGATCTATGTCATGAATGCTAACTAGTAAATCTATCGTTGGAAAATAAAACTCCGCTGTATAAAATAGCCCTAAGACCTATCTGGGTATATGGTATACAACTATGGGGGACTGCACCAAAACATCTAACTTATAGAAAATACAACGATATCAAAATAGGGTATTAAGAACTATTACTGCAGCTCCCTGGTACGTCTCAAATCTTTTAACGCTCCATAACGACTTAAACGTTATGTTTGTGGAGGATGAAATAAACAGACAAGCAAACAAACATGTTGCACGAATTAGTGTTCACACGAATCCACTTGATACTGATTTGCTGAATGATTCCGGTGAAATACGCAGGCTGTGGCGAAGTAAGCCTCTAGACTTTGTCCAACCAGCATAGGTTTAGAGGGAGTACTGCTGAGTACTGCCCTCCCACAAAATATCACTCATCTCATTAAGTCAATCACTAAATAACCTCTAAGATTGGTCAGTTTTGAATGGGAAGGGGGAACTCAATTCATTTTTTTTTTTAAATTTATCTGTGCTTTTTCCTAAATAGGTTGAATATTATAAATCGTACATTTTGTTTGGATCTAATGCACATAATAAGCCTGTTCCTAGTCAGTCATTCATGAATACGAGTAACATGGTGTCGCGTTAGTTTCTCTAAGTGTCGTTTATATATATATATATATATATATATATATATATATATATATATATATATATATATATTAAGAGTCCAAGTATACTATGAACACTGTGTTATATAATCGTCACACACGTTATTTATTTCAACAGTTTATCTTCTATAACCATTCGCACATGTTTCCTCCGAATCCGTAATCGTACAATTCTCGCAATAAAAATTGGGCAGTATCGAATGCTTTACGTAAATCAAAATAAACCGAAATAATTGATTCGGCTTCTTCAAAGCACGCGGCAATGTGAGATACGTGCTAGAATAAACTATTATCTCGGTACTTTTTCCTTAAAATAAAACATCAAACTTTTCGAAATAATTTTCTTCAAATACTTTTTAAAATTTTTATAGAATATTGAAAGTGGGTTGTACGAAGAAATTAATATACCGTCTTTTATTTACATTATCGAAATATTATCACAGCCAAAGGAGAATTTATTGGCTAATGACAATTATAGGCTTTTCTGACGTATTCAGTTAAAAATTTTCAAGAAAGTAAATGAACTAAGTAATCGAAGATCACACTTACACAGTGATCTTAAAAATTATAATAATAGCAATAACAACTAACGATAATAATAATTAATCATTATCATCGAGGAAAGAAAGAAAATTAATTTGAATTTTAATTGATTTTTCGAGTTTATTTAAAATAAAAACTGGAATTATAACGGCTGCGCTCGAACACACGCCTATAGAACACATCTGTTCCATACTATATATATATATATAGTGAGTGTGTAATGGATGTGTACGTAGATACATAGCATGGAAACCAAAAATATCTAGTAACAGTGAAATAAGAGACTTGCGCATCCAAGAAGAAGGCAACGATTATATATTGATGATGAAAACAGAACATTCTTTAGAAACGTTAATGGATTTTAAGAAAGCAGTTCCAATAAATTATATATGTATATTGGCAGATAACTTTTTCGTGGATATAAAACGTATACATATACCCATAAATATATATATAAACACACACATATATATAATATAAATATACATATATATATAATATAAATATACATATATATACATAATGTATATTGATATATGCATATATATATACATGTATGTTTGCATATATATATATATATATATATATATATATATATATATATATATAATATATATATATATTCATGATAGTAGAGTAACGAATTTCCCATCGTCGCCGTGTGATTTCACGGATTTTACCTTTCTATAAGTAGGCCTGAATTTAGTAATAATCAAAATACCGTACTAATGAAAATTACAATACACGCCTATTTTACACAGATGTTGAACCAGTACATTTTAGTATACGAACGAATTAAGTTCACAATTTTTATATTTCAGTAAACGTCTCCATAGGCTACACCTGACGATACGATGCTACAGTGTTGTAGAAGAAATAAAGAAGCAGATAAAGGATTTATTATTCGGATCTTATTTACAACTGGTATATTTCCATAATTTTATTACGAGAAAAGACAATTTACCCCTTCTTAGCAGGTGCTGACACAACGTCATCAACCAGATGTTTCCTCTCGAGAGCGCACTTGACGTTTTGAGAACATGCTGATTAGCGAGGTCTAAAATTAGGTTTTGGATTGGCTACATCCGATCCATCATCGTTGTTTTTTTCGATCGTTTAATGTTTACCGTTTTCTTCAGCAAGCTCTCTACTAGCAGGTTTGTATACGGTGTGCCTCCGTATATGTTTCTGCGAATCGCTACGTGTGTTACGTCCTCTACGTACTCTGTATTTAGATATTCGCGTATAGCTTGAGACGTATCACGGAGCTCGCACTATAGCGCGTCACACCAAATTTTGATGTGTTTTCGAATTATTAGTTTCAGACGCACAGACTCGTAATTCCGTTGCATATTACGACGTTGTGCGCTAATAATTTGTTTACCGTATACAGTCGCGAATCCGAACTAAGCAACTAGTTCACAGTTTTTTAAAATTTAGTTCCATTTTCTTCGCTCTAATACCCTGAGCCGGTATTCAGGTTTGGTATAGATGAACAACAAGATATTTAACGGTTATCGCGAACTAATAACGTCGGATCCGGAACGATAGTTAGAGATTTAAGAAACGGTAAACCTAATCAGAAGGAATCGACGAGACGATTATAATTCGAACGGCGTATTAATTACGCGATAGATCAAACTTTGTCCAATTTTTAATCGGATGCTTTGGAAATAATTAAAAATTCTAAATCAGACGCCCGTGAAGACTGCGTGAACAACAGAAGTTAGATTTCATGTATGATGCTTAAATGTAAAAAACAAAATTGCAGACGAAATACCAAAGAAGACACGTTACTGTTCGAAATCACCTTAATCGACTAGAACGGCCTTCGTCGCATATCGTTCAATCCGAAATAAATCTCGACACATTTTATTTGATCAACATTAAACTTGACACTCGGGGTAACTCGCAAAATCAACAACTAGATTCCGTTCGCTACCTCGTAATGTTTATGAATAAACGTTTAACGTGGGGCACGATCATGCGGAAAATACGAGAAGATCTATAATAGCTATATGTGACCGTTGTTAAGACGAAAATTATTTCTAAACCGGGCCGTTGGATATTTAATCGCTCCAGTACGGAGATATGGGTTAGAATTATACGGAAGAACGAGTAACCGTCGCGCAATTCTACTTGCAATAGTATCCGCGCCTTATTACGTAAACAACGGTGTGCATGCGGACTTGAATGTTCTATATATACATAAAGAACGCCTATAACAATATATAACGTTCTATGAGAAAGTTCAACCGAAATCCACTGGTGCATCTGGAATGTTTACTATCGATTTTTCAGCTCTAGCAAAAAAGAAGAAGTGTTGCCGGCGATGCGCAATTACTCGAGTAGGGCTGAATTCAAAAAAGAAAAAAAAAGATAAATGAACGCAGTTTTCTTCTTTCATTCCTATTCCAATCTTCTGTCAGTCTGTCCTTTTCACGATTGTCTATCCCAGGGAACTGTTAAAACGTAAGAAAAAGAAATTAACAGTAGAAACTAATTTTTTCTTATTTTATTATTTACGAGTTTTATAATTTTTGATCAATTTTGTTAATTTCGATTTTTTTTTTAAATTCTTCATCGGCTACTTTTATTTTGGTTTTGTTTCATTACGTAATTTTCTATCTCTCGTATTTAATCTAGATGAATCCGGTCAGAATAACGTTACAAGTGACGCAATCGACGATCGAATTATTTCATATGACGACAACTAGAGGAGATGTCTAAAGCAGAACGAGAAGAAGTAGAAATGACATTTCCTTTAAATACTTTTCACCGTACGTTCTTGGGCAATAACTCGCACAACAAAATATGTCCTTTTCTGGTCACACAGTTACGAGCTACGTTAGAGTTACAAGGTTGTTTTCCACTTGTTTCCTCTGTGTACGCGTATTTTATAACCTGTAATTCGCTCGCGATAATTACTATTATCGTTAGACGCGTGCACGATAATAAAAAGGTTTTAGGTCGAGTAATAAGATACACTCGGATGGACATCGTCTTGTAAAAGAAAAACGCACAATGTAAACATTGCTTTTTTTCCAACATTGTTACGCAAAGTAAGATGTTTTTTCTTAAGTGTAGCTTTCCCCTTTTGATGATAAACACGTACATCCGCGCGAGATAATATAAAACATATATATATATATATAATTTATAAATACGGTAATAAAATATTTTACTGTTAAAGACTTTTTAATCGTGTAAATAAATGTTCAGGAATTTACATCGAACGGAAAAATGACGAATTAGTATCGAATCAGAAAGATTCCAGTTGATAAACATTTTAAAAGGTTTGACTTAAAAAAATATGGAAGTGAAACGAATAGGAAAATACTTAAAAATAATAAGTGACGATGACTACAATAAAAACAAATCAAAGAACAAGGACCATAAATCGCTTACACATTCTCCATGGATCACAAATTTAATGAATCAGATTTATGGAAAGCATATTGAACAAAAGAGACGCCACGCTGAAATGAGAAAATTATTCCGCCTAATTTTCCAGAGGATAATTAAATTAAATTATGAAATGATGGAACAAAAAAATGATCTAAGAACATTAAGAATTTCAATGTATATAATATATACATGAATACACACGCATACATATATATGTATATATATTTAAACATTTAAACATTTTATTTGAAAAATAATACTTTGATTTTTGCATGTACACTATCATTCTTTATTTTGTAAATCAGTATCATATACCGTTAGGTAATATCGTGGAAGTAATTCTGGACCTCTCATCTTAGAGTTTCATATCCCACCAAAGAGGTAGCGTATTTATAACGGTAACGGTTTGTTATTTAAAATTTTTATATCGCGCCTGTCGTAACTCCAATCTTTCCATTCCTATGACGGAATGTTCTTCGCTATCAACGTAGATAAATTTTCCACCGGAGATAGTTCATTCACGTTTTATCGATCCGTGGGCCAACTGGCATTATATGCATATACATGACATTAGCTCGTTTATAGCGTATATGTATACAGTTTGCAGACGGGTTTCGTATTTTTATCTGTTCGCAGATACTAACGTTACCAGGGCGCACGACTGGCACGTGATACGGTCCTTCGCATCTAATCACTCGCCGAAGACGTTAAATTTAACTAGGCAGATGCCTTCGCTATACAAGATAGGAGCAGGACTGAGGTAGAACAAAATCTGGAACAAGATCCGATTAATAAGGGAAAAAAAGGAAAATATATGCAACAGTTATAAAGAAAAGCAAAGAACTAATAGAATAATTATTTCTATCAATCGCTGGGACTGCAGTTATAGCGTAATAAGATTAACCGATCCTAAGAAAGTATCGAAGCCGTTTAAACCTTCTCATCGGATTAACAGATGGCTGCTGCACACTAGAAATATTGCGGTTGGAGCTGATTCACAGCTCGTTAAAAAATTTCTTATAACGTCCGACGTGGTAATCGTATAAGTATTCAACGTGGAGGTCGTCGTGAATGGGGTACGATTTGATACAAAGAACGAAGCATTTGGCGAAGAATCTTAAATTGCAGGTACTGAATGCGATTTATATTACTAGATACAATGTTAGATTTCAATGCGGTACCTCCATAGTGGAGCCATTACCGTTAAACGCTTGCGGGATAACTTTACACAGGACTTTCTATTAATTATGCTGCGTAAACAATTTCAATCTGGAACGTAATTTTTGACGCACATATCGAATGTTAGTTCTTTAAGACTGTGGTATAATTAAACAAGCCTAAACATTTGACGGTGTCGCAACGAGGAAGAGGAATGTCATTGATTTTAACTGGCGGACAAAAGCTTGTTGTCCAGTGAGTTATTTGTCGACTCTTTTTCGTGTTGATTTTAATTCCACACTGCCTAACCCATGCGGATATTTTATCTATTAACAACCTTACTAAGAAATTATATGGGACTATTGCATTCAATGATTACGGAAAAATCTTTTTACGCTTAATATATACGCAGATATGCAATAAAAACGAGCAAGATTTAGACGAACGTTAGTCGATTTTCGTCCAGGATTTGCTACCGGGGAAGTAATTTAGTTCGGATTCGATGTACTATTACAGAAATATCTTCTTGCGAAAAAACGTTTGATCGAGTTAAATTCGACAAAGTAATATAGATATTTTAAAACGAAGACACATAAATGAATATAATGTGAGAACGATGCAAAATCTATACTGAAAACTGCTAAAATTCGCGGTAATTTAGGTTACAATATGTAGTACCTGTTAATCCGGGGAATGCGCTAGATGTAGGCTGTTTTAATAAGTTAAATCAAGTAAATATTTTTCGTCGATTAATTTTCTAATCGTTATTATATATTTATTTATTAATATTTATCGTTTATATTTATTTATCATATTTATTTATTAGTAGTTATTATTTATTTTAACTTTAAAACGGCGTAACTGCCGAAAATCCCGAAAATCTTCGTTATAAATTAGTAAATTGGCGATGTTAACGTGTTTTCGTTTCATTTTTTAGTTGAAAAAAGTATTCTGTGCTTTTAATATTTACTACAGACCTATTAGACTAGCTGTAAGATGGAAATAAACATATATATATATATATACCAACCCACTGCTTGGTGTAAGAATTCCTCAAACTTTTCTGAAGACTCCTATCTTCTGCTATTCGGATCCAATTGATTCTTGCCCATTTAACAACGCCATCTCGGCGCTAAGCCATAGACTTCCCTCGCGGACGCTGGGTATCAATATACATATATATATATATATATATATATTTAAATACCCAGAGGTAGCGATAGTTTATAAGACGATACATATATTCCATATAGGCAGCAACCACACGATGTGAAATATGTGGAACAGTACGAAATGTGGCTGCACAGGAAAACAATGAAATGTAGAAATTGAGCAGAAAAGCGAAATCCTAAAGGGAGGAATATTCCCTATAATGAATAAAAGGAATTCCGACTTATTTTTGACCACGTTTTCAGAAGTTGGAAATAACTCAAAGGAAGTAGAAGATGAAGAAAAAAATCTCAATTTCAATATATACATATGTGTGTGTGTGTGTGTATTCTAAAATATAAATCAGGGTTTAAAAAAAAAGACAATTCCAGTTTATTTAAAGACTATAAAATATTATGGGATTAACACACGTTATCACCTTTAAAATTGAAAATTAGGGAAAACTGCTTTTACCACGTTGTGATTTTACAACGTACTGCAATACGTGTACGACTTAATAACGGTATAATGCTGCGTAATATTATTCGGAAGCCTATTCTCGTTATAATCGTCTAATAGATCGAACTTTCACTTGAAAGAATTTATCTTTTTATAGGATTCGAAATTTTTATTTTTATTTTTAGGTCTACTTATTTAAAAATGTAAATGTATTAAAAGATTTCGTTTCGAAACCGGTTATATTTACATGAATTCTACCGGGTTTTATAATTTATCTTAAAAATATATATATATATATATATATATGTATATTTATATTCCAAACGTTAATTATAAATGTCGGCAGTGTAAACACGTTCTTCGTGCATCACGAAGTCCGGGTGTTTGTGTTGAGCATCCTTACAGTTTTGCCGCGATAAGTTAATAGCCCTAATCGGCGAAGAAATTACATTTATCGCCGTCACGCTAATCATATATCGATATTCGACGATACGTTTAATTTTATCTCGGGCCGCGCCGAACAGGACGGCCATTCAACCGGAGCGTGTGTAATAAACATTTTCACGGTTGACCTTCCGGCGTTTTTATACGATGAGAAAAACTTAGTCAAGAACAGGAATCCCCGAAGAAACTAAAAATGAAGATCTAGTTGTATTATATAAAAAACTAGTGAAGGATATATAGATATGCGTACCTATATCGAAGGTCAGTGACCAGTTTATATCGATAGTGAATTGTGTGTGTACGTGCGAGTAGATTAATTTTTTATAATATATATATATTTTAATTTGTTTCCAACCATCTGAAGATTTATGTACGACATTTAATTTCATCTACCTGCCGGCAGGTGTTTTTTAATTAAAATTATTATTCAGACGCGTGTTAATTATTGGCAGTAGAAAGATGAAAGACGTCGTTCCAATGATGAATGTGTTAATACTAAAATCGATTCGTTCGTAAATGATTTTACGAATTTTATCATCATCGCTATTATTAATATTATTATCATCGTTATTAATTTTCATCGCACGAACACGTTCGCTCATTACATTTATTCTCATCGATTCTGCCTAATATTCTCATAGTAGATACATCGATGAAATGTTTTTCCATTAATATTAATGTACGAGATATAAAAAGAAGACCACACAAAAATACTTCATTTGAAAACTAAATTAACTGGACTTCCAGAAGAGAATTATAATTATAGTAGATATAGGAAAATAATAACGGTTTTTAACATTTCAAACATACACTTCCAGTTTGAAAAACCAGTTATGGAACTAAAAATTCGAAGATTGGAAATTTCGATAGCATCGGTATTACGTATTTTTTTATTAATTTTTTTTTTTTTAATAACATAATTACAACTGGCCGAAAGGACATCTAACAATTGTTACGAAATGTGAATTAGCCAGAGAGGGGGTTAACACCTATTAAGTGCTCCCCCAATGATTCGTAGTTTAGGATTAAATGTCCTGGTTCGTTTCAATGGACGTGAAGAGTGTTATCTAATAAATTGATGCGCCTTTTGTACGACTTCGTCTTTTTACGTATAAGGAATGAGAAAGTCACGATGTAAAGTTTAAATCATTCTAAGGAAGAGCAACCAAGACCCGTTGAATCTTATTTATATGATTATTTGCAGCCTTACATATGTCCGCACGGGCTTTAACATTATTTATACAAATTGAAAGCTTATTTTCGAGAAAAAAACTAGATTGCCTAACCGATACAACTGATTTTATGTCAGTGTGTTTTCTTATTCTGCTAATTTACTGTCGAGATGCGTGTCTCCGGATACTTAACGTAATTATGTCGAGAGATGAATTCCCCATTTAATGTAACGGATAGTTTAAGTAAATTGCGTGCATTTACTTTCGTTAATTGCAATGCGCCAACCGTTGAACTAGTTTTAGATTTTTCTTTAAGTTTCGTGGACTAGATTTTGCTCTTCGGCTACACAGTTAAAACGGCTGTACTCGATACTTATGAAGCAGCAGGCGTCGGAATTGTAAAAACTCGTATAGAAAGTAACAGATTAAAAATAAATTCCGCGTAGACTCGATAGAAAAAAAATACGTATAACATGTAACAGGGAGATATCAGAGATAAAAAGGGGAGTTATATTATTATTGTATTCCTATTATTATTTTTTTTTTATCTCGTATATTTTTGCCGCATAAAATTTTTCATTTTTATTTTTATTTTCTCACTTTTTTTTTAAAAAAATCAAATGTATCTCGATAATATTTATTCGGGACTATTTCCTTTTTGTTCGACAAATTTCGAATAATTTAAGACAACCGAATCTTGTAGAAATTTATTTTTCACTGTTTACGCAGATAATAATACGCATTTGCGAGATTCTATTATTAACTTGCTTTTCTGCATACCGACCTCTTAGGTCACTAAAGCAATGGATAATAATTCTATTCTGTGTTTGAGTATTATTAACTTATAATTTATATTGTAAACGCGAATAAATCTAATCGAATTTTCTATTATTAATCCGATTATATATAATTTCCATTCTGAATGTCGGTTAAAATATCATCCCGTTGAAATGACCGTAATTAATGTTTTTTCTTTTAAATTTGTCTATTCTGGACAGATCGTCGTCTAGGCTTTATCTGAGAATTAATCAGTCATCGTTGGCACCTACTTTACGCGGCGGACTACCTGTTTTTTACTCATTGTAAGAGTAATATCGCTTAAGAACGAAGATGATTTAGTCATTTCGGAGAAAATTTAATTCGCTTTTAAACGATTGTGTTCGTTTAAGCTGAATAACGGTCCTACATTATAAAATTCTGACACAATAAATTCTATACGGATGTTTTTATTATACAATTCCGCAGGTGAACTGTAGATAACGATGTATTTATGTGAATATTCTTTAAATTATTAAACGGGAAATAAAAATTCGCATTAAAATTTCACGTAATATCACGAATGAAGCGGTTTATTATATGTTTTATTTTATTTCTTCACTCTGTTATTTCAGATAATTCTGTAATTTCTGCAGATAATCGAAACAGCTCAAATTGTTGGGTCACTTCTTATAGGTAAGATCTTCGAAAACAATAGTGCCGCTAAATTTAGTTATCTAAAAGTAGTATTAGTAATAGCGTTAAATAACAAGCTTGAACTACTTCTCACTATTCTGATACATGTCATGTGGTGTAATTGTATACTCATTACTACAAGGTTAATAATATGGATGTTAGCTTTCAACTACTTCTTCCAACTCATCGGTCAGATGATTTACCTTACTACGCCTTCTGAAATTAATAAATACGTAAGAAAGTTAAAAAGCCATCCTGCGGCGACGATCAACTTTTGACTATTACCTGGTAAGGCTATATTTGACGAATGTGGCGAACGTGTTTTTTAAAGTAAGTTATTTTCTAATACGGTGGAAAACTGCTGGAATTAATAATTACGCCTAAATCCGGCGAAGATGTTACTAATATCAATCGTATTCGTCCAATAAGTCTGCTCTCGGTAAAATAAAAAGTCATTTTAAATCGATTACAACGCTGAAAATAACAGAATTCTTATAGACGAACACTTTAGATTTAGAGCGGGTTATTCTCCTGTACACTAAATAGATATAGACCAGCTGAGATAATCGACAACTTTAATCTTAATAACGGGATTGTACTAATCAAAATCTTTCGATATAATTATCATTTTAAACTTCTTAAATTTAAATTTCCCTTATATTTCATAATAAAGTTAAATCTTATTTAAGCGATAGAATGTTCCATACGTTACTCATCTTCTATATATAAGTCCTGTTTAAGTGTATTAGGCCCGTATCTATTTTTAATGTTAATAAATGATCAACCCGAGTTACCGTATGCTGTAGATGAATTTAATATTGTAAATTTTGTACCGTAACTTATGACAAAAAGCTATTATTTTTAAGTTTTATACACGGTGTGTGTGGGGGGGTTAAAAATAAACACCGATAAAACTGAAGCTATACTCTTAGGCAAGACAGCGTCAATTACCTTAACATCGATGGCGAAAGTATTAACCGGCGAAGCTTCGATATTTAGGTGTCATCTCCTAGATTCTCGTTTATCCTTTAATAATAATATTAATTACGTAATTAAAGCAATCCGTATAAACAATCTACGATATACGATCGTATTTCTCTGTCGTTAATAAGAAATTATTATATACGAATATTATTCAGTCCAGATTATGTCCTGTTTGGCTATCAGTTTCAAACGGTACACTTCACACAAACTGATATCACTGTTGCAGTACTAAATCGTTACAGGTATACAAAAATTACTATTAACCTATCTTCTTCTGTATTAGTGAATTATCGAGAAAAAGTTTTACCATGTATACAATACATCGAAATAGATTGATTTCATATAGGTGACTACGATATGCTAAGAATCACACCCCGTACGTTATTATATACGAACATCTTAGAATTAAGTATAGGGGTTACCGGTGTCTACGTTAATTATTTATTTTTCGCGTAGTTAATATGGTATGTGTGCATATTATGTACGTGTATATACGAGCATATTCGTATATTTTTGTTTTTCTTTCGACGTATTTTATTTATTCATGTTTTTTGTTTGTGTTTTTTTTTTTTCCTGTAGATTAATATTTCATTATCTAGATTTAGCAATACTAAATAGGTTAACTGTTGAAAGGTACTTAACTTTATAAAGTTTGTCACGTCTCATTTTGAAATCTTCTCTTCTTCCTCTAGTAACACTACTACAGAAAAAGGTTGTGTTTCAGAGGCAAATAAACCGATCTCAATCGACAGACGATTCCATTGTTAGTATACGAACGGGATGTAAAAATCTCTATATCCATAGTATATAATCGACCGTATAATTCACTGTCGGACTTTGGCATACGTCCGGTGCAAGAAGAAATACGAAAAATTGCTACAACGCCTACAGCATCATCCGAACGAGCTGGCGAATCAGCTCCTACATATTCAGCTGGACCTCAGGAGACTGAGGAGCACGAGCATCGTATGGACTTGGTTCAGTAACAAAAGTAGGAGGGCTCACCGTCGTTGTGACTTACTCATTGAAGGATTTTGTTGGACAGCCACTTCCGGCTAGTTACAAATTATTAAAAATAAAAATCGAATTTATCGATAATTTTATCCGCGATTATGTATAAATCGGTTTAGATATAGATATATTGACCTCGTTGCTAATATCGTTATAATTCGATGTTTGTACTCGAATACTATGTATTAGTTTGAGTTAGCGTTATTTAAGTACCTTCCGAAATATCACCCCACTTCTAGTCTATGTAAAAATCTTTTAAAAGGAGAATATTTACAATTTAAATTCGTCGTTAAAATAAATCGTTTTTTAATTGCACGACATCCAACGCGCTATTATTCGTTTGAAATATTTTATATGAAAAAACTGAATATAATATTTCGTAAAATAATAAAAAGTATTTTAAATTTATCGACTTAAAGTTATTTAAATTCAAGAATCGGTCGATTATTGTTATAGATTTTTATCGAAATGTTAAAAAAAAAAATACCCTAAAATATCGATAAATGCAAATCTTACCTTCAACATGTTGACTTCTAGGTTAACGATCAGAAAATGGATACGTCGATAATGCGAAGATGATTCTTTAATAAAGATGAAAACAATTAATAACGTCTAGGAGGCGTTGTATATTAGCGGCATTTAAAGTTGTAGACGAGAACAGTCGCGCCGAATGCCTTAGATGGAGGTTCGTCGATCTTCTGGAAATACGAGAATAGCGAACGACTCTTTATAAACTTCGTTGTACGACCAAGACCCTCATCTCTTCTCACGTCCAATCGTTGTGTCCAGCATTATCCAGCATTTTATATCTATGTATATATACATATATATTCAAATCACACATATTAGTGTGTCATCACACAATGTTACGGTTTAGTTATAAACGCTTTTCTCCTTCGTTGATATATTAACCAGTTATACTGACTGCATACACACGCACAAATACTAGCGAGCACACACGGTAACAGCGAGTTTTTGTCGCAGACCACGTATTTCTTACCGACACACCTTTGACAAAGATTTCCATCATGAAGAAATACATGTGTACTGTCGTGTTGCTACCAAAGACAATTCTACTTGTTTTATATGTACGTGTACATGTATCTATATATGTATACTCACACACATATATATATATATATATATATATATATATATATATATATATATATATATATATAATTCAGGTAAAGAGAATGATATAGAGAGGGTGGCGGAGAGATATAAAAAAGATTGTGGCGAATTACCAGAGCTTTAAATCTTCTTTTCTTGGACGAGATAACCTGGAGTCTTTGTCCGTTATCTCGTACAATACATATTTTATGAACACAATAAGCATATATACATGCGTGTATATATATACATATTTTATATACAGGTATATAAAAGTTTGCCAGTACTTCATCTATTTAGCTTCTTCAACATGGAGTTTTACTTTTGTTTTTTTTTGCATAAATCAAACCGTAATACGTACTGGTTTATTGCAGATTTTTTGTTTTGTTTTGTTTTCAGGCTCACTTGTTCAGTGACTACACTTTAATACGACGGTAATATCGGGGATATAATTGAATTCGTATCACGTTCTAAGTCGATTAACACTGTTCAACGATTTGCCTCGACGGCGTACAATGATATAAAGTTTGCCTTAATCGTTTTTTTAATCTTTGTCCCGCTATTTTTTCAGTCGATTTATAGAAGGATCGAACGTTTAAATCTCTTCTGTAAAGGCTGGTGCAGTTTTTACATGAGCCGGATATTATTACGATAACAACTATCTCATGTTAATCAAAACTGCGGTCATTGCCCCTCGATTAAAAATGTCGACTTGCCGAAAAAATTTAATACACAAACACACGCACATATATATATATAATGTATTACATACATTAAATATTTTAAACTTCAAATTTGACATTACCAGATATAAAATTACGTTCACACTGATAAAACTTTAGTCGATGAATAAATTTTATAAAATAACATTAAAATTAGTAATCATAAGTTTAGTAATAAATATTTAGGATTTTCAATCGCAATATTCGCTGACGATATATCTATCAGTCATTCTCAGGCTGCGGCGAATAACAATCTGCAGCATGCTCTGGATCGTATAACCGACTGGACGAAGGATTGGAAAATTCAACTAAATGAACAGAAATCCGTACACGTCACGTTCTCTTTACGCAATCGTGATCCTTGTTACACGGTCCATATAAACAATCAGCAAGTTCCAGTTGCAAGTTCTGCGAAACACTTAGGTATGCATCTGGACACAAAATTAACTTGCGGAACCCATATTGATCATAAAACTGTCCGAATAAGAGAAAAAAAATATGCCAAATGTACTGGCTCGTTGGACGGCACTCTAAAATGAAGCTGGAGAATAAATTGTTAATATATAACACCATCGTAAGTCCCATATGGAAATATGGGATACAAATATGGGAGCATCAAATCGTAAAATAATCCAGACAGCTGAGAATTAGTTTCTTCGACTAATTACCAATGCTCGCTGGTTCCAACGAAATGATGCACTCCATGCAGATTCATAGATCAAATGAGTCAACGAAGTAATACAGGATTATGCTGACCAACACCATCATCATCCGAATCCGGATGCCTTGGCACTTTTGCCCACAGATCGTGACTTAAGAAGGCTTAAACGTAACCTACTGACTTGGTTGTTACTAAGTAATATTAACAGAGCTTAACCATTGGGTTAAACCTCTGCACATGTTGAACAATCATGATTGCTGCTTATTTAAACTAAAGTTTAAGATTGCAGAAAGAAAGTAGCTATCCTTTCTTGGTACTATATTTAAAAAAAAAAAAGACAAACTATTAAAGTGCTATAAAGACCGGATAGTACATAAATAACGTGTTAATAATTTATATTATATATATATATATATATATATATATATATATATATATATATCCCGTCTCTTGATAATTACATTTAAAAAATGTTTCTTCGTTTCCGTTTTGTATAGTAGTTCTTTATTAGTGATTCTGTCGATCCACCTGATATTCATCAATTTTCTCAGACACCACATTTCAAAAGCATTTAAGTTTTGCTTATTACCGGTAGATAGAGTCCAACGCTTCAAACGAAACATTCTAACAACCTTTTCCTTTTTTCTATTGATATTGATTTCGAGGTCCGTATCGACTACTTTTTGGTAAATGCTGTTTTTACCTGGGCTATTCTTGCTTTTATATTCTTAGTGCTTCTTCCGTTTTGAGTTATAATACTTCCCAGATTCGAAAACTCCCTAATTTCTTCTAGTTTTATTTGAGTTTTATGTAGATAGGTTGTATTGTTTACAGGTTTTTTAATGCCATAATTTTGGTAGTTTTTTTTACATTTAACGTCATTTTATAATTGTTTTTCAGTATGTTATCAATTTCCTTTAAAGATTCTTCCAGTTCATTTTCACTTTCTGCCAGCATCGCAGCATCATCAGCAAATCTAATCGTATTTACTGTTTCCCCTTGAATTTGAATATCTGATTTTACATTGCTCTTAACTTCCCCTATTGATATGCATTAAACAGGAGTAGAGATAACGAGTATGTCCCTTTTTGATTTTATCGTCTGTATTTCCAGGGTATTCTTATTGTTTGGAGCAATTTGAACAATTTCATCCAGTTTACTTTATCAAATGCTTTTTCCAGGCCTATAAAAGTTATGTATACACCTTTGTTTCTGTTTATACATTTTTAAATTATTGTTATTAATGCTACAGTAGCTTCTCTTGTTCCTGTTTTTCTTCTAAACCCAAACTGATCTTTTGTAAGGAATCTACGTAGCTTTCAATTCTTCTGTGTGTAATTTTTATGAGGATTTTAGAGACATACGCATTTAAGCTTATAGTCTGATAATTTTCACATATGTTTTTTGGTATTGGAATAACTACATTTCTTCGGAAGTCCTCAGGAATAACCCCAGTTTCATAACTATTTGATATCATTATGTACCTTCTACAAATCTCCTAGAGCTCTGATCTTGCGTCCTAAATCTCATACTGTAATTGATTAACTAAAGTAACAAATTCATAACGTAAACTCCAATTGTCCGAAATTTCGAAATAATTTAACTTATTCGTACAAAACTACTTCTGATATCGTGATCTTGACCATCTTATTCAATTAGTTATTTATTTTATATATATATATATATATATACATCTTTACCTCCTTAATAGAACTCAAGTTTCTGTAGTTTTCATTTGGTTTCCCAGCCATTACAGTTTCCCCGGAAATAAAATATCCTCTCTAGCGACGTAAAAGTTTTCCTCAAATGTCTCATAACCAAATCCTGTAGTCGTGTGTGTGGAAGTCTAATCAACAAAACTACCATCTTTCTATTAAACCTGATTCACTATCTCAGTTGCCATTTCCTTTCCGATCAAGAAAGAAAAATGTTATCCTTACCAGACTTCGAATTTTCCACTCAAATCTTACCCATTCCTATCTTCTTCAGGACACGTACCCTACTCTCTGCAGCTTTTTCCAAATGTCACTACTGCTTATTCTCACATACTAATACCTTGTCGTGTTCACTTAGAACCCAGCACAGCCTTCCCCCTTCCTTACCTGGGCTCTTATCTGAATCTAGCGATGTCCATAATGGTTTCCGTTTCCTGGATTCACTAAAATTTTTAAATCAGTTCTAGGGTTACATTAACTCCATGGATGCATATGGCCCGTTGGTGCAGCTGACGCCCGTGCTATCAAATAATAATAATAATAATAATAAACATCTCCAATCTTTAACTTTCAAAAATAAAGTAATAATATTTTAAGTGTTTAGAGGATCTCCTCGAACAATTTTATTTACAAATTAATTTGGTGGAAATATATAATTTGTGAAGTTGTAGAAATATTAATTCTCTCAATTTTTTTATACGCAGCCGACACGTGGATGATTAAAAGCGATAGATAAGGAATGCATGGACTCATTTGACATGTGGATAGGATGATGGTGTATCGTGGACTTAAAGAAGAATAGATGAAAAAATACGGACAGAAATAGACGAATCATTATAATAAATACATTAGGTTAATTGACAAAGTTCAGTTTTTAAAATATCTATATTACCGTATATCAGGTATTTACCCTAAATGTATGAGTTACGATATATTAAGAAATATAATGAATGCGAGCTCTTTACACTACAGAAGGAAAATAGCCAAATTAAGGTTTCTTCATGATGTATGCAACGGTAGAGTTAATAGTGAGTATTTAACATCAACCGTCTCCTACTTTGTACCAAGAACAAATAGGCGATCGAATCGTTTTCTTAGTGAGCCGCGTGCACGAACAAACCTCGGTTTAAGTTCTCCGTTGCCGTCAGCTTTCCGCTTATATAATTCTCTTTTGAATTTCCCTGTATGGATATATACTTTGATAACAGATATTTCTTTAATAAGTTGCTTCCCGAACATATTTTGCGATGAGAACAGGAGTTTAGCTGTTGTCTAATGGTTCTAGATTGTTATTATGTGGTGTGTGTTTGGTATATGTGTTCCTTTACTAATGTACATGTAGTATATACGTTAAATATTGTATTTATTAATTTGTTGAAGATTATTCGTCCGTTTATTTCGAGTAAGATTGTGTGAACGGGGTGTGAATGATGTATGTTTTAATGAGTGTGAGACTTGTGAATGCGTGTAGTTTTTCTGGTGTGTTTAATGGGTGTGAGGCTGGTGAATGTGTTCGATGTATTTTTTTTTTGTATTTTATTTTTTTTACTTTTAATTTTATAATTCAGAAAAAATTATTCATTGTATTATTTTATTTATAAGCCTACACTATAATTGGCTGTTAGCTGTTGTGTGGCTTCATTAAATAAATAAATAAATAAATAAATTTAACGGAAAATCGGACGATAGACTAGAAGAAATTCCCGATAAATGGAGTAACGTACAATTCTATTTTTTTTTTTTGATACTGACACTTTGTCACGCGCGTAAGGTAATTTTGACATAAAATTGAAGTAGCTGTTCCGGCTAGATAATGTCGTATGTTTCTTGAAAATAAGCTATTAATTTGTAAAATAATATTAAAATCTGTGTGGACGTACAAGGCTGCGCAAAAAATAAGATTCATCGATTCCGAAATAAGGCCATTAGGCTACTCACTGCTCTTCCTTGATATCTTTTGAACTACACATTAGAACCGCGACCTCCTCATTCTTTATGTTAAAGATGAAATCATATAAACGGCGCTTGAAGTCTCGTACAAATACACTAATAACAGTCTTCAGATACGCCGATAGAAACGAACCAATACGTTTGATTAATCCTAATTTCTACTGGGATTCATTGACCCGTCTATGGATAACTCGAATTTCAATGGCACCTGGAATGTTAATGTTAACAAGAATTTTTGTACATGAAAAATGATAATAATAATAATAATGAATTTATGAAATAGTTTTATCGATGAGCGAAAATGATGCTAAATAAAAGTTGTCCAATATATTAACAAAACGTTAAATAAAATCCCGCAAGCAGTTTTTTATAATAAATAAAATTTATAATTTTGAGTCGAAATTTGATAAATAAGTTTTACATCGAAAAATATATTTTCACACTGGTTAATGGAATTATTAAATCGTTATGTGAAAATTATGTAATCGCGATGAATTTAATCATCTTTCGGATTTTAATGTAATGAATTACGTAATATATTTTTACGTTAGTATTAACGAAATCCATATATTAGATGTATATATATATAAAGAGAGAAAGAGGCAGGCACGGACAGAGAATATTGAAGCAGTGTGATAAAATGAAAGATGTAGAGTTCGTACAGTTCGATAAATTATGGTATACCAGCGTTCGGTTGAGTGTCAACATGGAAATTTAACAGATAATGGGAGATACAAAAATTATGTATTCCACTAGTAGGAATTGTCGTGGCAGCATTTGTCTAAACGGCAATAAAATTGAAACCGACCAATATTGGAGATATTCCTATTAGTAGTAAATGAATGACGATTATTGCCACTATAAAATAGTCTACATCCCGAAATAATTTTACTAATATACATATATATATATATATATATATATATATATTTGTATGTATATTGCGGATAAATACTATGTTTATTAAGCCAGATAATTTATAATAGATTTTCACCGGCAGTTCTCCAGCATTACGCCCCCTGTTTTAAAATCTATTCATTTTTCAAGGTTATCTTCGGCGAAATGATTTCTATTTTCCATCTTTGGTCGTAATTTCCCTTGGAAGAGTACCGTGATTTCATTGTGATATTCACGATTATAACAACTATAATCAATTTATTAATGCTGGATGTCTATAAAAATATTATAATATTTGAAATATAATACTCAGCACCTAATACGGTTGAAAGAATTTAAATAATATTTTTACGTTGTTAAGTTCAAGCTTTGAAGTTGAATTTAAAGAAATAAACGACAGCGACGAGCCATCGTTTGTGTTATTTAATATATATATATATATATGTATATACATACATATATATATATATCGTCATCATCATAGTCGTTGGGCTCGGTTCGAGCATCGTGATATTATGATTCACTTTAGTAATTGATCGCCATCCATCCCTGTCCTGATCGCATCTGACCATTTGCTGTAGTGAACTGGCGCCATTTATCATTTTGACATTATCCCCATATTGCGTTGGTGGTCTCCCTCTTCGCCTGCGACCTTCAACCATACCTAATATTTTAAGTTTTTCCAGATTGTTCGGTCGCATGATATGGCCAAAGAAAGTGGATATGCGTTTTTTAACGATATCTCGTAATTGAGCATCCGGCTTAACTTCTTCCAATATTGACACGTTTGTTCTCCTCGCTGTCCACGGTACTCTCAGCATTCGCCGCCAGCAATACATTTCGAAAGTATCGATTTTTCGAACGTCTGTCTCTATCAGTGTCCAGCACTCGGATTCATAAAGAATACACAGAACACTAACGTTTTCATTAGGCGTATTTTGGTGGTTATCGTTATGTCATGGCTTTTCCACATTCTTCTTAATTGAGTTAGTGCAACCTTCGCTGTTATTATTCGCCTTTTAATTTCATCTGTGGAGTCAGCATTATTTGTGATAAGTGACCCCGAGTAAACAAATTTATCAACTACATGGATGCCGCCTAAACTTTGTGGATTGACTGTTTTGTTTTTATCATCGACCATCATTACTTTAGTTTTATCTTTATTGATTAATAAGCCTGCTTCTTTGCTTATACTATCTAGCCTTTGAATAGTATAAGATGCAGGCTTGTTAATCAATAAAGATAAAACTAAAGTAATGATCGCCGATGATAAAAACAAAACAGATAATCCATATATATATATATATATATATTTATATGTATATATTTATATGTACATATAATATTACATGCCGCGGAGACGTAATTATTAAGGCGTTCTACGTCAACTTCGTATAAATTTTTAATATATACAGAAATACGTTTTATGTAAGATTACGTGTGTTTACGTACATGTGTGGTCAGCAATGCTTACGTACGTTTATTTTTTAATATTATTATTTTTAATAATTTAATATATATATATATTTTTCATTTCTGTTGTATATTTCTACTTATTTGTTTACTTCTCGGTGTTCGCATTGTACGTATAAATTACAGTGAAAATTGTTTAAAACGAAATGGAGGGCGTTGAAATATTACACACACTCAACAAAATTACGTTTATTAGTGTAAATTATATATATATATATATATATATATATATATAATGGATACGCGTGCTTTTAATAAAAATCAATAAAACAACAATTTATTAACGAGAAACCTAATGAAATTTAATACGTTCGTAATTTTTGGCTTTTTAAAAAACAAACATGAAACATTTATTGAATTTTTGGAAAATAATCTGTTTTTTTTTAATTTTATTTTATATTTTCAACAAATTGTTCGATATCATCTCGCGAGAACAGTAAACCTGGACGGTTTTAAGAAATAATAACAAATCAGTTCGGTTTTGAGAAGTGGAAATCTTTTACAGATTTCATAATAATTGCAAAAAGTTTTCCTGCGAACCGTTCGTTTTTGATCTAAGCAATAGTTGGTTTTACTTCGATGTTGCCAAGCTTGGAATCAATTCTGCTACTTATTTGCTACCGGATGATAAATAATAAAAAAAAAAATAAACATTTATTTAGGAAGTTTCCAATATTTTACGTCTATAATAAATTTAACCCCATCTCCATTCTGTACCCACCATTGAGATGGAGATCAGACCGCTGATAAAAACCGCCTATTTTTCAGCTGCAGTTAGTATAGAATCTATCAGTCAAAATTCCTGTCACCTATTGTAAGTAAAGGATCAGATGCTTGCTTAACAGAACAATAACGTGTACATTTACATGTCAGCCTGTAGTATAAATATTTAATAATACATATTATCCGTTTATTACAGACCAATGCCCATTTAAAAAAAAAACCAAAAGATTAGTTAATAAGAGTAATAGGAATAATTATCATCATCATTATCATGACTAGACTTGTAAAACTGGTCCATTGTCATGACCCGATCTTCCGTAGTCCTTTTTAATTCGGCCCATTTCTTTAACCAGATGTCTTTTAACAACGTGGTTGTTATAAAGGTTCTTTCTGTTTGATTTTTACACCTTCGACAATATTTTATAGTAAACGCCGAAGTACGCGACTCATCCGAACTAATCCCTTATCAGATTTAATAACCATCTCTTCAATTTGTCCTAGTACCTGTTCATTTTTACTGCAAACAGACGCATCTTCAATGCTTGTGTAACTTACTCGTGTTAGGTTTATTTAATTTCAGAACCATAAATAGCTATATTCTATTAAAAAAATAGTTTCTTAAAATACTACGAACAATTTACACTATTGCTGTTAGTGTTTCCATTTTATTTCTTGGGACTGTCAGTCGCAATCGCTTACAGCAATGGTCTAGGTCAATTTTAAATATCATCATCTTCGATTGCTCGTATCCGAGAGTCGTGACTGAAATTTTAAAGAGGTAGCCGGCAATTTTTTTAAAGACGATTTTAAGAAAGAATTGGACGGAAAGAGAGTTCGTTTAACGCTGATGAAACCGGAATAAATTGGAAATCATTACCGTCGAAATCTCTAGCTTTTAACCGTAGGGTTTTATCTCGGTGTTGTCAGGTTATGTATTTTTCAATTACACGAATAACTTGAGCTCGAACGAGTTATTACGACCGGGTTAATGCATTTCAACTCGTTCTTATAGAAATAAACTATTAATATATAATGTTATCTTAAAACCTATGTAGACATATGGGATTGATGGGGAACAGCCAACAATTCCAGGCTGGAAATCATCCAGCGCCTCTAGTCAAAGATCTTACGCAACATCGTCGGATTATCATGGTGTATATTTCTAATATCGACCAGCACAACGATCTTCAGATGCCCGATGTAATAGAAACAGTTAGAATATTTTAACGACTGGAGTAATATGTCAATCGACTACTGGCTATCGATTTCAAGAGTAAAATTCGAACGTCTGAAAAGATACCGTCAAATGGATTTGCAACGTCGTCCATAAATTACGATTAATATATACAGAGAATGACCTTTAATAGGCAGCATTCTGTTGGAACGATGTTACGAGTATTTAAAGAAATTCCGTTATTTTCGTTACAAGTTGAATGAACCTAAATTTACATCATTTCCTCGGTCGGTTAATTTATTGACTTTTTTTTTTTGTTCTTTTAGGACGAATGAAAGGTCAACGACCCGCGGATACTGACACGAAAAAGACTTTGGCCCGTCGGCTAGATCGTAATTTACGAGCGAACGCGAAATATCATTTCGCAGCGGCGATTTCGTATTTAAATTCCACGTAGGCGGTTCCCGCGCCAAAGGTACGGCTAGTTAATTTGAATGAACTCGCTAAATAGACGGACAGTTCAACTATTTGCCGTAACATTTTCGGTATGAACTTTTTTTTACTTCGGATTGTTTCCTCGAAAATAAACTGAGCAACAACAACGAGAAGATTTAAAATCTCTTTCGAACGGTGTGCGACGTAAACACTAATTTTAAATTTTCGTACAGCAGTGGTAATAACAATTAGTCAGTCAATCAATCAATCGATCTATCAAAAAAAATATATTTCAGCAATATAAAGCTACGAAAGTAAACATTTACATATATAACGCTCGCAAATGAGCACGAGCAGCCAGCTAAATTAAATATAGATTCGAGTTAGCCAGAGCTGTAGAGCGAAAGATTAAACAACAAATTTTTAAAAAATGCGGAATTATTAAATGAAAAAACAAAAAACGTTAAAATCACTAAAACTTTTCTTTATCAAAAAAATCACAAAGCTTTTCGGCTGTTAGGCCGTTATCGCGTGGACGTTTAAAAAATAAAAAAATATAAGATGAAAAAATACGAATTTAAGATTGTTAATATGTTTTTTCATCTAATATTTTTTATTTTCTAAACGTCCGCTTGATAATGACCTAACAGCCGAAAAGTTTCTTAATTTTTCATATGGAAAAATTGCGGTGACTTTAACCTCCTTTTTTTTTTGTTTTTTATTTTAAGCAAAAAATGTGACCTTTCTTTTTACAGTAAAATTTGCAAGGCAAATAAGTTTTTAGATACGCGTAAGAAGTCATATATATATATATATAAAATATGCGCACAGGTGTACAAAGTAATACATAAAACCGGGTGCGCAAATTAATAATAGAAGCACGAATATACTAATTTTCGCATTAAATATATCGAGTGAAATGAAAAAGTCTTTTACATATACATAGAACGTATAAATTCGTAGATTAAAGGATAATTAATGAAAAATAAGGTTACAATGAGAATATTTTCCTTTAGCTAAAACAGTTCAATAAACTCTAAATTATTTATAATTTACGATAATAAGCGGGAAATAAAATAGATTAAAATTTATTAATCAACAAAATTTTGTAATATATACATATATATAAAATAATTTTTTGTGTATATAAAGGGACAAAGGATTATTAATAACAAAAAAATAAAACAAATAATAAAAGGTAAGCTATATAGTTAATCAATATATATCGCTTATAAATTCATAAACATGTAAAAAAGTATTTCAAATGTGCGTGTAGTAAGTTCTTTGCGAGATATTAATAAACAATAACAACAGATTTATAGTTTTGATCGAGATGAAACATGCTGTATTAGTAAGGTATGTCGTATAATAATAATAATAATAATAATAGTATTATTTGCAAATTAAATTAGTTTTTTTTTTTTTTTAAAGAGGACCACATTCACGACTAAACGGGTAAGACAAGTATATTTGTCGAAGTTTGGCGGTAACGTTCAGGGATCTGGTGCACTTAGTGAATAACGTGTAAGCGTAAGAGTGTTGAGTGTGCATAGCGTCGAAAACAATTAAGTGTGTGTGCGACAGTTCCTCACGATTATACTTACGGTTAAGGATAGCGAACAAGTGTGCGAGCATTCAGTCGGAATTACAATCTAAAATAAATATATCCGAAAATCTGAATAATAATTTTTTATTTTTATAAAAAAAAATATAAATTAACTTAATTGTAACCTTTACATTTCGTAAAACTATAATTAATTAACATTATTTAACGAACTTATAAATTAGTTGAAATGAAAGACCACGCGAATTCACCGCAGAATTAAGAGAAATGCAGGATCGGTATTATTATCGTCGTAATCGTAATTATTTACGATGATACCAGTCAAGCACGAACAGATTAAATTATTATTATTATTTATCTAAATTAACGTGCCTTGTGCAGCAACTAAGGCTAGAGGCACGAAGAACATGATTAGGTTAGTAAGAGTGGAGTATTCATCTTTAAAGAGAAGAGGAAATGAGGAGGGAAGGTTGAGAGACAATTTGAGTGAAGAGTACAAAGGAAAGTCAATGAGGATATGGGAGACGGAAAGCGTGACGCTACACACGGGGCACTGAGGAGCGGGAGTTCTGTTATGGATGAATCTTGTATGACCCAGCCGCAATCTGCAGAGGATAACGTCATCTTTGCGGTTTAGAAGCGTAGTCTTCCAATATGAAACGGAATTTTAGATTTGGAGAAGCTTATTTAAATGAGGAGGTCGATTGCCACTTTCGTCGCCACGAAGCAAAAAGTCTTGATTTGACATATTATGTACATCAACAGCTGGAACTGAGACGTTTGGGATCGGCAACAATCCTTCTTTCCCGCTCTATCCGCTAGTTCATTACCTCGAATACCGGTATGAGCTGAAATTCACAGGAACAAGATTAATTGGCTCGGTTTGACTAATAACAGAGCGATTACAGCAGCGTAAGTAATTTATTAAAAGATTTTCATTTAAGGTTTAAATGAAATTTCTGGACGATAGAAGACGCTGATTTTCCTGAGATGTATGACATAGTGACCGTAGTGTCATCCAAGATAGACGTACGGATAATGATTATTGCATTTCGTCATTATATATAATATATATATATATATATATATATATATATATATATATATAATATATACACATATAATAATAATAACCCCCCGTTAGAACTTTGTACCTTCCGGGATCCGGAACTGCAACCGGAATGGGGCGCATCCACAGGAGGTGGCTGATAGTGGAAAGGCCTACAGATATGTAGGTTAGCTGCGAATAAGACTAAGGTCAAATAAGCAGTTGCGGACTAACAGCGGCTACTGGCGGAAAGTCTCTAGCAGACGATTTCAGTAAGGACAGGGTAATTGGTAAGAGGAGGTGGAGAGTCAGGATGGGAACTGACTTTAAAACTCAGGTGAGTAAAAGAAGAACAATACTTAGGAATTGTGATGGATAACAGGTTAAATTTTAACAGCGATATCACACGTGTCATAGATAAAGATCAAAAAGATATGCGCACACTCTATCTGATATTTCGCGGAAACTCTGGTCTTGGTACTGCAAATAAAAAATTAACATATACAACGATTATCAGACCCAGGTTAACATAATGCGTGCGCTGTCTGGTGTTCGGTGTCGACATCTACAAATAATTACAACTGGAGTAAAATCATTGCTGCAGAATCTCATCGAACGCGACGCCAAATTATCTTATTTGCATTCTCAATTAGGTCTCCCTGACATTATTTCATTTGTCAACAATGTGTCTGAAATATTTTATGATAACTGTAAAAAACATCCGAACAATTAAAGCTATCGGTAATTATGACACTAAGCTGCTCCGTTCACGTTACGCTAGGTATAAACATTGTCCACTGAGATGTTTATAATTAATTATATTATTATTAAGCGTTTATATTATGCTAACTAGATTTTTGGTTATAGTTTAATGTCGTAGAATTTAGACGATAAAATATAATTTCGTTTAGGACATAAGGAAGCGTATAGGAGTTGCTACCGTACATCTGAAAAAGCGGCCACAAGGAAGGCCAAAAAGACGTTGGATAGACTCCATCAACAACGATATGGAGCATGCCGGTGTTGGGATAGAGGACGTAAAAGATCGTAAAAAATGGAAAAAACTGTGTCAACAAGCGGACAAGGAAAACGCTAGGAAAGAAGAAAAAGATTTAATAATTTCGTTTCTTTTGTAGGGTTTTTCTCTTCTAAACATCCGTCGCATTTGTCGACCTATCCTCAGCCTACGACACAGTATGGCGGACAGGACTGCTTACAAAACTTTTGAAAATAATTTCTCCTAAAACCTTAAACTAATCAGCGAATGAGTAACCGCAAATGTACAGTCATTGTAGATGGAAAGGTTAGTCGGTCAAGAATACTTAACAACAGCCTACCTCAGAGTTCTTTTTCCGATACTATATAACCTATACACTTAGGATTTACCAGTAACAACATCCAGAAAGTTTATGCATACAGATGACCTGTGGAAATCACTGTAATATCATGTTTCCATCTTGCTTCCAATCTGGCAAAAAAATAACTATACACAACAGTCGATGGTTGTAAACTACTGCGCGAACAAACCCACCAAAATATGTGAGTGTCTTTGAAAGCATCGCTGCGAAAATACAAACAAGAGAAAAGATCAAATATAAACTCGCAATAACAACGTGGTGAGCTTCAGCATCAACATTAAGGACGTCAGCTTTATCATTGGCATTGTTCATAGCTGAATATGTAGCTCCAGTTTGGCTTAACAGTGCACACGTCGAGAAAATTGACGACGAACTCAACACAGTGATGAGAACAATAACTCGTACTCTAAAGTCAACTCTAGTAGCGTGCTAACACTAAGTAATATTATGCCTCCTGACATCCGACGGAAACAAGCTGCTGTAAAAGAACGAACATAATATAACAGGAAGGAAGACCTCGTGATACATCGGGATACGGGAATGCTGTAGAACGACTGGAATCGAGGAAACCTGTGTACAAAAGCTCGGCTCAACTAACCGCTGATAAATTTGATGATACTCAGGCTAAAATCCGAATAAACACAAACTTATACAAGATCTTTGAACCGACAGGTTTTAATTTTTCATAGACGAGACTTAATCGTATCTAAACGGAACATTGAACATGCGGAACATACTTGGATGATCAGAATACAGCATGCGTGATTGCGAAGAGAAGGAGCAATCACATCTTACAGAATTGTCCAACGCGAGCATTAATCGGCGATCGGAAAAGAGATTGCGAAGCTGACAGAATCAACAAAAGAATGGATTAAAAACTTAGATATTAATTTATAAGATAATTACGTAATAACTTCCATTTATATCCGAAAACAAGAATAATATTTTTGGGTTTTTCCTACATAGATTAATTAATGTAATATCTAGATTAGCATTTTTCAAAAATTGAGCGGTGTCTTGTATAAAATTATCTGCTAAGGTTATTATATAAGGACTTGACATTAAAAATATTGCAATAATTTGAGAATTTTAAGTATTCAATAAATGCTTTCATCTTCTACTTGTAAGGAGAACGATTATTTTTTTTACATTTATTCTCAGGAATATATATATATATATATATATATATATATATATATATATATATATATATATATATATATATATATACGTATGTTTTATATTTACATCAAGGTTTTCTGACGTAATACACAGTTACATTAATACACCTCACACATACACGCGCACATTGTATATTTGTGGGCGTGAATTATTTATAAATTTGTTTTCAATAAAGTTAGACGGCCAGTAGTAGTAGGAATAAAAATAACGCCATTTATCACGCGCTAATTCGTCCTATTATCTGACCGTGAAATCTTCCCGTTTTGAATATCAACCTTACGTCATCTCGTTTCCAATTAAACTTTCTCCGATTGCGCCGCCGTCCGCTATATAACCGAATAACCAAGATACGGTATTCAATATTAAAAACGGCGTGAAATGAGTTTCCATTAAAACGATGGACTGCTTATATCTCATCGTCATTAAGTGTCGACTCCGTATCGGAGGTAGGCGACTACTTACTATAGATATTGTACAGTGTAAACAGTTTACAAGGGAATTATAATATGGCCCTGACGTAGATATATACACACACACCCCGGTAGAACTAAAAATTTTATACAAGGCGTTTAGTACGAAATAATGGATTGTTAAGCGAATGTAGATAGTGTTCAACGTGTTTATATAAATATCTTGAAAAGTGATATATTTCACGTTAACTGGAAAATGTAAAATTTTGTTAGCGTTCAAATTTCATACGCCTTGTAGGGAGACCATCCCCATGGGGTACTATGTACCTCCTGGGGGAACTCTAACCGGAATACCGCAGGTGGTGGATAATGGAATGACCAGTAGATATACTGTCCAGCTGCGAATACTCAATAAGAAGTCACGAACCAAGAGCGGCTAATGGTGGAAGTCTCTAACAGACGATTGCAGTATTGACAGGGCAAAGACATAAGAGGATGCCGATGGTTGAGGTCCTGTCTACTAAAAGTCTGCAAAAATCCTATGACTGTGTCTCACTCGGCGGGTTTAGGTCGCCGTAAAAACCTTAAACCGTTACCTCCTCAGTAACAACCCGCTGCCTTGTAGTTGAGATGTTTATCCAAAGGCTAAGGGAGTAAACTCTAACAGAAAATCCGGTACTGCAGAGTCCCCAGGTAATCAGATGGCAGAAAATCGTATAAATGACTCTGAATCCGGTGCAGCCTTTAAATGGGTACAGTTTATTTTAACCTGAAAAAATGGATAACTTATGTCGGGAAATGAAAAGAAAGAAAATAAACATTTTCGGTGTATACGAATATAGATGGCCCGATAATGGAGTATTAAAGCATAATGATAGTTCTATTATTAATACCAAAATAAAAACCATAGAAATGGAGTCGGTCGTTGATAACAGGATAAATAAACTTGTGGTAGGATTTATTCCATTCCAGAGTCGGATAGAATAGTTATGCTAAAATTAAAGCGGAAAAGTGTTATATTAAACATAATAGAAGTGTATGCACCGACGTCTGATTCAAAATATGACGATGTTGAGGAATTTTATGGTAAAATTCGAGAACTTCTCAATAAAATCAGAAATGACCGTAATTATGGAGCGATTTAAATGCAAAAATAGGCTGTGGCAGGAGAGAAAATAATAACTAATTAAATAAATAAGGACGCGTATATTTTTTCCGCATAATTACAATGAGCCGTCATAATAAATGTCCCCGGTTTTCGTTTGACTTCGTACAGAGCGTAGTTCGGGCGATCGCTGAAATGGTGTCGGTGAAGATTTTTCGTTGAGAACGATTTACACCGAGGAACAAGCGAAATGTTTGGTGACGACGTGATTGAAAATAGCAAAGGGGAGAAGTTCTGTTGGAAGACCTTATCACGGGACAAAGAAGTGTGCTCAATTCGCAAACCATTAATTATCGTACTTTTCGCATCGCGACAAGATTTTATTGATCTTTTTTTTTAAAAAAAAGGCTTTATTAAAAGACCAGCGTGATGTTAGAATTGGAATGGTCTGTTTATAGATAGAGGTAGGGCAAATAGCGTTTAGTATAAATTAAAAACAAAAACCAGAAAAATAAAATACGATAAATAAAATAGTAAGTAGAAATAAATAATTTCGAGTAACAATGTGCGAAACTGCACGAGTGCCGGTTTAAGACGCAAAAAAAAGGCGAAATAAAGCAGCCGAAAATTTATCAATCGTTACAGATTCGTTGTAATCGTATGCGAAATTAAAACATTAATCGAGTGAAAATAAAATATCGCAACCGAAAATAATACGCGCTGAAGTTATTATACAAAAATTAACAAATTAGTCATAAAGAATATATCTCAATTATACAAAACACATATACAAAAATGCAAAGGCTACCATACAGGTTGGCCCAGTGGAAATATACAATCAGACGAGGAGATTCGATGTCACCTAAATTGTTCATTGCGGCCTTACAATCGGTATTTGAGAAATTAAAATGGGATAGTAAGGGTTTAAAAATTGGACAGTGCTCCTGAGCGTATAGAAGAACTAAATGAAATGGCGTAAGAACTTAATATAAAAAGCAAAGGAATAGGACTAAAAAATCAACATAAACAGTTCTGCTGCGAAACAAATTCACACACACATCAGTAATATTATGATAGATCAGAGGAAAATAATACAGGAAGTATCAATTATAATAGGACGGATTATAAAAGGCGACAATAGAATACAGAAGGAAATAACGAGAAGAATATGTGGGAAACTATAAAAAAAAAAAAATATTTTACAAAATAAGGAGATTCCCGTAAGTCTGAAAAGAAAAACGTTTAATCAATGCGTGCTCTCGGTAATAATAACCTACGGGAGTTGAAACGTGGAATACAACAGTAGCAATGGAGGAAAGGCAAAGTGTAGCGCAAAGAAGAATCGAAAGGAAAATGATTGGCATATGAAGGACAAGAAAGAAAATAAATGGCTTAGAGAAACAACAAAAATAAAGTAAATCAAAATGGAAATGGGCTGGTCATCTGGTGAGACACCAGGAACTCCTTGCAAATAAAGCGACAATGTGGACTCCAGACGGAACCCGTAGAATAGGCAGACTGCTGACACGTTGGGTTGACGATATAAATGAAGTTCTAAAGCGGCTGACAGGGAAAAATTGACTTCGAGAGAGCTACATCCAGGAGTAGATTGAAAATAGCTGATGAAGAAGAAGAAAAAAAAACAAATTAGTCGCGGGGCTAGAATTGTAATGGTAAACATTTCAAAATAATTAAAGAGTTAACAAATAAAGTAATTGAAGTACGTTATTAAAATTTATGAATAAAAATAATCATAATAATAATAATCACAAAACGATAAAATAATAACCAAAATAATAATAATAATAATAATAATAATAATATTAGTAATAGGCAATTACTGCGTAACAATGTAGAAATAATATAAATATGAATAAGGGAATCTAATGAAGCAACGAAACAAAATTTAACATAAGTTATATATATATTAATATATATATATCCATTTTTACATTTACACCGTCTAAGACGTGCTCCACCATTTCAGTCACCATGTTCACTATATGGTACAAGTTTAATATTAACAAAATGATATATTTTGTGGTTGACCTTGAAACGTCTCAATTCGAATTCATGTAAAAAAACATTGAAATTCATCTAGAGTCATCTAAACAGCAGCGTTATATAATAAACAGCCTGCGTAAGATTTATATAATTTTCCGTTCAAAATTTCACGCATGACACTGAAAGGGTTAAGTAAAAATTTATAGAAATTAAGTATAAATAGAAAAAAAAAATTAATTATCAATTAAAAACGTTAAGTATAAATATAAATATACACGCAACGTCCGGTATATACGAATGAATGCGAAAGAAAACATATTTTACATAGGATACGTTGAAGTACACGTATACAAAAGAAGAATTTCGTATAAATTCCATAACACACGCTAAACTTGATTAAATGTGAGCGAATAAATTAGCATTAAGTAAATAAACTAAAAACTTACCTGCAGAGAAAAAAGCAGAAATACATGTAATTAGCGTATGAAAAAATAAATATATTCCATAACATACGCGGTAATGTATATAATAATAATTCTTATCAGCATTAGTAATATAATCATAATCATAATAATATCATCAGCATCATCTTGTTAGTCGGCTTATCATTTAATAATTGTCGCCAATTACTTATGTAAATATTAATCACAAAAAAAAAGGGCGACTAATAAATAATTAATAAAAAAATAAAAAAAATGTCAAACATTTTACACAGTTTTTCTAATGAAGTTTTATTTTCGACTTTCCTATTAGCAACCGACGGATATACATTATCTGTGGAAGCTTTTACCGTGGTCTTACTCGAACTTGGGACTTGTGTAACTGAGATAATTTCAATAATGGGATCACGTTTGAGATCATCGCTATAAATTCACTATGTACTACGAAGGATAGGTTTTAATTTAATGATAGTCGTGTTTCGATATATCCGCCGTCAGTACACGACTAAATATGAAGGTCATTCACACTAGTAATTGAATATTATTGACCGGCGCTGACTATATTTTCGTTACATAACTTATAAGTTAACGGCTACGATAATTTCATCGTTTTATTTTGGCATCAGGGTTTCACCGAAGCCGGTTACAATATTAGTAGCGAAACGTGATCCTCCTGTTAATTTACATATATACGTGTGTGCCAATATACGTGCACGATGCACACATACACATATATATATATACATATGTATATATTCCGTACATTAAGTTGTCGAATTAAAAAATATAAAGAAAATGATTATTTTGTCAAATAATATTTCATTTAATAATGAAAATCATTTTATATTTTTTTTACTCTGCAGTAGTCGAAGTCAACGGCCTTAAAACTACTTCCAATTGTGAAATACTTACCGGGATCCTCTTAAACATTCATAAATTTACAATCCTCTCACAAATCAATTACGGGTATCGGTACATTTTTACTAAAAACATTAGAACCTGAGACCTATGCTCGCAGTACATCCGTCATCACCATCAAATGGGTCCTGTTAGCATTTCCTCATTAATCGAAAATATTACGCTTACCTAATATAGCGAAACAAAGAATATATATATATATATCCTATCTTTCTAAAAAACCCTACACCAAAATTACTCAAAATATTATCGAAATATAACGTAAACTCTATCCTGAAGTTAACTCTCTGAATTAAACTAAATAAATATATCTTTCACACGATACGATAAATGTACACTATCTACCGCATAAGAAAAACACATACTACGTAACTCGCGTATACAGATGGAGCAAAATCGATATCAGATAGTCACAAATGGACGGCAGTCTGATTCTTATTGAAAATGTATTAAACGGAGTTAAGCAACGGTTGCGCATCATTATGCGCAAAGTTTTATGAAATCGAGTATTGTACGCGATATATTAGCTGAACATATCGAATACCCATGATTCTCTACTCTCTTTACAATTAATTCAAGGGCAGGAGATATTAGAGAACCGTAATAATTATACCTTCTTCGGGGAAAAATACGAATTTGAAAAATCTAGAATTCCTAGTCGAAAATAATGTCGTTCGAAATTTCATCGAACCTACAAAATGTACGAATTATCACCACAAGATAAGAACCGAGCACAAACCGATGTATTATTATGACATCGATACGACGGCATTAGATGTAAATAAATCTGAAAAGGAACATTTTTTACATCGATCTATCTGAATAGAGTAATATCCGCGAATGAGTTTTATTCTCGAGGTGGAAAAAAAAATTACGCGGTACGTTCTAAATTAAAATGGCCGCTTATACTTTTACACGCGCTAAATATTAGTCACTAGAAGTTAGGTAAAACACCGTGACGGCATCCGCGGTCGGAAAACATTTTAACATCACTAATTAAGTCGCGATGATAGCTTGTTTACGTGAGTTTGCCGCGATGCAGAATGCTGGGGACCAGATTCGTCATCTCCAAAAATGAAAGACTCCGTTGAACTTATCGTTCTTTTAAAAGGTTAAATATGAATACAAAAAAATTAAATGATAAAGGCAAACCTGAAGAATTTTTCAGAAGAATGCGAGAATATATTATAAACGGTAAAAAAAAAACGACGATATTGAAAAATTTCGGCAATTTATTAAATAAAGGGCGCTTTCAAAGAGATGTACGCTGTATGAAGGAAAGTAAACGTTACTTCGACGAGAATGCTAGATAGAAATTAAAAAGAATTATTAAAATCGAAAAATACAGTTTTAAATGATACAAATGAATGAAGGAGTTTAAAAATAAGTTGCGATTAATTCGTTGCGGAAAACTGCGGAAGTATAGAGCTCGATGAATGATAAAACCGTTTACGACTCGGCAAATAAAAGAGATTATAATTAAAAAACTTTCTAGACGGTCGATTATAGCGAATGTGTACGAAACGAATTGTTCTAATTATTGGAGACTCGAATATCTATGAAATTTTAGATAAAATTAAAATAATAAAAGATATTACAACTGATAAGCAGGTGATTTAGACAAGAAAGCCGCTATTTATATTAAGACAAATACAATAGAAATTATCGAGAAATTTCTAGACTTGTAGCTCGCATTTATGGAAACTTTTGTGGATAACATTAAAACAAATTGAATGCTCAACCAAACTGGCAAATGTATTTTACTCGAAAGATATCTGTCGAAATTTCTCCGTTTTACTCGAAAGATATCTGTCGAACGCTCAAATTACGGCTACGGAAGATTTGGCAGGTGCAAGGCTGATCTTTAGCGCCGGCACGATTTTTTTTGCGTCGTACAATTGATATATCCGACTCTCAAAAACATTGATGATTGTTCGACAAATTGCAGGGTCGTCTTCTCGCGTGTTTTGTCCATACACAGTTCTAAGAGATTGGGAATTAATATCGGAATGAATCACAGACTGTAAGGAAAAATATGTCGCCTACGCAATATAATATATGTAGGGAATGAATGCGGCAGGCAACGGAAAATATTGGAAAAAGAATATCAGTCATCTATTTAAGAGCGCGGATTACAGATAACGGGAATGTAGAAAACGAAATTATGTATTGGATTGGCGAAAAGCGCGTTAGGAAATTCGACGAAAATATGGAAATATTACTTCGTAACAGTAGAAATTACTATTGAAGACGCTAATGTTTTCAATAGAAACCTACGGCTTGGAATCACGAACGATGAATAATATGCCGAAGAATACGATATTCGGAATGATATGTTATAGAAGAATGTTCTCTCCGCGGATCAATCATCAAATATTACAGGAGGTGGAAATAAATCGGAAAAATAGATTAGTGCGAGTGATGAAAAGGCTGTTTTTCTTCGGTCATGTGATACGTTGAGATGGATTAATCGCAGAGGAATAACAGGAGGTAAATAGAGGACGACCTTTGGATAGATTACAGGCAAAATACAATACGCCTATTAACACAGCAGCTGATGGAATCAGCTCAAAGTCGAGCGAAATGGAAGAAAATTGTCGACATATTTGATAACGCCGGTTGCGAAGATCATAAAAAAAAGTAGTCGACATAATAAAGGACACTAGAAATCGAATAAATCACGATGTAGGGTAATTCCTGTCAAGGAGATACCACTAGAAGAAGAAGAAGATATTCATGATTGGTCATGAACACAGATAACGACACGGGAAAAAAGGTAAGATATAACGCGAAACATCTATTAAAGCAATTTTAAATATTTTAGGTCACGGAAGTGCGATAATCCGGGCTCTTGGGTATTGAAATTAAACGCAGATCGTGTAAATCTTCCGCTACAATGGTCATGCTCGAAAAACGAAATTTCAATAATAAGGATTTTTCGGCATAAATAACTATGGTAAATAAAACTGCGATAATACATTTCTAATAGGTAATTTGTGTTGTTTCGATACAGACATTAGATATATAAATTATATAAGTAATTTACGAAATAAGGAACGATATTTAACATTAATGCCGATAAAAATTACTGAATTCATACATGTATATATATATATATATATATATATATATATATATATATATATATATATATTTCTTTTATTTACAAACTCATTTGCGTCTAAGGGTAGGGTTATATGGCATTAATTAACCCGGTGTCTGCGAGAAATTTTAATAATACATGTATTTTTGAGGCTCATCCTGTAGTACTTCTCCTAGTGAACAGGTTGATATATTGTAAAGGTTTCGATGGTTTGCATATTTTGCATATTCCAGTAGTATGTGGTGCATTGTTATTTATTACATGCCGGGCATTTTGGAGCAGGTGTATTGTTCAGTAGTTATTGCGATATAAGTAGCGTGTAGCATATTCGTAATCTAGTTATAGCTACTTCGTCGCGCCTTTTATTTTGTTCTGTAGTTTTTCCAGTGTCCTAAGATTGGTTTGATTTGAAAAAGATATGTGTGAGCGCATCCCAGTATTCCTGATATAAAGCGTTGACTTTTTGTGTTATGATTGAGTAGAGATCATTTGTGAGTGCGGATCTTATCATTTTTATGTTTTTTGATTTTGTGCTGGTGGCTTTATCAAATGTTTCATTTCCTGTGATCCCCGAGTGCGCTGGAATCCAAACGAACACTATTTGATTTTTTTTCTGTTGAGTTTATGGACGATGAATTTTATATTTAAAATATTGATAATTTTAATCAGTTTCTGAATATGTTCTAGAGCGAATATCGAGTCGTAGCATATTATAAAGTTATTTTCGTGTTTATCTTTGTCTATATTTTTTTAACGCTTTGTATATTAATTCACCTGTGTACACAGATGTCCCAATAGACAAGTGGTATGCTTTCTGCCCTTTATAAGGTAAAAGCAGAAGTGGTTTGGTTTAGCGTCTTAGAGGCGTCGGTGTATATTTGAGTGTAGTTTCCGTAGTTTCTGCAGACAAGTTCGTTAAATTTAGTTTTCCGGGATGTGCGGTGATGTTGAATTTTTATTATGTTTAAGTCCATATTTATCGTTCGGTCCATGGGGGTAATTTAGGTAGGTTACTTTTTCTAATTTTGGGTAAATTGAAGTCTATCTAGGAGGTTATGAATTCGGACGTTGTAGATTTAGAAGCATTAGGTTTATTTTGATAACATGTAATTTACTTTCTGTTATGTTATTGTAGACTGAGTGGGATGGAGTGGACGGTAGTTTGATATAATATTTTAGCACGAGTGTTCTAGAATATTGGCTTCAACATGTAGACCTGATGTTTGTCAGTCATGATAAAAATTACAGATCATTTGATACTATCGTCTGAGAGTAATACGGGAATTTATTATTTCAACAGATTTCGTTTATTTTTTCTTCGAATCTAGTTCCGATCTTATTAATAATTTTACTAAGCAGCTACATACGCGTATTTTCATATTTTTCCTATACGGTGTTAAGTGTAAGAATCGATGAACAATATATATTTTACTTATCGTAATAAAATTAGTTTATTTCGTAAGGGTTTTATTTTATTTCCATTATTTTCACGAGATATTTAATGGATTTGCTATTATTATAATTTTTTTATACTCTTACTTTGATATTGTGTTAAGGTGTCTTGTGGCCTATGTTATGTTTCTACGTTCACAACTATATGCAAATTCGTTGTTCAATTATGAAAATGAATTTTCGTCTAACGGTTACTTAAAATGTTAATTACAATTTCTCGATGTCATCGCATCATCTCGTGTTTATATTGAAATTAAGGATAGAATTGATACGAGAAATAACAGGGTAAATTATAATCGGAATAAGAATGTTTTGTTTCGTTGAATTAAAAATCAACCATAAGACTGGAATGGATCGACTAATCTGTCTGTTGTAGATAACGCGTAGAACGTGTAAGATCAGAAACTAGTTCTTGCAATTGACCTCCAGACGTTTTTTGTATACCGATATTATATATACAAACATATGATCTATATACATATATATATACATAGAATCACGTAAACGTTCACATGCTGTTGAAGTTATACAACTTTTATTATATGGGCGTATAAGAACTGTTAGCGATGGTAAATTGTTTTACTCTATTATCTGGAAACGGGATTGATTCAACGATTAAATAAAATATATATACCCATTGTTAGTACTGCGGATGATTGAAATCGCATCCGCAGACTCGAACGATTCCCCGTTAAAATAGCTCCGTCCGTAAAACCTATTTTGTAGGACGAAGATAGCGTACGAGATTCGGAGACGTAATTGTATATCGTATTATCGGATACATTAGAGGTCGTTCGCGTCGTTGCAATACCGTTCGGATCTACAAGTAAAGCGCCAACTTGATGTTCGATAGGAAATAGATGAAAAATTTTCTGAGATTTACTGTATAAAACGTTGTAGTTAAAAATAATCCTATTGTCAGAGGACAAATGCAACTCCCCCCGGACGAGTGATTTACGTACGTAACACGATACTATCGAAGCCAACATGTTCGGCTATACATCGAGGAGACTATGCAGAATTTCGAAAATCTAAATAGCGTCGAAGTCGTTTCAAGTAATTGTCTGATTGTGTATTAAGTTGAAGCAACCGTCAACAGACGAGATGCTTTGTCACATTATACAAGAAATAGTTACAAAGCTTACCAAAATAGCATTAGTTAGATGCAAATTATCAAATATAATAATACTAATAATTAATAGTAATAATAATAATAATAATAAGAGTGAAGTAATATCGAAGACGTTTAAAAGTAATAATCGGGCTACAGATTGATACTCTAAAATATTTGCATCATCGTCATCTCGACATTATTTTATCATCATCATCTTTTGCCACAATTATAATTTAATTCATTTGGTCGTTTGTAGTATTTTTTGTTTTGTTTTGCCTGACATTACATATTTGGCCATATAAACGATAAGTAAATATCCGTATAAATTTCGGCCACATAAACAATAAGTAAATATCCGTATAAATAAATTAAACTAAGAACAGCTAAAAAGTTGACAATAATTATATAAGACAAGAAGAGAAAAATTATAGAAAACAGAGAGATTTAAAAATAAAAGAGACAAAAAAATATGATTTCGGTTTGATGCCAATAAATTAAAATTAAATAATTAAAACACAGACACGTTGGAAGATAAAGGTACTTATGAAAAGTTAAGATGGATAGGAAAACTAAGTTTTAAACAAAAAACACGCGATTTGAAAATTTTTTAAACTAATCGCTACAGTTTTGATAGTAGAGTTTTAAAAAGTTTAATTGATAGTAATTAAAATGGCATGTAACTTGAACATTAATGGTGTATTTTAAAATTGTTTTTTATTTATATATCTATCTATCTATTTTATATATATATATATCTGTAATCTCCCAGAACGTTGTCTTAAATGTAGCAAATGCCACACTTCCGCTTCTTGTCCCGAAAAAATATTTAAATGCGCCAACTGTAACGTAGACCATCCTGCTAACTTCGACCAGGGTACCGTCATTCAAAAAATCGTTAATGCTAAAACAATTAGATCCAACACTCTACTTCGTACCTCAGTACCAAAACAATCAAGCTTTGACTTCTCTTCTAATAATTCTACCTGGTTGTAAATGTTCCAAATAATGAATAAAGATCTTATGCTTTAGCACTTCGTTCTCCCCGTATTGTAACCCCTGATTCTAGCACAAACAGTGAATTTTCTCTTGCAAGTATTCTGGGCTTGCTTCTCGAATTTAACTTAAGTAATATTTTTAATGTAATTAAAGCTATATTTAATAATTTTAAATCACTTAAAAATAAGGATGTTTTAAGTATGCTACAGGTAATAATTGAAACTATTATTAATACGTATTAGTTGTCGTCCACCCCTGGAATTAAACTAGCTGCTTGGAATTGTAACTCTTTAATCGAGTAGTATGGCGAGCTCTATCATTTTATCTGCATCAACCGTATTGATGTTGCAGCACTATCTGAAACCAAGCTGGACAGCAAACACAATATCCAGTTTCCTGGTTACAATATATTTAGAGCTGATGTAAGTCGTAGAGGGGATGGTGTTGCTCTTCTCATAAAAAAACACTTCCAAGTAGAACTACTTCCACCACCTCACTTAAGCTGTGTCCAAGCTACTGGTGTCAATATCATTACCAACAGCAACTATTGTATTACTAGTGGCACTCGTGCTACTAGTAATCATAATATTCATCATAGTCGTAATTCCATTTCTATATTTTCTATATATAAACCGCCCATACGTATGCGTAACTTTGCCAATGACATTAGGCAGTTAATGAGGGTCAATCCAAGGTAATTTTAGTTGGAGACTTCAATGCCAAAAGCAGACGTTGGAATTGCTTTAATGATAATTCTGCTGGCACTATACTTAACCAATTATCATTAAATGGCCTTCTTCGCATAGTGGCTCTCTCTGAGCCCACGCATTTTCCCAGTCGTGCAGGATGTAGAAACAGCATCTTAGACTTAGCACTTGTAAAAAATCTAAACACATCAGACCTAATCTCTATTAACGATCTCTCATCCGATCATAATTCCATACTCATTACTATTTTTACCACTAAATTCCTCGTAGAAAAAAAAGTTTTAGATTACAAAAATGCAAAGTGGCTTCAATTTAAAGAATACATTAACAACAACATTGTTCACACTGACATTTGCAGTCCCGCTGACATTGACAGAACCATAAGTGACCTTGTCGAACTAATTCTGACATCGATGAACGACATATCCCTAAAAAGACTATTGTTTGTTCACCTACATCTAATTTACCGTCTTACCTACTTGCACTCATCAGATTCAAAAATTACATCAGACGATTGTGCACCAAGCATTATGGCCGATCAGTCGCCTCTTTTTTAAAGCAGCTATTGACTTTTTTGACCAAAACTCTTCATCACTGCCTCAAAAAACACAAAAACGAAAAGTACAACAAATTCCTCACAACTCTGAGCCCCAAGGATAATAGTCTTTGGAAGGCGACTAAAAACCTTACCCACTGCAGTAAGTCTCTTCCGCCCATCTGCAACCCATCCTCAAATGACTATGTTTATACTGACATAGAAAAAGCAGAGGTCCTGGCTGCTCACTACTTCAAAATTCATAGACAGAACTTACAATTAGCCTCCAGCTTTCAGTGCAAAAAAGTCAAGTCGGAGGTTCAGAAGTATCTACACAGTACTAAGATATAACTAACACTATACAAAATTGTGTTAACGTCATTTGTCCTCTAGAGATATCCAATATCATCAAAAAAACGAAATTAAAGTACTCGGTAGGCCCTGATAATATATCATTACTTATAATCAAGAAACTCCCTCATTCCGCCATTGTTGTATTATCAGACATAATGAATGGTATCTTTAAACTGGGATACTTTCCGCAAAGTTGGAAACTTGCCAAAATCATCGCCTTGCCTAAACACGGTAAGGATCCTTCGCAGGTTTCCAACATCCGCCCCATTAGTCTACTGAGCAACCTAAGTAAAGTTTAATTTATGTTAGATTATTATCCCATGTCGACAACAATAACATATTTCCAAACTTTCAATTCGGCTTTCGCTCTCATCACTCTAAAACTCAAAAAATATGCAGAATAACTGACTCCATTACCCATGACTTCAACCTAAATAAGCATACCGGCATGGTACTATTTGACGTTGCTAAAGCATTCGATACAATTTGGCACGCAGGTATTCTTTATAAAATAATAAAATGTAACTTTCCAACATGCTTAATTCGCTTCATCAATAGTTACTTAGGCAATAGATCTTTTTATGTATCTGTAGGTAATGCTGTCTCGTCTTACAAATCTTGCTCTGCGGGTGTCCCGCAAGGCAGTATTATCGGACCACTTTTGTTTTCCCTGTATCTTTATGATTTTCCAAATCCACCCAACACGCAAGTGGGACTATTTGCTGACGACGCTGCGATATTATGCAGCTCTCATAGACCTAGCACAATTCGTAACAGACTTCAGTATGGGATATCGCGGGTACTTAAATACTACAATAAATGGCAAATTAGCATAAACCCGAACAAAACCGAAGCTATCTGCTCTACCTTAAAATCTGATGGTACAGGCAAATACTTTAGAGTGGTGCGATAAGGTTCGTTATCTTGGTGTAATCCTCGACAATAGACTTACTTTCACTAAACACATAAATAATATCACAATCAAGACAAACAATGCGCCTTCTGTTCCTCGTACCCCATTCTTAATTACAAGTCCTTTCTCAACATTAACAACAAGATAATCCTCTACAAAGCACTAATCCGCCCAATACTTTGCTACGCTTGTCCTTCCTGGAGCTCTATATCAAAAACCTCCTTTAACAAGTTACAAGTCATTCAAAACAGATGCCTCAGATGTATTTTCAATGCACCTCGCTATGACAGAATCGACAGTATGCACGAAGCTACTGACCTGCCCTATATTAGAGATTTTGTTCTAAAGCTATCGACTGCCTTTTTTATTAAATGCTCATACCAAAACAATGTACTCGTCTCCTCGATTGCCAATTACGATTCTAAGCAACTTCGTTCCAAATATAAACACAGGCGACTTAAACATAACATTATGTAGTAATTAATTCTAATTTTTTAATTATAATTTAACCCCTTTACTTAGTAATCACCTTCGACACCCGTGTCATCCACTTTTTATATGTGTATGTGTATATGTGTATATATGTACATATATGTGTGTATATACATAGTATTCATTTAAGCACTTACAACCTATACAATATATTTTTGTAGTTTAGACTTAACTTTCTATACTATCATGTATTACTTGTAATTAGAAAACTTGTTTATTTTGTCTTTATTTGCTTTTTTCCTGCAGCATTTAACGTTTTGTTTTGCTTTATTCTTCATATTCTTACTGTGTTATTGTGGTAAGGTGTTCCCGGTACACAATGTTTGTGACCCATGCTATATTTTCTTTTATGTTTATTACTTATGCAAATATACTTTGTTGTTGTTATATATATATTACGATAAACCATTGTCTATCCACTCCTGGATGAAGGCTTTCCCCAAGTATTCCACCCACTTTTTCCTCAACCAATTTTTCCTAGCTACCTTTGCTATATGATTGTGCCACCGCCTTATTGGTTTCCGTGTCCCTTTTTTTTGTCTATCGGTCACAATCATCTAATGTCTACTCTTTGAGTCACGTGTCCAGTCTAACTCCATTTTGTTATAGCCATCCGCTCCGCTGCATCATTCAACCGTGTTTGTTCACGTATTCATGCAGTTTTTTTATGATCTGATAATATTAAATCCTGTATATTTCTTGCATGCTTTTCTTATCCTTTTTAAATTTGTTTTTGTGTATGATCATGTTTCCGAACCGTATATAAGAATCGGAAGTACACACACACACATATATATATATATATATATATATGTTGCTGGAATGGACGAAGCTGAAAGTTAATAGGATGGACAATATAAAGAAACGGTCCAATTCGATCAATATAACAACTGTGTTTCGTACTGCTCAAAAATAAAAGAATGAAAATAGTGTTTACCGACGATTAACGTCTATAAACGATCGTAATATAACGCATTGGTGTCTACACTCAGTAAATGAGTATGATGCAATGATGGTGTACCATGATGTCTGCACTCGGGAGCGTAATACAATGAAGACGATAATGATAGTACGCCGTTAATTAGGATTCGTAGTAGATAAAGTTTAATAATAACGACCCCGATTAAACAAATGTATTTTTTAAAAACGTATTAAATTATTAGCGCCACTATTAATACTACTTTTATTATCATTATCATTCCTACTGCGGCCTATTATGATTGAAATCGAACGTCGTTCACTCCGAATCTTCAGAAGTCAGAGCCGGTAAATGCAACGGTATGAACAAGCCGCGTCTTCCTTTATCGGCTTCATCGGTCGATTCCGCTACTCCATAATCGAATTCACTAGCGGCGACTTCGTTATGAATATCGAAACTCCTTCGCGTTTGTTCGTCGCCGTTTTTAGTAATATTGCCGTTATTGTGTTCTTTATGGCCGATAAAAGGCATTTTCAATGGACGTTCGTGTTTTTTCTTCAAACCGGGTATTCCGACTAAAGCTTCCGAACCGGGAATACCGGCTATGGCCGTCGCTATCGGCTTAGATAGCGCTAAACCACCCGGACCGACAACGGCCGTTCCTACCGGTCTAGAAGATGCCACTCCTCCCGGTCCGGCAACGGCTAAACCGACCGGTTTAGCTTCAGCTACAGACGCATTATCAGCCGGTAAACCGATCGCTACTGATTCGTCCGGTCCACTTCCACCAGGAGATCCACCACCGCCACCCGATCCGGAACCGGTCGTAGAGTTGGTATTTTCTGTTTCTTCAGTTTCTCCTTCTTCCATGCCGACGTTTTCTTCATATTCGCTGTCGGCTTTCAATCCGTAATAGGAAGGATCGCGAGTGGTTATCGTAGTCCGTCCGGACGGATGTATTAATAAATATTTTCCTTTAGCTCCGCCGTAGAATGATAAACTTCTAATCGGCGAATCCGCATCTGCTGCCGACCTATGTTCGACCCTGCGTAACAGAAAAATATTAATTATTATCGTTATTATTATTACGCGTTCTAGTACATACTTCCGGAAGAAATTGAGCGACGTATATACGAGCGATGAGAATTTATTCCAGTAGACGATGTGACAGTTCGACGAATCATTTAAGCAGAAACAAGTACAAATAATAAAATTCATTTTACTGTCAATTGTATTATACCGACTGCAACGATATTGAGTATATGATTAATACGATAGACCGTTAGCCGGTGTACAGCATACATCACATATTGTCGGTGGTTGGATACTCAGTAGATACGAGTGCGTACTCGTCGTGTGTTCGATATATATTTTGTTTTCTAACCTCGGTGAGCGTGTATGTATATTTTAAAATATACATACTAAAATTACAACTGGTCGTCAGGTGGCGCCATCTGGCAATTGAACTAGAAAATAACTTGTTAGGGGGTTAGCATTGGACTCCGCTGTATTGTAGTAAATCTAGGCTAGATCAAACAATCGACTACGTTTTAGTCTATGAATTGATGTCCAGTAGATTAAGTGCCAACTAAACGACTTATATATATCGCTTAGCGTTCGATTTCGTCTCCTACACAAGGATATTCGAGTTAAAGGTCAAATTGCTAAATTTTTATTGCCAAATATATTTGGCCGAATATGAAAGAATTAGTTCTACGCGCTCTCCTAGCGTAGTAAACTTGGGTAGGCTCTTTGTGCCGTAGCCTACGGTGTACCTCTTCATCGTGGGCTATTATCCTCGTTAACTACGGAAGTTGGATGGTAAAAGTAGACTGTCCAAAGATATTTTATCAAGAATATTTTCGGTCGTATTACGATGCGGCGATTAATAATTGAGGGACAAAAGGAACTGGTTCTCGTGACACAGTATTCTCTAAGTGAACGGACATGAACAAAAAAAAGTAGTTGGGACAGTCCTTACTTGAATATAAACGGCAAACTATAGATCGAATACAATGACGTGGAAAGATTAAGAAATCTGTAGTATAAATATGATCACGATATACCTCAGGGGGATAACGACTAATGAAGAAGATCTCGTACATATGCGTTGGCGGATATAATTTTATATCTCGGGTACCGTTTCGATTTAAGGTATCGCATCTTCCGGAGATATTTTTAAATCTAGGAAAGAATTATTGTTAACGAAATAAAAATACGGCAGAAAAAATTCAAAATTCATTTTGAAAAAATATTGCCGATATTCGCGGTTATTATTAAATTGCATACTAAAAAAATAACGCTTTAAATCATCATTATTATTGTTATTCAGGAATAAGAACAATATATAATATGTTCTACTAAAGCATTTGACAAAATATTAACGACATTCACGAAGTTTAATATGTATTTGTACTCGATAACTAAATTATTTCATTATTTTCCTATCATTGTTTTCCGTATACATTTACGTGAGTTAGATAATTTTTATAGTTTTATATTATAGTTTTATATTATAGTTGTATATTATAGTTTTATATTATAGTTTTATATTATAGTTTTATATTATAGTTTTATATTACAGTTTTATATTACAGTTTTATATTATAGTTTTATATTATAGTTTTATATTATATTTTTATATTATAGTTTTATATTACAGTTTTATATTATAGTTTTATATTATTGCTAAGATCATATAGATATTTAATCATTTAAATAGTCATTATATAATGTATTTATCTATTTATGAATAAATTTTGTTTCTTCACCTTCTAATCTACTTACTATATCTATACGTACATACGTACGTATATCATCATCTTCAACTGCCCTCTGCTGGACGTAGGCTTTCCCCAATTGTTTGCAATCCTGAGCTAGTCTTATCGCATTTTTTCGCTGACTCGTTTTTAGTAATCACACCGACGTTTTAGCGACTTCTTGGCCATCATTCCTTTTTATCTATATATATGTATCTATCTATCTATCTATATCTATCTATCTAATATATATATATATATATATATATATATATATATATATATATATATATATATATATATATATATATATATATATATATATATGTATATATGTATATATATGTATATGTATTTATATATATGTATATATACACAGGGTTTCATTGTTTTTTCAAACGTGTACTTCATCGTCGCGAAATTATTTGAAACGACGCGAGATGTACGTGTGTGCAGCTTGAATAAATTTTCGATTTAAATACTGGTCTTGTTATTTTATCCGCATATTAAATCCGAAAAATTATACTTTCAGAAATTGTTTGTATCCTTTTTTAAAGAACAACAAATATTTTATCTTCCGACTATAAGTTAAATTTTATCGAACGGTAAAAAATTACCGCGTGGAATTATTTAAAGCGTAACGTGGATAGCTTTCGTTAGAAGTAGCGCGATCGTTAGTTCTCACGAACGATTGAGCGCGGTTTTCTAATTACCAATTCGATCCTTGTAATTGGGTTACAATAAGTTAACCATTCGGTTATTTAATCACGTCCGGAATTTGGCATCATTTTCTGGAGGTTAACGATTCCAACACGACTCGACTTATTTGCTTTACCGTATATACGTGTGTAAAGATGTGCGAAACACGCGACACGTATATAATATAATCGTCGACTCCGTGAACGAACCGTAAACGAACCGTAAACGAACCGTAAACGAACCGTAAACGGTGAACAAACGAACGAACGAATCTACACAGTTCGTCTTTTCTTATTTTTGTATATATATATTTTATTTACTTTAAGAAAGAAATGAAACAAAATTGTAGTAACCTAGGATGTTGCGCATCAAGAGGTTTGGCCTTTTAATGTTTTCGTAAGTCCGGCTGGGGTACCCACGTCCCTGGCTCTGTTGAATCCATTGTTCGATGTTACATATTCCAATATTTCCCTTCTTCTTGTTGCTTTTTCAAGTATTTTTCCTTGTACTGCCAACATACACAGTCCCTTTTCCCGGAGTTTGTGACCTATATATATACATACGTCAATTTCCTTATTTCCTTTTCGTAATATCTTCTATACTATAGTTAGCCTGTCTACGTTGCGTGGTTTTAACACTTTTCTTGTTGCAGATGAGATCTGTCTACTATATCCTTAACAATCGTCGATAAATCACATTTCGAATGCGTCCAACATACTTTTTACATTTAGTAACTCACGCTTCGGGCGAATATTTTAACACGAGCTACACTTAACGTTGTACAATTATTTTCCTTAACTCCATCAACAATGAATTATATAACGAAATATTAGTAGATAATAAAGCGCTTGTAAAATTATTGTAAATACGAACGAAATTATTACATAAATCAATAAATCACTTAACAAATCTAGATTGATTCTGTTTTAGTATTCTGGGAATGAGCTTTAATTCTTAACGCTAATATCGACTATCTGTAACATATCAGCTTCAAATTGCGATACTCGTTAATGGATACCCTGTTACAATAATCTACAATCCATCCTCGCTCTAAATATTGCAGAATAAGCCATCTGTTAAATATATATAATTATTATTATTATTATTTATCCGTTTTTTCATTTTATTTTATTTGTTTATTCGTATTCGGTTTGTAAATAATTTATTTTATATTTCTTCTATTTTGAAATATATTCGTGTATTGTATTGAAATTAAAATAAATTTGATTTGATTATTATTACACACACACACACACACACATATATATATATATATATAAAATATACAATTAATTTATATTATTGTCGTTATTAACAATTTATTTTATTATAGCTTATTATTATTATTATTATTAGTTAAATTATTTATGACTTGAAAATGGTGGTACTGCCGAAAACCTTTGTTAGCTGTATATTTAACAAATACAAGATTTCTATAAATAACTTAAATATATATATATATATATACTTATTTCAAGTGAAAAGTAATTTAAAATCATATTATATTATTTGCTTAATACAGTAATTAATTTTCCTTAAAAACACGTAAACCCTAACTGTTATTTAATATCCACTTAATTTATCTAATTTATAAAATTCAGTTCAACCGTGATACACTCCGAATTACAACATTTTCAGCTTGAATACAAGGATCCGAGGATAAATGGAAATGTAATGCACTTTACTCGATTTCAGTTACCAACGCAGTTGGAATTTGCCATGACTATAAATAAAGCACAGGGTCAGAGAAGGAATAATTTTATTTGTTCGTGAAGGATCAAGTGTTCACTCATGGGCAATTGTATGTAGTATTTTCTCGTGTTCGATATGTTGCTTTCATTAAGGTATTTGCACCCCGCAGTGATAGAACACTGGCGGCTGACATTGAAATAAGAACTCTATTGAAAGAGTAATTTTCTCTTTTAGATGAATTAATTAATAACATATTCCATACGTTGTACAGTGTTGCTTTTTTCAAATTATATTTATCGTATAATTAACTTATTAATATTTTTTTAAATGTTATATATATATATATTTATTTATTATTTATTTTTATGCTAATTAAATGTTAAGTTATTAATAAGATTCATTCTTATAATTAAATTATTGTTAAGATTTTTTTAAACTTGTATATCTGTATATAGGTTAAATGTAAGTTCTTGATAAGGGCCATTGCTTTTCTAGCGTGTGCAGAGTATTAGGTTTGCAGCAGCCTACATATACACAGAATTTTAGTTATTGGAAAAAATTGGCTTGATTTCAATATAATTTTTTTAAGGATTATTTGAACATTATAAACGGGGAAGCGCTATGTTAAAAATCGTCCGTTTAAATATTTTTTTGTTATCTTCGAGATTTCTCACTTGTGGAGAATCTATATCATACTCTTAACCCAACGCCTGCAGAATATTGGGTAAGCAGCAGTATTCGGTTAACGACCATTTTAGCTGCATCCTAAACTAAAATATTTCGATTTTGATGAATTTTTTGTTTTGTTCGTCTTGAACCCCCATATAAATACCCACTTGGGTAGATCCGCTAGTTATAAATATATTAAATTTAATGTTTTTCATATAGGTTGCACGTCAACCTGTCAATACATTTGCATCACGTATCGGCTGTGATGAAGTCGATGTGAGTAATATGCGTTACATGACGGAATAGAATTGTTTCTTTTGTTTTTTGGGAAATTTCGATATTTCAGAAGGAGCTATCAACTCGATATTTGTCTAGCATCATTACGTGTTTACCTAACATAATTATGTTCATCTGACATAATGGTGTTTTGTTTAACATAATTGTGTTTATCTAGTCTAATTGTTTATTTCTATGTTTCGTCGTAAGATATTTCCGTTTAACGATTTTATAATTTATCTATATCAGTTGGTACGCAGTACATGTGTATATTATAAAGAACATTTGAGTATATTTCACGAAATAGGAAAAATTTCTTCCAGAACTCTTCAGAATTATTGCCCGTCAAGACTGTAGACATTTCATGTAAAATTTTCTGCGTCATACATTTTTTAAATCAGTATTTTTCTGATTGCCATTTTTTAAACTGAATATCGAGGTTGTTTTCAATACGCTCATCATTTTTCTTCAATCTATTTTTAATGTCTAGGTTTTCGAGAAAATTCTAATACAGTTTAGACGATGATTTTAACGTCACATTTCTGTTGTACACTACCCCTTATATTTGTGTCAAGTGTGGCGAACAACACGAAACATGTATATACACCAATAGATACGCCTGCTAAGTGCACTCACTCCAAACGTAGTCATCCTGCTAACCACGAAAGATGCACTATATATAAACGGTTATTACAACTAAGAAACAATTCCAACAATGTACTGCAACGTGGACGGAAACAACAACCGCACTCAATCGATACACAAATTTCTAGTCGGTCTGATTCTAGAGGAAGTAATCATATTTCTAATAGTACTTTTGCCGATGTCCTAAACGGTTGCGATAAAATCAACTACGTAACAATATAGATGCTGATAAGAACAACCGCGTAACAAATAACGATATCATCGGGAATAATAAAAATAATAACGATATTATGAGACAGCTCACCGAATTCTTAACTGAATTCAGAACCATGTTCAGTCAAGGGATTATAATCAATATACTGTGGACCCCGTAGTTAACAAATTAATATCAAAATGAGCAGGTTTCTTAGAATAGGTTTATGGAATATCAACGGAGGACTGGTGCAATATCGCCATCATGAAGTAGAAGTGTTCTTAATTACCAACAGAACAGATATGTATTAATGCTATCTGAACAACACTTTACTAATAAAAGTTAAGTTGAAATTACTCCAGATATTATTATAAAAACGTCTATGAAACGTCATGAACTGAATAAATATTCGAGAGAATACTTACAGGCTACTACTGAAACATCGACACCTTGTGTACTGTTCTCCGTAATATTCAACACGCTTTTTTGAGGATTATTTCAAGAGTTTAGGAAATAAATTTGTATCCGGTGGAGACTTTAATTCAAAACATACTTCATTTGGGTCACGATCGACAACACCGAGAGGAAAACAGTTACACACACGTACCCAGTAAAAAAAAATTATTGCGCCTTATCAGATGAAATTCCACCATACTGGCCAATTGACAGAAAAAAAATCAGATTTGGTTAGACTTCTTTATCGGTGCGGAATTAATAACAACCGCACATTAGTTGAATCCCCTATGGATGCTATCTTACAATTTTAAACATAATTACCAATACAAATAAAAAAAAAGCCAAGATATTATCTAACAAGAACACCGATTGGCCCGTATTCCGACAGTTTGTAGAAGGCGGAATCAACTTGAATGTGTGTCGTTGAAAACTGCTACAGATATAGAAATCGCTATAGAAAAACCACACCGAGTGTATTCAGAAGTCTGCGAGTCTGCGTACTTAGCCACGTAAATATAAACCAAATATATTAAAACATCTCCGAAAGTAATAAAGAACACGATCTTAGAAAAAAGAAAATTGAGAATATGGCAAAGCGATAGAAAACCCATTAATAAAATCTAAATAGAACAGCTAGACAATTAAACGCTTTTAGAACTAAAAAATGAAACATTTCGAGAGTACATAGTTAGCTGTCGAATTCGAGACGGTTTTTCTATATATATGAGATATCCACGCATTATTTAAGCACATCGTCATTACATGTTGTACTCCATAAATCCATCATAACCGCAGTCTATGTGGTGTACAGTTGCACAGGTGTCGGTATTGCTTTTCACTGCATTCAGATTTGTCATCGGTGCTTATTTTCCATTTGACGCGGTTTGCATTTGTTTTGCCACAGCCGGCACGTAATCTGTTCAATGTTCTCCATTCAAATTTATCTTTTTTGATAACACAGGACCAGTAACAGAGTTCTTCTATCGCGTTTGTACGCTATTATGCATGAAAGATTTTCGTCAACCTTTCACGTACTGTAAAATCTGTCCAAACATAGGGTGACGGGAATTTGTATCAACTTTAGTTCTTCGAATGCTGGAAATGACATTTCATTCTTATCCTTGACGGGCCAATACCGCATGATACATATAATAATTCAGTGTTTGTAGGTCTAAGACAGCCCGTTATAATCCGATTCTACCCCAAGATGAACATCCATATTATGCTGCTGAGAAACACAGTGCCAAACCTGTTGATCGAAGGACTTCTGGCCTAGCTCCATATTTTTATGAAATCAACTTGCGAATAATATTGTTCCGAGCAGCTGTATTTTTTAAGGATTCACATTGATTCTTAAATATAAGTGACCGGTCCAATGTTACGTCACGGTGTATGTTCGTTGTGATTTAACATCTGTCCGCGCCATTCTAGTGTCAATTTACACGTTGACTCGGCATTTTCCAGATGAAATGTACATACTTGAGTTTTATTTGGATTTGGATTTAATCCGTTTATTATATAAAACTCTTCCACCTCATGTAACGCCATCTATTAGTTTGTTTTGGACATTGGCGCGTTGTGCTGTAATGGCTAAGTCGTCAGCCTACAAAAAATGCTTTGTGTTCTTACTTATTAGTTGCTAATTTATATACATATTGTACAATGTAAGCGCCGATACACTGTCCTGTGGCAAACCGTTAGTTTTTTTTTCCATCGACTTTTCTTTCCTTGGAATGACACATAAAATACCGACGACTACTACTTTTGCGAATTTGAAATATTTACTTAGGCGCCGTATATTTTCTTTAACGATCTGTTATGATTTGCTGTATCATAGGCTGCACTATGAACTAACAATACTGCACCGGTAATCTCTGTTTTCTCCGATATCCGTATCTTCGATATGTTCATTTATATTTAACAATTGGCTTTCATTAAATTTCCCTTCATGGAAACCAGCTTGTTCTGATATTAATTATTTCCAATTATATCACGGACACGTTTCAGTACGAGTCGTTCGAAGACTTTCATTAGCTATTACAGTACTAATATCGGACCAAAATTTCAGCAACGTTGCTGTCTTTGTCCGGTTTTAATATTGCGATTGCATGAGATTTTTTTCCATAATTTCGGGACCGAATCTAACTCAATGATCGCATTGAACAGTTGTGTAACCCATTTAACACCAGTATTATTTTAACATTTTTCACGTTCTTTATTACTTCGGTTACTTCATCAAATAGTCTTCCAAAGTGATCATTTTCTTATTCCTCCTGACACTGTATTAACTGTTCGTTTTTTGTTTCCCATTTTGAATGAGCAAACTGGCTATTTCGTTTGGCGTCAATATAGAAAATCTAGCTTCGGCTAAAACAACTGGAAGGCTGCAAAAAGTATAAAAACAGGTCACATCCGTGTCCTCTATAAGAATGAAAAACAGAGTGGGCACAAACTAAATAAGAAAAATCGAATGTCGTTGCTGAATACATATCAGAAATTTTCAAACTACACGAAAACGGAAATTCCATTCATGAAGAAAAATTAAAGAAATATCTAGAAACACCTATTCTAGGTGTCATCCCATTATACTGACATCGCCTACAGAGTAAACGTATAAATAAATGAACTAGATATAAAGAAAGCTGCTGAACGCGACTTAGTAACTGCAAAAATTATCAAAAAAAAAAAAAATTATTTTAATAACGCACATTTTCGACGTAATCTTTCTCGTATGGGATATTTTCCAAAATAGTGGAAATTTTAATCTCGATTCCAAGATCCGGTAAACCTCGGGATGAAGTGGCCTCTTACGGGCCAATTAGCCTGCTACCGTTTCTCTGTAAAGTATTTTAAAAACTCATCCTCAGGAGAATAAGACCAATTCTCGACGAAAATAAATCGATATCAGACTATCAGTTCGACTTCAGTAATTATCATAGCACAATTGAACAAATACATAGAATAGTCGACATTATAAACAAAAGTTTTGACGAAAAGAAATATTGTTCTTCGGTATTTCTCGATATCGAGAAAGCCTTCGATAGAGTCCGGCACGTTGGCCTATTATACAAATTAACATTATCTCACGAGTACTACCAGCTAACGAAATCGTATTTAACAGAAATTCCATGTTAATGTTGGTGGGGTTTGCTTACGAATTCATTTAATACAGTTGCGAATGCCGCAAGCGTGTACTTGGACAAACATTATACCTACACATACGACTTTCCAATTAACGAAAATACAACCGCAGCTATATTTCCCGACGACATAGCCTATTCTCTCCATCCATCGTGATGATAACACGAGCAATTACGAAAACATCTACTACACTCGGAAAAATGTTTTAGTCTGTGGAAAGTCAACGTTAACGAAACAAAATGTAAATAAGTTTTATTCACCTTAAATAAAGATGAAAATTTATCGATTAAGCTAAAATTCCCGAATCGTATAACGTAAAGTATCTTGGATTAATTCATTTGGAAAAATCACGTTAATGCCAAAGAGCTCAACATAATGCACCATGTACTGGATAATTGGTAAATACTGGATACTGTCGTTCGAAAATGAAGTATTACTTTATAAAGTAATTTTAAAACCAATTTGATCATACGGTATCCAGATTTTTGGTGCAACGAGCAACTCGTAACATAGACATATATTACAAAGATTCCAATCAAAAGTCTTGCAAAATATCGTGGCAGCCACATGGTACGTCCGCAACGACGATATAAACAACGATTTCCGTATACCGTCTGTTAAAGAAGTAATCAGAAGCTGTGCTGGAAGCTGCATCGGCTTGAAATCCGTATTAATCCACTGGCAGCCAACATGCTACGCAATTCAAACGATTAAAGAGAAACGTAGTCAGATCGAATTAGAAAATCGCTCGTAACGATCAAATAGTTTTTCATATAATACAACTATAAATTAAGGAATAGCGACCATTGAGGAAGCATTCCGTTTAGCTTTTATACAGATCAGTGCGGCCTATTGTTGAGCGGAACAGATTGCATGCATCATGTATTTTTTTTTTTTAAATGCTTATAAATTTTTGTCAATCAATATATTGCTTTCTAGAAATTTGTTTAAAATTGTTTTCCTATATATTCTTCGTTTACTAGAATATAGTCGTATACTTTTCCCGATTCGCATTAAGACGCTTAACAGGAACTTATTCAATACAAGTACGATAAAACTTTCGAACGTACAGGAATTTTCGATATATTTTAGTGTACTTATTTAAGGAGTCTAATTTTACTTTATAAATCTTTCATATGACATTTGAAATTTCAACTTCCTTCTTGCCATCAAATCCAATGTAGGCTTCTGGGAATCTCAGCTGCCAATTTAACCCGTTCCACCTACATAGTACTCAGCAGGCTCCGCCTCGGTCACATATCACTTTCTCATGACCATCTTCTCCAACGTATCAACTGGATTTTTGCCCCTTTCGTTTACTCCCAAACCCTTCTCTTATCTCCCATATATTTTACTATACTGCCCTACACCCTTCCCTACCGGCCCAATATCTATCCGCGTTTTTACATTGGCCACCGCTGTACAATTTTTTTGGACCACCTGTTATTCTGCCTTCGGGAGGACATGGTCCAATTACATTTCCTTGTGGCAATATGTTCTATAGCGTCTATCAATTGTGTTTGTTTTCTGATCCAGGTGAGGTTTCGTATTTCTCTGAGTCTGATGTTCATCATCAACCTTTCTTGCGACGTTTGCACTTTCCTTATTTTCTTTATGATTCCTCTTGTGAATACCATGTCTTGGCTCCGTATGACAATACTGGTAGAATACATGGGTCATATTTTTTCTTTTTCAAGTTGATTGGTTTATCCTTGTTACGGAATACGCAATTTTCAAAACGCTATCCATGCCAGATTTATTCTTCTTGATATTTCTGCGTACAGAATTTTTTTCCGTTTTCATGCTAATTGCTTCCCCCCACATATATATATATATATAATATTCTACTTCTTCTATTACGTGCCCATTTATCATTATTGGCATCATACCAGCTGTATTAGATATTATCTTTGTTTTTTGTAGATTTTCATTTAGTTCCAGTAACATTGTCTGTATGTCTGCGATGTTACTTCTGAAACAACGTCATCCGCGAATCGTACGTGGGTGAGATCTCCGTCTATTTTCACTCCCTTTGTTTCCCATTTCAAGTCTCTAAATATTTACTCTAAAGCTGCTATAAACAATTTAGGCGATATTGTTTCGCCTTGTCTAACGTCTCTCTCTTCAGAGCGATCTGGTCAGTGTTATCCCACAGTCGTACTTTCATTGTAGCTGATTTTTATCCAACGCTCTTAGTGCTGCCCATATCTCAACCGAATCGAGTGCCTTTTTATAATCCACAAAGGCAGTATATAAAGATAATCCATATTGTTCACATTTCTGTATTAATACTTTTATAGTTAGTAAGTTGTGCTACATCCTGCTCTGAAACCGGCTTGTTCCTTCGATTGGAATCAATTTGCTGGGATAGACTCAGTATTCTTGTGTATAATTTATATGCGGGAGCATACTAATGGGTCTATTCAGTTGTTGAGGACTTTTCTTTTTGTGTATAAGGATTACTTCAGCTTGGTTCCACGTTGTCGGTATAGTATTGTACTTCAAACACTTGTCGAATAGGTCGCGGAGTCTTTTTATAATTATGTCTTCGCCATGTTTGATCATTCCGGTAATACACCGTCTAATCCTGGCGACTTATTATTCGTACTGCTTATTATATATAAAATTAGTTATTCCATCATCCCATTCTAAAACTTCTTTTTCTCTTATTTGCAGTATACCAACTTTTAATCCTACGAGTCCGTCTATTATCCGCCAATCTCACAACATGCCCTATCCTATAATTTTCCTCTTACATTCATGAACAAAGTTTAGTGTAAATATTCCTCTGATAAGTGTATTTCCGATTCTACTCTTTCGTCGGACACTTAGCATGGACTTTTATACATACCATTCTAACAAATCTCTATTTTCTTTTTTTCCATTTTAGCTGTGGACCACGTTTGAGAGTCATCAGAGCGTTGGAATCACACAACTATTGAATACTTAACTTCCGAATGAACCTTTAAATATATGTTTTAGAAACCGACACTTTTTCAAGGTAATGATACTACGGTACTTCTCCTTTAATCATATTTCACAAATCTAGTCTTTGTCCTAAATAATCAATTTTTCGCTCGTCTACCTCAATTATTATTTTTTCGCTTATGTTCGTAATAATTTTTGTTTTTTTTTTTCATAATGTAAACCAGCTAATCCCCGCTGCATTTAGTTCCGCAATCATTTTCTTTAGCCCTAATTAAATTTTTCCCTAATTCACATTAATGTCCTTTAATTCCCAATCCAGTTATACCTCTTCCAGAGCACAGATAAATATAATAATGGTGATGATCACCTTACCCCTTTGCCGATATTACTTCCCTGTTCTTTCTGTGAGTATTTGCACTTCTACATTTGTATACATGTCTGCTATTATCTTCCGATAAATATCCGGAACCGCCTGATTTCGAAGTGCTCTTAACATAAATTTATATTTTAGGGAATCGAACGCCTTAGTCTACAAAAGCTAAACATACTGGTATTCTCTAGATTTTTCTATAACTTGATGTATAACAAATAAATGATCTATAGTGGAAAAACCTTTCTTAAAACGCACCTGCTCAATTGATAATTGCTCACTTATAACATTTTGAATGCAAAAAAACTTTTGAAATGATATAAACTGACTGGTCTATAGTTCTCTATCATGTATTATCTTTTTTTTTACAAAAGTTAGATTTATGTTGGTTTTTTTCCATTCATGCGGAATTTTTTTTGTCGTTTAACCTCGATAATACATCCCTTACTTAAGATTCCAATATACAAGATAGTTATTATAAGACAAATTGTACATTACTAAAATAAGATATTATAAAATAAATAATTAGATTATAAGACAAATTGTTGCACAGATCGAATGAGAGAGAGAAGTGATTAAATACGTATAAATCCGTCGACAAGCAACTGCTTGACGGAATGTAATCTATTTTAACGAGGCATGTGTGAGAGTGCGAATGCGCATGCGCCGTTTATTTATTTTACGAATATACGTTAAAGAAAAAAAATATATCGAAATTAGCCGCTGTAAAACTTGCGAAGTCGATTGCGATAAAATGAATGCAAATCTAAACACATTCACTCGAGCTCAATTTTCTATTCTTATTTACGCAATGAACAATTCGTTTTTACATTCATCGTTGGATTCTTTCCAAATCAATTATCGCGCGTAATTTAAAATCAACCGATATCCGAATAACGTACTTTGAATATTAACTAGTCTATACATTGACCGAATAATTTAATTATATACTTACTATTCGATTACGTAAACAAATACACCCCCACATTTTGTCTAGCGACAGTTTGAATTAGCGAACTTAATCGCTAATTTTAATTCGTACGTAAATCTGTATAAATTCGTCTCAATGTATACTTCTAGATGCAAAAATGTTGCCAATTAATTTTTTTTTTTTTTATAAATAATTTCTTCATAATTTATTACGTCCATTATATATTTACCGTTATTATTACGCATCGATTTCAAAAAACTTCTGAAATAAAATTTTCGAATACGAGAAATTTACCCCGATTTCGGTAATTATCTGCGCAAATTTTAAAAATTTACTTTAACGTATTATGACGATCTATATATCATCATCATCAGTCCTGAGGCTGTTCTAGTGCCGTGATGGTAAGCTTCGATCTTTCTTTTAATTTAGCGTAGTTTTTTAACTCGGTGCCTTAGGTATAAATGTGTTTCGTGATCTTCCGCGTGTTTTTTTTCCTCTCTGGTTTTATCTTTGAGAATATTTCGAAGCCGAAGTAGACGACTCATCCAAGTTAATCCCTTATCCGATTCAATAACGACCTTCCCTTCAATTTGTCCTAGTACCGGTTCATTTCGAATTTTTTCTACCCAGCTTATTTCAAACACATCACGTATACTTTATTTAATTGCCAGTTTTTTTCCAACATTCTTTTTCGGAGCTTCGACGCGGTATTGACTTTTGGCTTAATGCGTATACCGTTTTTCTTGAACGCGCACATTGCTAGTCCAATTATAGAATTAATTTCCTGCGAATCTCGGACCGAGATATTTTTAATCCACTGGACTAGTTCGACTATTTTTATACAGAATGGGCGCGGTTCTCTTCAAACGATTATTGATTTAATTTTTTTGTGCTTTCTCTACTTTATGTAATCGCCGTATCGTATTTCGAAGTATATCTGCAGTTACTGCGAGTAAGGCCATTCACGAATTTCATAATTTTTTAATGTTTCTCCTCCTATGTTTATTCCGCAGTTAATACTTTCAAATGTTTGTTTACATTAGAAAAAAAAAAAGTATGGCCTATGTCTTACTCCTATTTTTTTTTATACTATATAAAAATTATATATTTTCTTAATTATAACGGTTTTATTTCTCCCTGTCTGTTACTGTCGATCTAGATAGGCCGAACTGAACGGATTTCTTCCGTTCGAAAGTCTACCTGGGTAGGATCAACTCGAAAGAACATAAGAGATTTACGTTATTCGTTAGTAACATCATTGACTCGTCACTCCTGAAAACGTGTACAATACGTACACAGTCGAAGGTTATACTAAATATTAGGATTCGAACCAACCGGAATATGGGTAGTTAATAAGTTTGAACAAATCATAATTGGATTTATGTTCCAGGCGCCACCAAGATCTGACTGGAAAACTGTTTAGGCGTTTTTGAAACGAACGGTACGTCGGCTGCAAAACGACAATTGACGGATAGCCTCAACATTAGTATGTCGGTTAGGTCTAGGCACTTCTGGCGGGCAATTGAATAATCTTCAATCACCCCGTTGGTCAATTTTACTTCTAATTTGAAAGATGATACTTTGTTCTACTTGTACCATGTTAATTTCTTAAATGTTATCCAACATTCTGTAACGGATGTAGCATCATGATTTTGCTATATGGAACTAATGAAATGATTCTGAACATAATGAAATAGGAGAAAATCGAAACCGTATACACACGTTGGGATGAAAATTTCAAGAAATTTCTTGTGAAACAGAACAGCCCCCTCGTTATAAATATAAATGGAAACAATTTGGAGATACCCTCGCTCGGAAGGACCTATTATAGCGATTAATAATAATAATAATAATAATAATAATAATAATAATAATAATAATAATAATAATACGAGTTAAGAGTAATAATAATAGTAATAATGTCATCAACATTAATAGCCATGCATATAATAATATTAAAATGTATATAAATAATTATACTAAATAAACGTTATTCATTTAATTCAGATATATATATATATATATATATATATATATATATATATATATATATATATATATATATAAAAATAAATAAAGGTTATTCATTTATTCAGATATATATATATATATATATATATATATATATATAATTTAATTAATAAGACCGAAACATATATTTATTCATCATAAGACGCAATCGAATTTAATTGGAATAATTCGGCCGACCTTATAGTCTGAAAAGAACTTCATTTACGATGCGAAAAAATAAATGTTTTATCTCAAGTGACAGGCGCGCCATCTAACGGTATATGTGTGAAATATGTATAATACACGCGGTTAATGTAAAGATGTCGCTGTATGGTAGAAAACGTTTAAATTTTTCTATCAATCGGATAAATTCGAAATATTTTTTCGAAAATAATAATAAAGCACGCACAACTATAACTACTATTATGATCGACAATAATAACTGACATTAATTTGTTTAGACGAATCCACAAACATTATAATGATGTAAGATACATTAAGAATACGTATTTCGTGTCAATTCTGATCGCGCGTGGATTTAAAATTAATTACTCCATTCAATTTTGACCTGCGTCTGTTATAACCTTCATCACCGAACAGCATTACACAGACATTAGACCGTACTTTTTACTTGCTAGGAGGTTGATATCAGCGATCACAATAACTTTGATTTCAGGTGTATTAATTAATAACCGAAATACTTAATTGCAATGTGCGTGTTGCCGTGAACTCGATAATATAACGCTATTACATCCGAAACTTTATATTCGTACTCAACCGCGATTGAGACGTCACATTCGCGTGAGGCAAATGCACCATTAAATTGCAAAGACTCTTTACAGTACGTAGTATACATTTGTAGACGTAGATAAAGTATCCTAATATTATATACGATATCGGACATATGAATTTTGAATTACGGACCTAGAACGAACATTCTACAATATTTAGCACGAAATGTTTGTAATTTTTTAATATATATATATATATATCTCACATCCATCGATAATATCAAAATCTTCAGGACCTAGAACGAACATTCTACAATATTTAGCGCGAAATGTTTGTAATTTTTTAATATATATCCCACATCCATCGATAATATCAAAATCTTCATTCATACATGCAGCTTACACTCTGCCGTGATAGTTATCGTACATGATGTAAGTGAAACCAGTTCTTGTCTTACTGATTATGAGCGCGCCTAAATAAAATTTTGTTGTCAAAAGTTAATTCTAACAATTAAAATCTATAAATATTAGGAATATACAAAATTACGGAATAATTTTTCATGACAAAATTGTACAGAAATTTCAATAATTTAAAATATTTGCGCATCGATATCGCTCGATTCTGTTATACCGTAAGTTAAAATAGGATGAGACAGATCTTCGTAAAGTGTGATTTCTCGGCAAAATACTTTCTTTTTTAAATAACAGAATTAATAATAATAAACTAATTTAGAAGTAAGGCTTAAATGAACCTTCTATCGTACGGGGAAATTTTCACGCCAAAATAAATGCAAAAAAACCTTACCTGGCTGGTCATTAAGGGGGGCAATTTTAATTGTCGGCGAGTCAGCTTTTTTCAGGTTGAATCTAACTTAGAACCGAAATGATTTTTCTGCAGATTCCGTAAGAGTGACAATAACAAAACTAAAATTTAAAATTAGGAAGAAATAAAGCGCAGGGAAAGGCACGTGCTTTTTCTAAATAGTAATTCTGTCTAATAAAGAAACGTTAAGATCGGACACAATGAATACAAATAAATTATTAATACGTCGCTATTATAGAAAGAAATTAAATGAAGAATCTAAAATTAAAGCACTAGAATAAATTCAAAATAACGACCAAAGACCCGCGTAATAGTAAAATAAAAAAGGAACAATTTAACAGCGAATGAGATTTTGAATATAGAAATGAACTTACTTTTAGATGAAAAACGTAAATTGAAGGATTTTATTAATAATAGTAATAAAATTAATAATGCCGTTAGTAATACAATGTAATAATAGATCTGGTGTATGTATAAACAATTAATTAAAAACAGAAATTCTTAAAATACGGCAGTAGCATAGCCAGGGCCTCCCTGGAATCAATTTGATAATAAGAAAATATATACTCGTTGTTAAATGCAGTTTTTGCATTTTTTAAAACTATTTTTATTTTCATCTATTTTATTTAAATTTCGCCGTTTTCGAAGTAAATAAATTGTAATATATTAGAAATAATAATATGTAAACCTGTTCGTCTGTTGAATTCGTTTTCGTTATATTGATAGCAAAAAAAAAACAGCCCTGGCTGTCGCTGTTCTATTTTAGCTCGCGTCTAATAAGTATAAAAATAACTTCGGTGAGTTTGCTTATTGGGGTTTATTGAGTTTTGGTTATTTACTTAAAGTTCAATTTAACTCGGATTTACCGTTATAATTTAGTTTTGTTTGAACCGCCCTCTTCAACCAAGTCTGGCTACGCCACTGAAATACGGGGACAGACGACGAAAGAGTTTATAAACGCGCTAATTATAAATGATGTGTACTCAGACAACGTGACTTGAAAAATTGAAATTCTCCAGAAATCGTCGATTTTCATTATACAGCAGCGAGATAATAAGAACGTATATAAATTCTGTGATATTGAACCGGAGAATATTATACGGTAGAAATTCCACAAAGAGAAATTAATATTAAAAAGAATTAAGAACGATAATTGCAAAATTAAGGAAATATAAAAAAAAAAAAACAAAAAGAATACGGAGAGAAGCATAACAAAATAAAACACTAGAATTTGAAAGAAGTAAAAAATTTACTGAAAATTCAACTATTGAAAATTATACAGAAAATCTAAAACAAAAATTAAACACAATGCAAAAAAAGTGCTGAAGAATAAATCGAAACAAGTCGTTCGAGATACAAAAAAAAAAAACCGTTTTATAAACAATTTAATGAAAATTCAAACAATACAGAAGTATATCCAAAAAGGACATATTTGTAGAAAATTTAAGTAAGAATTATTATTATCAGGTTGATACCTTAAAATGATGAACGAATGACAAAAAAAGATTACTAGTGAAAATTTAAACCTATCGCAAGCTAACAGCGTACGTAGCAAAAAACATATATACGTACGTGGAAAATAAAATATTACCAGAAGAACAGAACGTTAGACCATAAAAAATGTGGGTGGAAAAATCCTGTGCTCATTATTTAAAATATATATATATAAAAACGATAGACCAAAACGTGCAGATGTAAAGAGCACCTTGATCAAATGGTAACGCGATTTAATAAGAAAAAACCGCAATATTCGACTATCAAAAATGTTGAAGCAATACACGTATTCATCATAATAATTGGTAACTCCGTGACTATTTTAATGCATGTGATATAATTTTTTTTCACCTGACCTATTTCGACTTTCTAATATGGACTGAATTCTTCTTAATTGATAGTATCTATCCACCGAGTCGGAGATCATCTTTTATTCCCTTCTATTTGCCCGATTACTATGTGTTTTACTAGTCTGTTCTCATTTGTTTGGTTTTTTTTTCGCACGATACGTGCATACTATTTTAGGATTTCTCGTTGGCATGAAGTATAAAGGCACAGTTCAACGTTTAGCTCTTTTAGAATTGAGATATTTGTCCTCTTTGGCGTCCGTGGGATTTTAACCATTCTGCGCCATATCCACATCTAAAAGGCGATAGCTGCTCCTATATCTTTTATTATTTGCTCGATGCACCACGTTTTCCTGGGTCACCTTCTGTATCGATCGTCTTCCAGTTTGCCTTTAATAATATTTAGCAAGCAGCCAAGAAGATTTACAAAAACTAATGAATAAAATTGTAGACACAGCCCCGTAAATATGGGATTCTAATTAACGTCGCTGAGACAAAGATTCTTGCAAAGAAACTAACGAAATGTGTATTGAAAATTAATGCGGAGGAAATCCAGCAAGTACCGTTAATTAAATATCTTGAAATTGTACCTCAAGAGGAAAGCAATCGAAGCGAGGAGGAAGTTTTTATGAACATGAAGAATCTTTTTATTAGACGGGAGCTAAATGTCGAACTGAAATTAAGAATGCTTCGCTGTTACATATTTTCAGTTCTGGAAGCATGGACAGTAGACGCGATTTTGGTTGAACCGTTATACAGGCGTTTGAACTTTTTATATATATATATATATATATATATATCGTCGCATGTTACGTATCTCACGGATAGAAAAAATCACTAATAAGGAGGTGCTCAATAAACGGTACAAGCAACCAGAAGTATTGATCAACGTGAAGGAAACAGAAATATTTAGGACATTCGATGCGCGGGCCTAAATACAGTGTTAAGATTAATCATTCAAGGAAAGATCGTCGGAAAGAGATCTCTGTTGACCGGCCGTAAAATTAGTGGATGAGGGACTTATACCACTGGTTCGACTGCTCGTCAGAAAAATTATTCCTGTCAGTCGTTTCAAGGCATAGCCTGTGACTCATCAACCTCTGTGTAGGAGATGATGCATGAGAGGAAGAAGATATAAGTTTACATTCGTGATTGTAACTTAACGTTATAACTACTATATTTTTATCTAATTTTTATATTACAATTTGTAATAGGTAAACTTGATGAAATCGATTAAAAAAAAAATCGCTGGATTTATATTCTCACAGTTTCGATTATCGTCGATAAAAAATTAGAAGCAAGAACAAAATAGACGTCAGTTACCGTAACAAAGGATAATATGATCATACTCATCTACAGCCTGTGAGTACATGAAAAAATCACATTTCATCTGAACGCATTAAATAATGCTTTAAATAGTAATATAAACTTATAAATGATTAATTACAAATATAGTAGACAGGTAAAATGGATACAAGAGAATACAGATGATATAATCGAATTCTTGATGTTTAACCTCGCGTGCAATTTTATCGAAATAATATTATCTAATACTATTTTCAGACGGTCTCAAAAGTGCGAGGGCTGCAATGTGTATATACTAGCTGCCTCGATCTTACTAAAAGTAAAGATTAAACGATTTTTGTTCGATTAATTAGCGTAAAATTTACATAATCAAAACGCATACAGAAACCTGTTACATTAAATATTAGGCATTTAAAATAAAACATTTTTGAAGCAAGGGATAAATAACGATACTTAAAAATTTACATTCGGCGAAAAAAACCGTTCGATGAAAATAAATTTTTAACTATAGAAAACAATCGCGAAATTTAAACGAATATATATATATACATATATATATATATATATATATATATATATATATATATATATATATATAAATAAACAATAAAAATAATAATTGTACTTTCTGGGCCGGAAATCTAACCGAAACAAGACGCGTTTACGAAAGAGCATAGTGGAAAGATCTGCAAGTATGCGGGTTAGACACGAATAAGACACGTGTCAAATAAGCAATCGCGGATAAAAAGCCGCTACTGAGAAAGCCTCGATTAGACGATTCCTGTAGTGACATGGAAAAGAGACAACAGGCTGTAAATGTACAATATCGGAATCTGGTTTATAAAAATCGATATAAATTCTAAAACTGCTCTCTCGGCTGGTTTAGATAGAAGTAAGAAACATCCTCGGCAGAAAAAGGAATGTTGTCCGTGTGTGAGAAAAAGAGCTTAGTTTAAGGTGGCATTCATTTCAAAAGAAAGATGAGTACGACACGTGTTTAATTATAAGGACGACAAAAAGGAACGACTGGTTCGAATAGAGGATGATTTTAAGAAATACTTTTAAACTTTCAACGGAACTTAGAAAAATATATATAAACCATCGACGTCGTTGTTTAGAGATAAGATGGGAAATCTAATATTGAATAATATGATTTAAAATATTAGCACATTATTTCGAGAATCTTTTAATTTAATAAAATGTAACAAATCGAAAAAAAATAGAAATTTCTGGAGCTCCTGATCTATGAGATTAAGCAACATGTCTAAGAACTGAAAAACAACGAAGCATGCGACGATGTTTGTTGTAAAAGCGGATACGTGTATAAATTAGCTACGATCGAAAGTGGGGAAAAATTACAGATGTTAATAAAAAAGGTGCCTAATGACTGAAAAACTACACGAGATATGCCTAATATACAATTTTCTTCTATTCCTCAATCCATATATTGGTGGACAACCTTTATGACTCTCATGATCCTAGTTCACAACTGAAATTGTCTGTTTTTCTGCCCTTCTTCTGAAGGTTTTGTCGTTCTCGTGTCTTCTATTATTTGATCTATATATTTACTCCAAATTTCCGATCCATACATCAGTATGCTCCATACGTACGATTTAACAAAGTGCTTCCTAGAGTTTCTACTTTTAACAATTTCTCGACGTTAGTCTAAATATCACTTTTTATATTGAAAGCCACTTTTGCTAGATGAATTCTAGTCGATATGTTTTTATCGCTTTTTCTAATCTTGATTGATTGTCTATACCAATTTATTTGTTTCAATTTTTACTACATCTATTATATCTTGCTTTTTAGCACATTTCATAACTACCGTCTTTTCTTCATTTATTAACATAGTATACTTTTTTTTTTTTTGCTCCAATCGGTAGCTGTCTTACACCGATTCTTCGAGTTCTTTTTCATTACTTCCTACGATTGCGATGTGCAAAACGGAACATCAACATCTTTGATCCTCACCGCTTTGATGCTCAAGTTACCTTTCTCTTTAAAATCTTGCATTATTTTATCCGTGTATAACTGTCTTATCCCTTTCTCTATTTTTATTTCTTCCCCCCCATACGATTCTTATGATCGGCTTTTATGTTTCGTGTAATGTTTTTATTTCAGTCCTCTGATATTTAATACATCGTATCCCATAGACGGTCCCAGTAAACCCCGTCAAAAGTCTTTTCCGTATCAATAAATGTCACGTATGTTGATTCGTTCAACTGTAATCTTTTTTCAATTATTTGTCGGATTCCTAATATTGTTTCTTTGATCCCTCGATGCAATCGATCATCGTCTAAGTTTTCTTCTATTTTGTTGTTAATTCTATTTAATGTAATTTTTGTTAGCATCTTGGAAGCTCGTACCAGTAAACTTATATCGTTTTGTATTCGTTGCACTTTCTTGTTCCATTTGTTTTTTTGTTATCATTATCATAATACCTTTTTTGAAATATTTGTTCGCTTTCATATATTTCCTTTATCAAGTTATATAAATGGGTTTTTATTAATAACTCACTCGGGATATTATCCTTTCCCGGTACTTTCTTGTTTTTCAATTGTTTCAACGCAAATTCGAATTCTTCTACTGTTACAGGTGGTCCCGAATTAGTTCGTACTCGTTTCCTACTTTTTCTTATTCATTTCTTCATTTGCGTCCTTTCACTGGTACACTTCTTCTACGTATATTTTCCATATCTTTTTCTTCTAGTATTTGTTTTTCATCTTCTAATTTGCTTTTAATTTTGATTACATTAAACTGCTTCCTTATATGATTATACGCTTTCTCTATTTCTCATTTATTCACGTTTTCTCTGTGTTTGCGCATTTTGCTTATATAAATTCTTCTTTAGCCCTTCTTGCTTCCCTGTTCACAAAATTTCTGTATTGTATTTCTTTTTCTCTTTCTCCGTATTTATATTTTTGTCTTATATTTCCATTATTATCCATGATTTATAATAAACTTTATTCAGTATTCCCAGTGTTTGCCGCTTCCACAATAGCTTCTTTTATATTTTGCATTACTCGTTGATATTCCAATTTTTTTTAATTAATTTTTTTTTTGTATTCTGGTATTTCATCTTTATATCATTTATCTTTAGTTTATCTGTATTCCATCTTTGGCATTTATTTTTATTCATTGTTTTATTTCTCATTAGCCGTAATATTGTTTTCAAACATTGTGATTAACTGATTACTATCTATATCGGCTCCCGGATTTTTCTTTTCTTTTTTTTTTAACGGGGATGCCTTTAGAGCTTACCCAACGTGATACCGTAATAATTACTAACTCATCTTTTTTTATAAACTCGGTTCTCTAGAAAAATCGCTATGAACAGATGTAGATTCTCAATATGCAGAAGGGACAATACGTTATAAGGAGGACCATTACGAGACGCGTGCAGTAATTTAAGATACAGTTTAGAGCGTAATGTTGTTAAAGAAGGGCATTCGAAGAACACATGATCAGGGTTGCACCAACAAACAATGCCTAAAAAGCAATCTGCTGGTAAGTACAATTCCTCTCCGCTTAATGTTTTTAAAAAAGTAGTAGAACCAAGGGAACTTAGGGAGAGACGGCTGCAGCTGATAGTACGCAGTAAGATGTATACACTCCATATACGTCTGCTCCCAGAGTTTTTTTTATGACTGTATACAATGTATGACATCACGCGTTGAAACTGAAGAGAATACTACCCCATTAGAAGACCCCCCCTTTAGTTAGTGCATCTACAATTTCATTGCCGAGTTTTACATATGTTCGTTTGATTCTTAGAATTCTTTCCTAATATATAGTCTATCATCTAGTTCCTTCTCCAGGCTTTTTCCATGTATATATTCTTTTTGGATGTTGTTTAAAACTTGTTTTCGCTATTATCATATTGTTTTCTTTTTATAGAAAAGTTTGCCATCTATTTCTGTTTCCCATCCTGTAGTCTCCAACATGTTCTCCTTCTTTTCCTTTTCCAATTATTGCGATCCAGTGTCTCAGGATTATCGAATTATCTTTTTTATCCACACGATTACTAATTACATCTATCTGTTCATATACCATTTCTATTTCTTCGTCCTTATACTTAGTCGTTGTTGGATTATCACTACATACGTAGGTACTGCCTCTAATCTTACTATAATTATTGCATCGCTGCGTTGCAGATTTATTTTCACTTTTATTCTCCAACTTTTATTTATATATTCTTTTTGTTCGTGTTTGTTCGAGCTTATAATTCGGTAGTCATTGCAGGAAAATTCGTTATATTTTGTTTCGCTCAAACCTATTTATCAATTTCTAGTCTTTCCATTTCTAAATTTCCATTTAGCAGCTTTCACACAAATATTGATGGACCTCACGTTTCGTAATTTTTATTTTTTAAGTATATTTCTTTATTTTTCAGTTGTTTTCCAGACGCATTTATTCCCTTACGTGTAGCCTGGTTATCCACTACCGTATGGGTGGTCTCATATTTCACACAATAAAGCTCACCGTACCTGGTGTTTCGAACGAAGTAGTTCTACTTTCTTGATCGTATTTCATAATTGGTTATAGAGTTGGGAAAATAATGGGATGGTTTCCCGTTGCATTTCCCATCGGCAGTATCGCGGCCTTTATACTGTTACAGTTTTTCCGATATCAAGCCTGTTCTGAATTCTTCCATTACGCCCTAATATGCCCTCTATCAGTTTTAAACAGCCGCTCCTAACCTGCGGAACAGACGTTTTTGGATTTTGATTGGGATGTATATAGCGGCCATACTCGCTTTGAAAAGATGCCTTTAGTGAGTTCATGCAGCATTTTTTAACGAAAGCTTTCCCAAGGTTTTTCTAGTGCACCCTGATACATCTTCGCTCATAGTTCGCGGTTTCTTATTCGTCAATGACCCTTTGGACGCGCCCGATTCCCCGAGCTCGGGGTCCCTCGGTTACACATAAAGGGTAAAAAACCCATACGTGTATATAAAGGAATTTTGCTACTGCCGGTAACCTATAAATTACAAATTATTCTCGAATGATATAATTACTCTAGATAACCAAAAATACTAGCTCTTGCGCTCGGCCCGACCTTATAAATTATTACGAATTAAATAGTAGTTACATGTGTAGATTTTAAAAAGGGTTTACAACTCAATCCTGACACTTGCTTAACATCCGAGAAGAATTTTCAGTAGATGGTAAATTAAAATCACCGATTAACGAATAACCGATACAGGATCCAAAATAACCATTTAAAAGAACCGGCTTTATATATAAAGTGATCATCGGCTGCCGTCGATATTATTTAATTGAATTTTGATGACGGCTATACGTGACTTGAGGGAGGTATATAGAATAGGACGGGAATGAAAAAAATATAACCCACAAGTAGCACGTAACGGAATAATTGGGAGAATAGAATTATATAAATACTGCGGGGAAACGATAAATGCCGGAAATAAAAAAGTCGATCCGAGAAAGAAAATTTGTAAAGAAATTTTAAGATAATAAGGGAGCGCGCGTAATAAAAAAATGTAGAAATGCTAAAAAAAAAAGGTATCATACCCGATGGAATATCTAAACTTCACAACTAATTAGTAACTACATGTAATTGAAATCAAGGAGAATAATATAATTCGACCAACATGCGGCCTAAATTAAGTAGAGAAGTAAAAGGAGGTATCTGACACTCTATAAAAGTCAACGGATCCATTTAAACTCGTTCGAAAACTACCCGAGTATATTCGCGGATAATCCAAGTTGAAAGAGAATATGAGAGAAGGCAAAATTGAAAAAGAGAAGCAATTTCGTTTAAACTTTTCAAGGATTCCAGATGGAAGAAATAAAACAAGACGAATACGAATGCAAGAAAGGAACAAAGAATTAAACGAAAAGAAAAAGTTAGGAACCAATCTGTAAATGATATTAACTTCAAAATGTTTCAATCGTCTGTTCATAGTCAAACTGGATGATAATAAGATAAAATTAATAATAATAATCCAATTGGAATGAATGCAATTTATTTATTCCACTATAAGTACGTAGGGAACTATTCTGGCTATGCGCAAATTGTTTAAATCGCATATTTACTTTTAAATTGATAGAACTCGTTTCTATTATACATAATAAATATAAATAATGGTTAAATTTTCGTAATTATAAAGAACCATATTGAACATGTAAACTTCCGACCGTAATTATAATTATAACAATCATAATAATAATAATAATCCAATAAAATATTGTTACACGCATACATACATACATATAAATAAATACATAAATAAATAAATAATAATGATTAATTATTTCTTTTTTCGACGATCGACGAAATGTATGATCAACTGCGGCCGAGCGATGGATACACCTTCGGCTCCGCTCTCTGCCGATGCGATCGGTTCGTAATCGATTTCGACACGTTCACCGCGTTTGATATAGGCCGTCGATATCGGACCGGATATGGCGATACCTCTATCGCCGGCTTTAGCTTTTGATAGCGGTCTTAAAAGAATTTTAGTAATCGGCTTATCTTCGATTAATGAACTATTTCGAACGGCGCTATTGTTAAACGAATTATCATCTTCGACCGTAGTAGCGGAAGAAGAGAACGTTTTAATACGGACGGGAGAGCGTACGTTATCGGAGGTGATATTTTCGTAAACGTTAATATCGTCATTTCCGACGATCGTTATCGTATCGTTATCGTTATCGTTTAACGAAGACGATAATATGTCTTTAATGTACGCCCGTTTCGCATCGATCGTACGGCCGATATTATCGTCGTTGGCGAATAAATCGTCTATCTCGAAAATCGCATCAGACCTTGTCCGGACGATGTTGTTATCGATGATACCTTTCGCGATACTTTTATTAGCGTATTCGTTCTTACGTTTACCGTTATTATTTATCACGGCGACGCTATCGTTATCGTTATCGTTAACATTATAGTTATCGTTATCGTTATCGACGGGCGCTCGTCGAAGACGATGATAATTATTCCAAAAGCTAAGGTTATCGAGGTCGTCGTTGTTTTTCGTGAGCGTCGAATTTAAAAGATCGTTCGTCGTTCTTAAAGTCGGATTTACGCGATTCCAATACCTAAGAGGACAAATTTTTGCTATATACAACAACAACAACAACAATATAACAACCTTGGTAGGGATTGGAAGTAGAGGAGAAAATAAAACAGGAAGGGAATTAATTAATTAATTAATTTAAAAAGAAAAATTAGACGGTATAAATAAAACATAATAACGGTTGATATTCGATTAATTCAGAAATTAATATAATTTAAAAAATTAAATAAAATAAAAATACTTTTACAACGTATCACTATATATATATATATATATATATATATATACTTATAATAAAAATCATCAGGACTGATTGTCACCAGTGAAACTAGTATAAACTTATTTTTTATTAAATATATTACATTGTGACACCGTATAAAAGTATTTTTTATTTTTTTTTTAATTTTTTAAATTAAAAATACGTAAAGAACCATTGCGGAAATACTTTCTGATAATTCATGCCAATTAAATAAGAGTAAATAATGAGAATTAATGTTAATAATAATAATGTAATAAATACGATTAATGTTTACTTCTAAGTATATTAAAAAAAAATTACTGTTTCACAATGAGATTGTAGTTCACCTGTACAAAATAACGCACGCGGTAAAAAACACATTTAACTAATTACGATCATTCTAAATAATGAATATGTTTATAATCTAGCATTTCAAACTAATTCGTTGTCAAATATTATTAACGCGCAGGATTGGAGCGTTAGAGTTACCCAGAAACAGTGGTTATTGTTTCCAAAGGCACCATGAGGAAATCTCTGTCTCCACAGATGTTTTTTTTTTTAAATATATATTTCTCATCACTGACCAACTTTAAAGGTCATTTAGTGATTGACTTAATGAGTTGAGTGATATTTTGTGGATAGGCAGTACTCAGCAGTACTCTCTCTAAACTTATATTGGATATGGAGGGTAAAGTTTGAGACGTACCACGCAGCTGCAGTAATAGTGCTTAATACCCTTCTGTAAGTTAGATGTGTTTTTACATCCCTATAGTTGTATACCATACACATAGATCGGTCTCAAGGCTATTTTATATAATAGAGTTTTATTTTCCAACGATAACCCTGGTTTATTAGTCACTATCGATTAGTTCTGGTTTCAAGCCTAAAAAATGCCTGATTTTTTTCCGAACGTGAGTAGCCCGGGTTAGCCTAGTATACAAATGCATGCCTAAATATTTTACACTATTTGTACTTGGAACGACAACATTGTTTATTTTGATTAGCAGGCGTTCAATCTTTCGATTTTTGAAAGAAATATGCGCTGATTTAGTTTCATTGACTACTACGCGCCGTCGTTTTAGCCAAGCCTCTACATGTCCGAGTGACTCCTGCAGTTTTTCTGTGGCTGTGTTTTCACACGTATCCACAGCTAGGATTGCTGCGTCATCGGCGTACATATTTCTGCATTATTAAGCTCCGGGAAGTCGGACGTGTAAATTAAGTATAATATCCGACCAAGAACGCTTCCTTGCGGTACAGCCCTTACTGGAAAAATATCTGAGTATTCATCGGCTATTTTCACTCGAAAGTATCTCTCTTGTATATACGATTTAAATAGATAGAAAGGGCGAAAAGCAGGAATTTAAAACAGTCCCTGATGCAATTATCAACAGCCTGCGTAACATTCAGCAATGCAGCTGTACAGATATTCTCGTTTTCCAAGCTATTCTCGATAATTTTCGTTAATCGATGCATCTGTTCTATAGTGTTGTGATGCTTACGAATACCAAATTGAAAATTCGGAATAATTGAATTTGTAGATAATATTGGAAACAATCGTTTTAAAATTAATTTTTTCTAGAAGATTTGAAAGAATAGGAAGCAGCGAAATAGGCCTGTACGACGAAACCAGTTCAGACGATTAGACTTTGGTACAACAATTATTTGAAAAAACTTCCAACTCACGGGAAAATAATGGTTACGTAGGACGGCGTTATATATTTGCTTTATGAACACAATGCTTTTCCTTCTCATTTAAAAGCTCTGCATGTCAAACCCGGGACATTTTTCTTTTCATATTTTTAATAAGTTGCTGTGTCTCATTTTGAGGTAACCATAGGTGGACTCATTTGCAGTGGTTCTTCTAAGTATTTAAGAATATATGTGGAGTCACTTGAGCATTCGGTGTGAATACACCGCGAAAATAATTTGCAAAGAGCGCTGCTTTGTGGAAGCAATCAAGTTCATTTTTATTTTCACGCAGTACTTTACGGAGTTGCTTTATTTATTTATTTAGTCGCGTTTTGTCGTTGTATTCCGTGCGTTTCGTAATTTTCTCTTTTCGCGTATTAGTGTCAGTATATGTTTTTTCGGAACATTATTAGAGACCCCTTGGGTGGCTGTACAGTGGGAGTAGCCACGCAGCATTTTGTATGGTTTCTGTTAAGTTTTGTGTCGCTTTATCAATATCGTAATTAGTTTTCAGCGGCATATTTAAATTTATGTTAGTCTTTAGATATTGTTTAAAGTAAGGTCGGTTATTTTTTTTATTGATAATGGCTCGGGTGTTCTTATTACTGACGAAATGCTCGCCGTTAATATCACCGACGAGTGATCTGTAGGTCGAAACAAGAGTCTGCTCTCATATATAAAGATGATATGCCGTTTATTACAAAAAAAAAGTCGAGCAGATCAGATTTGCTTTTACGATCTTGACGCCAGTAAGTAGATTCGGCTCCCGAGAAGTGTAACCTAGATTTTCAGAATTTTTCCTCGGGGATTGTCTAAGGAGAACCCCATTTGCGACTTTTTGAATTCTAATCCCCGCCAGATACGAATTTCGCTCCCAATTACATAAAATACTTGACGAGTAGGTTTTCATCTAATCGCTCATTTGAAGAGCAGTACACGGTGGAAATAGTTCCGTTAAATGAATATAATTTTACCGTACAAGTCTCTGTATTCTTTTCCCCCGAATAATTTTTCTCCTCGTGATGCTTGATTGCTTTTTAATACAAATTGCACTACCGCCGCGAACTCTATAGTGTACACATAATATTAAAAACTATTTTATTTGTAAAATGCGTTTCCGAGATGAGGCGTATTAATGAGATTTTACAAATGGAAACTTTCAGAGACCACCCTTTGCGAATGCAGAGAAATACAATCTCACTCGGTTGTATACGTGTAACGTTCATCAATTTAGTAAAGTTCTTTATTACTTACATCGCCTAGTAGATGATGCTTAATTCATTTCTAATTTTATATCATTGATACGATTAAATAAAATAAACGTTGAAATATTTAATACCAACAAAAATGTCGCTTACTATGAAAATATATCCGTTAAAAGTTGATGTACCGTATAGAGGACATTGCGACTGAATGGTTTTGATAATGATTTGTGATTTCTTACTGCTGAGTCAACGCTTTCCCAATACTTTCGACATATTCTACAAGTTTTTTTTTTAACAAATGAAATTCATTTCTACATAATTCCTTTTTCCTTTCCTTTTCAACATCTTTACCGTGAGATTTTTTCCATAGTTTTTCTGCTATCTTAATTGTAATTTTTTGTTTTATAATGTTTTTTTTTTTATTGTTTATCGTATCAAAATAGTTACTAATATCTTAAACTAGGTAATTTATGTACCTACTATCGGGTGAAATGAATCTATTAATAACTTGTTTGTGTACATTTATTGCGCATTTTTATTTAATGACCACATAAGAGTATACACAATAAAAATAAATTTAATTTATAGAAGACGAATTGCGCGACAATTTCAATTATTTGCTTTTGATGTACCACACAAAATAATTCCAATGTCTTAAAGTTGTTTTTTTTTACTAGCACTATGAGAAAAAACTTTTCAGTACCTAATAAAATTACACGTATAGACTGCGTGTACATGGATGTATGAATACGTGTTTGTGTGAACTTTCTGTGTGCAGTAAGGCTTAAGCGTGTCTCAATGTTCACACGTACAACTAGTGTATGTATGTAGAAGGGATAATATGTGTATATATGTATTAAATTATAGTAGTCTTCGATGACTGGGAGTGAAACTGGCGCACATTCCTCTTGAAAATGTGAGTAGTGGTTTCCGTATTACATATTATAAAAGTAGTACCGTAAAGAGGTATTGTATACTGACTAAGCATAAACTGACGGTGCATTATTGCACCTACGTTAATGAAACAAACTGTTCAACATTAATTTAAATAAAATAAAGCGTGAATAGAAAAATTGTAATTAAAATTATCGATTTAATATTTTAATCACTTAAAAATGTAATACTTTGTTAAAGTTTAATCAAATATAATTAGTAATTTATATTATGTGCTCATTTTTTTCAATACGCATAATACATATATATATCTTATTTCGATGAACAAGCAATTCTTGTATACATACATACATGTATCACCGCCGGGGTTGCTTTGTACCTTTTGGACCGGAACACTAACAGGACGGGACGCGTCCATAGGTGTAGAATAGCTTGACCCTCTACATCACATAATAATAAATAAGCAATGGCGTAATAATGTAATTAGGTATGTTAATGTTACAGACAGAAGTCATACAGAGGAGGAACTGGAATGTTTCTATAGAAGAAACGATAAATAGAGACAGATGCAAAAACACATTGATAATAGGCGATTTTAATGCCAAAATTGGGACCCGACAAGGCATACGAGAAACATCAGTAGGCATTTATGGAGTAGGTAAAAGAAACAAAAGGAAAGAAATGTTGACAAGATTTCTCGAAAGAAATAAGCTTTACTGCCGTGAATACTTTCTTCAAAAAGAAGGAGAAGAGAAAATGGACCTGGAGGAGTCCAAGTTTTGAATACAATTAGACGAACACATCTCTCGTGGGTAGTTTTTGGAAAGTTGAGTACCGTCTTCAAAAATAAAGATATACCTGTTAAATATTAAAAATAATCGATAGTGTTAAGTTTTTATACATAGGGCGCGCCGATATCTGTTTACCTTTTATTTTAGTAGTTGTATTAATGTTTTCAATATGTTGAAAGATAACATGTTGTAATTTTCCGGTTTGTTCTCGGTAATTCGATATTAATACGTAAAATATATCACGTATTAAATGAACAAATAGCAAATGATTTCAATAATACCTAACAGCTTAAAAAATAAACTATACGAATCCTTCCAGTGCTTACATATGTAGCGGAAACATGGAGCCTAACGAAGTATGTCGTTAAGAAACTTGCAGTGACACAGAGAGCCCATGAAAGATTTGGCCATCAAGATATCAGACTAGGAAACCAACACGTGAATAAGACAGCTGATTAAATTGTCGGACGTAGTCGGACGTGTAGCGCAGTTAAAATGGAATTGGGCAGGTCGTGTAGTAAGAAGAAACGACGACAGGTGGACGAATCGAATAACAGAATGGCTTCCAAGAGAAGGACGCAGAAGTCGCCGTCGGCTACACGGTAGCAGGACGATATATAGAAATCAGCCGGTGTGAAATGGATAAACGAGACTCGTGATAGATGGAAATAAAATGGGAACGCTTGCATCCAGCAGTGGATTGATATAAGCGCATCGTGCTCGTGATATATATGTGCATTCCATGTATGTAAGAAATTAATTTTGAATAAACATTTTAGTTTAGTTTTATAGAGTAATAATTATCGTAATTTATAAAAACAGAAATTAAATATTAACGTATTAGCGGTAAAAAAATTAAATTAAATTAAATTAAAAATATCAGCGAGAAGTAGTGAATTCGCGCATGTACATAATGTGATTAGAGCAGTCTTCGAAAAGAAATTGATAATACATGGTAAAATAGCCGCGAGAGAGAGAGAGAGAGAAAAACGCAATACAAACTAGTATCTGAAACAAAGAAAGAAATGGAAAGATGTTATCGGAGAATCAAATCAGACGATAGAAGCAGTAACAATGCGAATGTATTGATAGACGTATATTATTTATTTATGTATTTAAACGATATCCCAATAAGTGGTGCGTTATATTTATTGTAAATTATCAAAATTTGTTGGTTTTCAATTCACACACATCTATATACACATAATATGCACACACACCGATATATATATATATTATATATATAATATTTAGTTCCCGTCGATGATAATAATAATAATAACGTATTGATATTAGTTTTCGTTTTAACTTTATAAAAGAAAAATAGATTGCAAATTGAAAAGAAATAAAATTAAATTAGAAACTAAAAATTTTGGCAAGTAAGCGCTGCGAATTGTTCGTTAATAAAATTTACGAAAATAAACAAATCGATAAAATTTCTCGGATTAAACGATAAAAACATAAATTAATAATAATAATAATAAGGCAAGCGAAATGGTGCGTTTTGACTTGCGCACAATGTACATTTTGACCCGCGCACAATGTACGACACTAGGGTTATTGATGAATATCTTGATGTACTCCTAAATATTCGACATGCGACCGATTAACTAGTCTGAAAAATGTACTCTTCTGATTATATAGAGTGCGATAATGAATCATAATCTAGTTAAGCACGAATAACAACTTATATTTCTAGTAGTTCCTTTTATTCTGAATTATTCGTAGAGGGCGTGGCAAGTCATGAAGTAAATGCTACTTAAAGTGGTTATCGAACTAACCAGTTAAATTAGTAATGGAAGAAATTTTAGGATAGCATTTTTTCGAGTATAATACAAAATTTGGCGGAGTTTCACTTTTTATCGATAACTTCTAATTTAAATCATCGATAATCGTCTGACTTATAGTCGAACGTCTTCATCATTACTATTATTATTACTATTACGATTCCTACTATCGTTAGGATAAACCGGATTATAATAAATAATCGGTCCGGTAGTTAATAATTTCGCTCCGGCCGGTATTTGTATTTCTTTAGTCGGAATATTAGACGAAGATGTTTTATCGGACGCCGATATTAGCTGACGATCGTTAGAAAAATTAGTTATTCGACCACCCGGTCCGACTAACGCCATGCCGCCCGAATTATCGGACGAGGTAAATACTTGACCGTCCGGTCGGGTGAACGTATTATGACCGGCTCCGGTCGCTACTATCGGAGATAGTTCGTTCGTTCGACCGTATGTGATATCCGACTGTGTATCGGGTAAACGTACAATTTTACCACCCGGTCCTACCATAGCTACGCCGCCAGCTTGCGCCGGAGTTGTATAAGCGGTACCGCCGGGACCGACTATAGCGGTTCCGCCGGAACCGGCAGTAGCGATTCCACCGGCTCCGGCTATAGCTACTCCTCCTTTTCTTACTATTAATTTCGTAATTTGAGGACCGATATCCGGTACGCGAACATTCGACAACGTAGATAAGTCCGTACTTCTGACGAAGTCGGTTTGCGTCGATATCCTCTTTTTATCTTCCGACGAGATGTGATTGATTTTTTTCAACGGTGTTCCGTAAATTTTTCTTTGCGTTTTTCTATTAGTACGGCGACGTTCGTTGCCGACGACCGGTCCGGTCAACGTTTTCGTAGCTTTATGTTGTCGTTTACGTCTGGGTATCGTACTGCTGATTATATCTTGAAATTCTTCTTCTTTACCATTCGCATGTGAATCTTCGGTCGAACCGGCATCGTATCTTCGTCGTCCTGAAATCGGAGCGTAACCGATATCGCTCTTATCGGATTCATCTTTATCATCATCATCGAGCGTTTTCTTACTGATTGAAAATATCGACTCGACGTCTCTTCGTTTCCTTCGTAATCTATCGTTAGGCGAAAAAGCGACGATCGAATTTAAATCCGAATCGTTTATTAAATCGTCCTTTTTTTTAGCAGCACCAGCACCGCCGTGTATTTTGTCGCAAACATCGGCCGACGGGCCGTATTCTACTAAACTGGAGAAATAGGTATAAGCCGTTTGAATCGGGTCGTTTATAATGATCGGAAAATAATTAGATAGAGGGGAATTCCATTGTTTATAAGTCGGAAGTAGCGGATATTGGTTAGTAATCGATTCTCGCGGAAACGGAATACCGGGTATCGGTACAGATCCGACTAAATGACTAGTCATCCAACCGAAATACGGCGGATAATAAGAAGATATTATCGGTAATCTGTTTATCATCCACGGAAATATAGTTAACGGTCCTTTAGAAGTCGACGGCGTATCCGGTTTCATAGATAGATACTGAGTCGAAGAAGAAAATGCGGGAATAGCGGCCGTCCATAATATTCTTTTCACGACCGGAACCGATTCGCTACCGTATTCGTTTTTCGCCTTATTATCCGGTTCGGTTAAATCGGATTCCCGGTTGTTTACTTTTGTCGACGTATATCGATTAGAATCGGTGTTAATTTCGGGTTTCATCGGATTATTTCGCGTAGGAACGAATAAAGTCTTAACTAGGGGAAACTGTTCGAACGAAGAAATGTCCGTATCTATCGTCGGCAATTGTTGGAAATTTTCTCTGTGGGCGTTTATAAATTGTTCATCGGGTGTACGAAAATTGAAAACAGACTTCGAACTTTTGTCGCCCGCGATATTTTTCACATTTTCCAATGCGAGGAACGCTCTGTAAAGAAGAAAAATTAGGTTAGAATTAACTTTTTTATTTTTTATAAATAATATCGCTATAACAAAACGTAATTATTTAAGGCGATTGCCCAAAGGAATATTGTTCGTTTTTTTTAAGAGTACAAGATGAACTATTTTTTTTCTTGATTTTTTTGAAAATAAGATTTCTGTGATCTCTTAAATTTTTTTTATAATAAAAGCTAGTTCAGAAACTTATTTTAAAGTCACTAATGACAACTTTTCGTTATTTTCGGACCATTCAATTGTTACATTAACGATTAGTGAACAGGTTTGGATAAAGGAAACAAAACCTGCACTAACCAATAGGTTTACTGATGTTTAAACAGCTAATTAGATGAATCAGTCGATCTAACTATTTCACTAAAAACAAAATCTAGTCTGGATGACGTTATAAACTTATTTACCAACCTCATTATAAATGCTGCTTATTCAAGTACTCCGCCGCTAAACATCAAATTCAGTCAAACTATAATTTATCCTGACTTTGTTCGTAAACAAGTAGCTATTAAAAGGCAACTGGGTAAACGATGGATGATTACTAGATGCCGACAAAACTCAACTAAATAATCAAACGAAAAGCTCAAGATGCTATTATAACTAAGTTATCTAGTTCTAAGGATTACTCCTTGTGGAAAGAAACTAAATATATGAATCGCCCAAAATCTAAAAACGATCCGATCAAAACGCATTACGGAAATTGCGCAATAGACGACGAAATGAAATATTCGCTACTCATCTAGCACTCACTTTCCAGTCATATAATATCACGTCACATCTTCAATCTAAAGTTCATGATTATCTCAAACATTCCTCAGCAACCATGCATAGACAGATAAAACCATTTTCTCCGTTGGAGATAGGAGCCATAATTAAAAAAAAAAAACCCTGAATAATAAAAAAGCACCAGGGTATGATCTAATTACAACAAACATTCTTAAACAATTTCCAAGAAAATCTCTACTATTTCTAACATACGTGTATAATGCAATGCTAAGCCTTCAGTATGTTTCGATACTATGGAAATTTGCTAATATTAAAATTAAAACACTGTCAGAAAATATTACATCTTATCGACACATCTCTCTCCTTCCAGCGTTTTCTAAAGTCTTTGAAAAATTAATACAAAAAAGGCTGCAGAAGATTATTGACCGAGAGAGGGCAATACCGAATCATCAATTCGCATTCCGCATTGGACACTCAACTGTACAGCACGTTCATCGAGTTGTAAGCCAAATTGAACAGTGTCTTCAAGAAAAAAACATTTTGCTATTTCTCGATGTGAATTGATAGCATCCAGGCCTTCTCTATAAATGCAAACAAATCTTCCCAGCGGAATATTATAATATTTTGAAATCATACTTGGAGGGTCGATATTTTCAAGTAACAATTAATAATTGTCAATCATCTCCCCATAAAATTCAGGCTGGAGTACATCAGGATCCTGGGGCCACACTTATACTCAGTATTTACGAGAGATATGCCAGAAAATACATTTATAGCAACCTTCGCTGATGATACGGTAATATACTAGCTTCACACGAGTGGCCTAGTGCGTCCACTCTGTATCTTCAGGTTGCGCTAGACCAGACCGCTGAATGGTTCAGAATTAGGAAAATATCAATTAACGAAGCTAAATGTAAACATGTATTATTTACTAAAAGAAAATTCGAACGCAAAAAATATCAAGTTTCAATAAGTGGAACAACAATACCTCAAGACTCTTCTGTTAGATACCTAGGAATCCATCTTGATCAGTCTTTAACATTAGCGTCACATGTAAGGGCAAAGACGACTGAATTAAACATCAAGACAGCAAAATTAAAGTGGTTATTAGAATCCAGATCGCAACTAGATATTAAAAATAAACTTTTATTGTACAATACGATACTTAAACCAATCTGGCTATACGGCTGCGAGCTATGGGGATGTTCCTCTAAGAGCAACATTCAAAAAATACGGCGGTACCAGAATAACATACTACGAAGGATATTTGGCGCTCCATGGTATGTCACTATTGCATAAAGATCTTCAGATAAAATATGTGGAACAAGTAATCCAACGAGAGCTGCTCGCAATTACCTGGCGAGGTTGAAAACTCACGAAAATCCGCTGGAAATAAGTTTGCAAGTTCAATCGGCGATTAGAAGTCTGAAGAGAAAAGGTATTACCGGCTTCAGATAATGATTTCGGGCTGCCATCATTCAAGACTTGGGAGTTCTCTCGCTGGACCGACTTCTTCTAAAAAATGGTTTATTTTTTGTTTCACATTCATTACATCTGGTATATGACGGGTTAGAGAGGTCAGCTTTAGATTAGAAGGAGATAGATAAAAAAAAAGAAAAAATTAAATTCGTACAAAAAATAATCGGTTTAAGCTTTTCTTCGATGCAAAATTATATTAAAGAAAATGACTCGAGAAGTTGAAAACATAATTTTACACACGCATAGATAATTTAACGGGTTATATAAGTATTTTCTGCATTGAAACATAGTCAATCAACTATCTCTTACTGTGAAAATGGGAAGTTTTTTAACTTTTTTTTTTTTTTTTTTATAAATATATTTTTAATTACAACTGGCCAGGCAGCCATCCAGCAATTAGAAACGCGAAATAACATGTTAGGGGTTAGCATCCAATGATGGACCCCACTGAGAAATTAGGCTAGATCAAACGGTCGTCTACGTTTTAACCTGCGAACATCTAGACTAGTGTCAAGTAGACTGGTCGCTAGTACGTTTGTGTGTGTCTCCAAACGACTTACATATCGATCAACAGCCCGTTTAACCTCATCTTTCACACATGGGATGTTTAAGTCTCGATGCAATGTATAGTTCGATATGTACCAAGGTGGGGAAACAATGAGTCTTATGGCCTTGTTCTGAAATCGCTGAATTCTATTTACATGTACATCTTTTGCGCAACCCGACAACATTAAACCATATGTCCAAATAGGCTTTAAGACTATTTTATAGACCAGAAGTTTATTTTCCAGTGATAAACTTGAGTACCTGCCAAGAAGCCAATCCATGCAGTTTTAAATCTAACTGTTTTCTTTTTTGATTAACATGCTTGTGTCATGTCAGTTTACTATCTAAATACATGCCTAAATATTTGACATATTTTTCTTGAATTATCCCATTTATTTTTAATGGTTGGTACATAAAATTTCGCAATGTGAAATCAACCTGTGTGCACTTGCTTTCGTTTACCCTGATACGCCAACGTCTCAGCCAGTTTTCAACATTTAACAGGGTTTTTTGAAGCTTATTAGTAGTTTCACTATTGTTTTTACCAACAGCTAACAACGCTGTATCGTCAGCAAACGCACCTGTTATCACGTTATTATCAACTGGAAAATCAGCAGAATAAATTAAGTAAAGCACCGGACCCGAGACACTTACTTGAGGCACGCCAGCAGATACAGGATAGATATCAGACAATTGATTTTGTATTTTAACCTGGCATGTGTGATCTTCAAGGTAGGATTTTAGAAGGAAATAGAAAGGATGCGGTAATATTTTTTTCAATTTATACATCAGACCATGATGCCATACCTTGCCAAAGGCTTGCTTGACATCCAAGAACACAAAGTTTTTTAGTGTGCTAAAAAAGTTCGTTTGCCACTGAGACTAAAACAGTTAACCCATTCATTGCCGAAATCACTTCTCTTGATCTGTAATAGTGTTAAATTGGGGCATAAAAATATTTAAGAAAAAAGTGGTTTAACCCATTTTCAGCTAATTACAAATCTGTTCAATATACATTTCATAGATCTAGAAAATCAAAATAGATACGATCGAGTTACGAGATTTTATTAAGTATATTTGCCATGTAAGATTTGGCAGCAGCTGTCTTTTTACTTCTTTATACAGTATACATCTCGTTAGTTTTCCAAATCTTACGCATGCCATGCATATCCATTTCGCCCGACCGATGCGGATCACGTCATCCTTGAATATTCCTATTACAGTCATTTCCGCAATTTATCAAGTCCTTCATGGCGTCAATAAAAACACGCAAAGCAGCCTATTTTGGGCACATAATTCGGAACAGGAAATACGTCACATTGCAGACCATAATACAGGGTAAAATAGAAGGTAGCAGATGTCGAGGACGCGGACGAAGGTCATGGACGATAAATCTTAAAGATTGGTTCAATATGCCTGACACGGCTACAGTGGTTCACACGGCACGAGATAAAGAACTATATTGTCAGATGGTCACCAACCTCCGGTAGGAGATGGATTTACAAGAAGAAGATTATATATATATATATATATATATATATATATATATATATATATATATATATATATATATATATATATATATATATATACAATTTACAAAAATTAGCAGAGTGAAAAAACTGTATTTATAAAATAATCTGATAGTGAATACTTTGTAAATTGTATATGTAAATTAATATTTTTTACATTTTATTTGTTTATAAATCGTATATATTTTTATACATTTTTTTTATGTTCACTTGATAATGGCTTATGGAAAAACTTTGTGTGATTTTTCATAAAGAAAATTTTTGTCATTTTTAACTTCCTTTTGTTGTTTATTTTATCCATATTTCAACGAAATAATTGCTCAGTTATATCATCTCTTCATCTTTTCGTTTTAGCATAAAAATATTCATGTCAGCTAGAAATTTCACTATCAGAAGCGATCACCTGTGCTATATATTTTCTTCGCTTTTTAGCTCACCGCATTCGCTAAATTCATACCTCCACGTAGTGTTTCTGATAACGGCGATTTTTGTTTATTACAGATCTATTCGAATAGTTCTTACGATATAGGGAAATATTCCGAAACGGCTCTTTTGAAGATCATATCTATCAATATTGAAGGCCTAGCCGGTGTGAAGAAAATGATTCTATCAGAACTTTGTTTAACTACTAACTGCGACCTATCGTAACAAACACCACAAGGGAATAAGACGCAACCAACCCAAAAACTCATTGTACACAGATTGCAGCAAAAATATCACGTGATAAACACGGCGGCGATATTTTTTATGAACGTAGAAATTAACCTCCTATCAATAGATCTTTGGCTGCAGCACCTCGCAAGTGTGACTCTTCAATGAGTTCCTATATCTGTCGTGTTCGCAGAATTCTTCAGTTACGATTGAAAAAAAATTATGACTGTTTTCAGTAATTAAGAAGTATTCCAGCTCGTGAAAGTAGAATATAATTGAAAGTCTTCTCAAACATACTGTCTGGGTAGAAATTTCTAGTTAATACTAAGAGAAATAGTCGATGCGTACCGCTGTTCTAGAAATGATCATGTGCATCCGGATATACGAATTTTCTTTTCATAAGATGACGCTTATTCATGGGCAGCAAGAAACGACTCTTGTTTTCTTCATGCGGTACCACGCGGATTTTTTTTCTGCTTCATTTATCACATTTTATTGCTTAATATCTTTTGTAATACCGCTTGAGATTCACTTCTTTGCAAGAATCCATCTTCAGATACTTTACTATGTATAAAGTTATTTGCTTTGATAACCGACCAATGACCACTTTCTTGTTTAGTGTTTCATGCATTTTCTCCATTTTCGTATTACCTTTTTTTCAGAACGAAGTTGAATAGAAAAGATGATTCTTTGACTCCAGTCTTTATTTCAAACGCCTCGATATAAAACCTTTTTTATAATTTACTCTGTATTTGTTAGCGTTTCTTGTACTGATGACAACATGTTATTGGTGATTGATTGCAGTCTGTAGTATTTTACAAATTACCGAATTATGTCCTTCTTTTGTCCTAAGAGTAAGTTTAACTCTTCACGTTTTCACTCCTCACAGAGATAGCATACGGTTTGATCCTGTTAAATCTGCATTTTATCCTTTCAGATTGCAATTATGTTGGAGTAGGCGTTCGTGTGTTGTATTTTTTTTTTATTATTATTTTTTAAATATTATGTAAATCTCCATATGCCGTTTGTATCTACCAGGGTTATTACAGCATAAGGAGACATGTGTCTAGTTTGTATGTATGCTAGGAGTCCGCAGAATACTACCTATTGATTGAGGGTTGTTTGAGAGTATTTTGTGTATCAGGCCCTGTATTTTGTATTTTAACCTGTGTGGTGTGAGTGTTTGGCAGTTGTAGATTAAGTGTGTGACTCTGTTAAATGTCCGCATAGGAGGCATTTGGTATAATTGTGTGATATGGCTGTATGACCCACACGTAGACGGTTTAGGGTACCATATTATTTTCCGCTTGTGCCATCTGGAGGCCACTAAGGTTCTATGGTTGATTTTATGCTGCTAAGGAAGGTTGTTTGAAAGGTCCAGTCGGTGGTCCATTCCTGGTTACTGTTGTTCAGCTAATGTTGATGCAGGTGGTGAATATTCTGGTACTGGTGAAAGTACCATGGGTTCAAGGTCTACTTTATCACTATCGTGCATCTCAATGTGACTTGGGATCCACAGAAAGCGGATTTCCCTTCCTTCCTTATGTAGTGTGTGTAGATTGTGTTGGATGTCTAATATTATGGTATTTTTATTGTCTTGACGACATATTAGTTGTAGAGAGAGAGAGTCTGTTATAACCAATGCTTTTCGATGTGGAAGCACAGCTGATCCGATGTACTGAAGCACATTATTCCACACAAGTCTGCGTCCAGAGAAGTGCAGCCATCGCTCAGTAGGATTGAGTGTAGTACATTGTGTGTTGTGAACTTATATTGACATTTCGAGTTAATATACAGCGAATTTCAGATTTATTTCCGTTCAGTCCTATATACGCCGAAGCTGCAGTTTCAATTTATTCTACTGTTCTATCTTGCAAAAATTTGACATCATATGTTAACAATTCTTTGGGGTGTCCGTCTAATTTTTTGGTTGCTTCATCTCGGAAGAAATGATATCGGAAAACACATAATGCAGAGGGAAAGTCGAGAAGAAAGGGCACTGTAAAAGGTCTTCAATACGTTACATCGATCAAATAAAACAAACAAGATTGAATATTGGTGAGCCCGCGATAGATTACGAACATAACCGTCGCAAATAGCAAATCTTCACGCTGTGTTTTAAATCTATGCAGTATTATATAATGGACTGGTTGACGAAATTCTAATCGCGCATTGAAATCGCCCACGTGACAACTCTGTATAAGTTATTCTCCCTGATATTGTCTTGGTAATATCTTTAAAAAGAATTCTGTTTCTTTATCGTATGTAAACGTATAAACACCTGAATCAATGATTATATTTTTGATACTCATCTGAATTTGATATTTCCACGCACACTCAAAGAAACATTCCATTAGTTTTACGATTCCACTACAATTAATACTTTTTCGTTCAAACTACTAATCTAACTTGGTCCGATTATATTTCGTTTTATTTTTTTCAAATTTTGTGCAACAATTAAATTTACTTTATGATTTTGAAATTTATACTCGTTTCATTTAATTAATTTTGAGACGCATCCCTTGGGTACTAATGATGTTTTAAATACTTTCGACGATTTACTAGATGGAGTTATACACATCAGCCTGGGGTCACCCTTTCATTTCGGGGGCCGTTATATGCGGAATATTTTTAGTATCATTCATATACTAATGCATCTTGACTAAGTTTTAGCTTGAAAAGGAAAGAATTTATTACGCCACCGTTGTTCCTGATAATGAACCATCAATCTTTGCTAGAGATTAGTAGAGTTACCATAATAATTGTAATTGTTCTCATACATTTTTAAACTTTGACTTCCACTCGGGCTGGTTAGCTGATTTTCCTCTATGTCATAACAAGGATCACCTTTAATTTAGTTACAGTATTCTATAGAATCAATCTTACGCTATAATACTACTTTTATTCTACCGCGCGAGAATCGAAATTAAATGAAAATTTGAAAATTAATCAGATTTTTATCAACGATTTACAATCGGAATAATAATATGAAACAGACACGAATGTATTTCAGACGAGCGACAAAGGTTGCTACAACGCAAACCGCGTGTTTCACATTTAGTGTACACACGAGAGATCGTTTTTATTTAGTTTATCACGGACATTTTATAACGAGAAGGAACTATTTTCGGCGTAAAATAGTGCAGAGTTTCGAAAAGAATTCAAAGTTATGCGGAATTTTTTTGTGCAGGGATAGCTTAAGAGCCCCGTTTACGAAACACGTCCACAAGATTTGGAAGACTTGAAAACACGTGAAGAAACTTCAAAAATTCAGCGACATATACTCGAAAAAGTCTTCGACAGTTTTAAGACTGAATGAATATGGCGGCCATCTGAACGATATTGCATTTCACAAATGATTGTAAACTAATCACTCTTGCTATTTTTAAATAAAATTTGTTTAAAAAAATTTCGTCGACTAGATTTTGAGTTATTCGAAAAACAACAAAACTATCCGTCTTCTTCGCTGGGTCGCTCTATATTTCGGATTTGCGAATTTCCAAAAACATATTTGACTCCATTTAAAAACGTTCTATAGAACGATAATACTGTTTAATAGTTTAATCTAGACGAAATATAAGTAAAAAAATGTTTCTTCGTAATTTATAGTTTTATTATTAAAAACTAACATTTCAAAAATTGTTCTTTTTTGGTTAAAAAAAAAAAATTCTTTCGAGTTCCGAATTATTTAGTTTCAATATGAGCTGAGATGGATTATAGTTTAACAAAAACATATATAGTATTTTTTTTTAAACATCATAAATTGCTACAAACAGCGGTAATTACATAAGTAGAAGATTAGGATTGGCCTAGTGACTTCAGTGATGGAATGTATTGAAATATATAATAATTAGAAAGAAGACAAATGTTCATCTTTTGAATAAGAAGGAAATGCGAACTTATTAAATGATCGAAATTACATCTCGACATCGCTGCGAAATACTTTAGTGAATAATTAAGTACAATCTTAAAAATCGCTTTTCGCTATTAAATTTTACAGTTCATTATCAGATACGTTTTATAATATAATCAGCCGTCATCATTATACCTCGTGTTATGTGTTAATACATTAGAGCGTGTAGCCAGAAATACTCCCGAGCAATATGCGCGTTGACGTGTGATATTTAGCTAGGAGGCGAAAACTGAGACGCAAGGCAGCACGAGTTTCGTTAATACGACGCAAATTGCAAGTGCGATGCGACGTGGCGCGATTATGTGGTTGAAACGCAGTTTATTTTATATATATATATATATATATATATATATATATATATATATATAATAATTAGTTAAAGAACGCAAAGAACTTTATAACAATCCAAAGTACATGGAAATAAAATTAACGCGTGGAAATTCAGACGAAACTGCAATCATCTTAAATTTAAAAGGTGGCCAATTAAAATTCATGATATTACACGTATTTATCACGCATTACGCCTGTCTCTTAATAAATCTACGCGTATGATCGTAGTGTTATGCCGCCAGGTTCCAGCTCATATTGGATTCTAAACGATTACACTGCCTGCATCGCAGTTCCTCCATCAGATTTCGAGCGACACATCAGCCAGGAATTATCTCTATGGAAATAAAAATGACGTTCTGGTTCTTTCAACTAATAGATTGCGTTTAGTCAAGTCAACAATATGATCGTGGAATGTAAACATGCAAACACGTTCACCTCCTGCAGTGGAATGATTCACGTTAGTGCGCCTTTCGCAGTGTCATTCTTACTGTTTATCATGTCTTCCTCATTTGTCCGCAATATTCCTTCCACTTCTTCTCGCTGAAAACATCAACCCTCTCCGAACGAATTATTTTTTACATAAAACAGCCCTCTACCACTCGATCGAATATCTTTTTCCCCGCGTGCCTCTAGCTAAAATAACCTGATTTAATAATAATAATAATAATAATAATAAAACCGAGCATTTGAGTTTTGCGAATTGAAAGTAGCTCCTAATTTTTTATCGGTTTATTAGTAGATTATTATTTCTTTTAAATTAATGTTTAATGTTATGTTATATTTTACGTGGTTTTGCAATTTATATTTTCTCACGTTGGAAAAGCGAATATAACAAAAAAATTGCTTAATTCGTCATCTACGTTAGAAATTATATCGATCATTTGTCTATAGTTAATATTTTAAAAAAAAAAAAAACCGACCTATATATATATATTTTTTCCCGTTCAAATTGCTTGCAATCTGTCCTGTAGAACAATAAGCAGCCTTGCTGACAAAAAACATTATCAAACGAACGCTGTACAATTACAGCTATTCGTAGCTTCTCTGGGTATTAATTTATAAAATCGAAAGCTGTAGTGCAGTTCAGTTTGGCAGATCCTATTCAAACGTCTGAACCGCGTACCATTATTTATTAGATTGACAGCTAGTGGATTATTGGTCAAGTCGTTGCTTATAATTGATCTGATGGTTTCCTTTACCGTAGGAATTTGTAAGTCTCTATACAAGATTTCTGACAAACCGAGATGCACACACTATAATACTAACACCTTCGCCTGGAATCGTTCGATGATCTTAAGGTTACAATTACTGGTTGTACCATCATAGATCTGGATGCCATAAGTCCAAATAGGTTTTAAGACTACATAACAGAGCCTTTTATTTTCTAGTGATAATGTAGAACGTTTATTCATCAGCCAATTCATTTCTCGATATTTAATATTAAGCTGTTTTCCTTTAGCAGTAATTTGATTCATCCGAGTTCATCTTTGATCTAAATGCAGTCTAAATTTAACCTTGTGTCTGGGAGGGATCAGTTGTCCGTTAAGATGAATATGTACACATCTTTTCCTATATTTAATGTAAATAATACACGAGCTGACTTTAATTCGTTTACTTCGATCTTCCACATTTTGAACCACTTGTCCGAGTTAAGTGTCGCTGAAGATGTTTAGTTGCCATTGCAAGAATTTGTCGATAATATCGTCATCGAACACGGCCGTTGTTGTATCGACGTTTAGAATTATATCGATTATATAATTTATTGATAATTAATTTTGTAATTAAACTTGCCGTATCGTTACTTCGTAGTTAATAAACGATTATGACAGTTATTAAATTTGATAAAAATTGCCGACTTCCCTCAGTTTTTAATGTTAAGATACTGTATCAATTTTCACCAACATTCGTCGAATTTTCTTATATTAGCGCTATTTGATATTTCATTTCAGCGTGTGTGTGTGTGCACAAACGTACAAAACTAAAAGTGGGAATAACCGTTATTAGATTCGGAAGGTTTATTTGTAATTACGAATATTTCTAAACTACTCTCACACACTTAGGTCGTAGTAACGGGTGGGGTACAGAACGAGGGAACCGGTTATCGCGCTAAAAAAACCACCAAACTCGACGGCGATGTATCTGGATTTTATCCTACTGAGGCTGGCGTTCCACAGGGCTCTGTTTTGGGTCCAATTCTATTTCTTTTGTATACACATGACCTCCCAGTTAAAACCAACACTGAGGTTGCAGCATTCGCTGATGACACAGCATTGTTTGCAAGCGACAACGATCCGATAGCGGCGTCGGAAAAATTACAGGCCTGTTTAAAGCACCTAAAAAAATGGGCACGACAGTGGAGAATTAAGGTCAACCCATTGAAGTCAGTACTTGTCACGTTCACAAATAGACGCGATACATGCCCACCCGTTTATCTTGATGGTCTTATTCCACAGGAAAGTAAAGCTCGGGCTTGATCGACTAATGACGTGGAAAACACACATTAAGATGAAGGTTAAAGAAATAAACATAAAACTGAGAAAGATGTACTGGCTCCTGGGCAGACATTCCGAGTTACCTCTCAAATCGAAATTATTGCTGTATAACGCAGTTATCAGACCGGTGTGGACCTACGGTATATCCCTTTAGGTTACAGCATCGGTGTCTAATATTAACATGATGCAACGATGTCAGTCAAAAATATTAAGAATTATAACAAATGCGCCATGGTATATGCGTAATGACAACCTGTATCGCGACCTAGATGTACCATATGTGCGAGAGGTAATCCAAACATATAGTGAACATTACTTGCACAGATTAGAATACCACCCGAACCGACTGGCAGTTGACTTACTAGATTGTGGTAACGATGTTCATAGACTTAATCGATACACCCTCTTAGACCTTCCACATCGGTTTGATTGATTGGCGAGGTAGCTCGGAGTATCATTGGTGAATGATATCTCCAATCCTTTCACGACCCATATAGATAAATTGCTTATTGGCTATGTAAGCTAGATTGCAATTTTTATACAATTAAAAAAAAAAAAAAAAAAACCTAAATATAGTTAAATATCTAATTCAAAAAAAACTTAATTTCTAATTAATAAAATAAAATTTAAAAAGGAATTATTGTTAATATTTATCGAAGATAGAAAAAAAACCGGCTAAACGTATTTACAAAGAAAACCACCAGTGTAACAGCTTCCTTATTTACATATAATTCAGGTTTTTAACAAAGTTAGCGCGTTGTCAAAAATAACAAATACACTCCGTTCTCGTTATTAGATGCCACGACTATTGCCGATGTTAGGTTGATGTCGAGCTTCGTTAATACTTTCGAAGCGTCCTCTATATCGTCCGATGTTTGATAAAGTTTTTCAGCGTTTATCTCCGTAAGTTCTTGAATCGAGATAATCTTTTGCGCCTAAAAACTTTTCTTTTCCACCTTCATCGTCCCTATATTAAAATATTTCCATCTTTCGGCGATATAAAAAAGAGCTGCCATATCCTTTTTCTACATTCCCAGCATTTTCCCCGTCGGTTTTCATCACGTTTTAGCGAGGTTGATATTCATTTACCGACCAATTGGGCGGAAATACCATTTTGCCGTAAGGAATTTTTGTTCTTGATGAAGGTGGAACTCACAGGTGTCGTGCAATTAGAATGCTATAAATCTGACGACTTTTCATGCGGAATAAATACAATTGAATTATTTTCTTCGAAATTGCTTTAATTCGGTTTCCGATCAACTCGCAGCAGTTTATGTGGCCGCATTCGTGTTATATATATATATATATATTAAAACTTAATAAGTTATCGTAATTAATTAACTATTAAAGAAGAAAAAGGTTGCTTAACATGCGTTTACCTTGTACGGAGAAGTCTTGAATGTGCTGCCTGGACCATCCTGAATATTGGCGGGTTGTTTTAAATATTTATAGATAGCATTTCCCGGAAGTGTTTCGAAATCTTGTTTTCGCTTCCACCGTGGAATCAAAACTGCGCAGTGCGCGTGCGTTGATGTTACCACCACACAATCGTGCACGGAAGGTATCGATAATTACAGGATGTTTAGTCTGAACTAAATATACATATATATATATATATATATATATATATATATATATATATATATATATATATATATGTATATATATATATAGCAAATACATATTTAAAAAAATCAACGAGAGAAAAAAACGTTAGATAAAATCAATCGTCACACCGTTATTATCAATTTTAATTATCTACACAAAACAAACATATATACACACACACACGCACACATACGCATATAGATAAACCGTTAAACCCGTATCGTTACCAATATTAATGACTAATACCGTAGACGCTAATTAATAGAAATAGTGTTAATCGATTAATTAAATAATTATTACAGAGTTATATTTATATACAAGAATTTAATAGGCAATTAATTTCCTTTTTTTCCTATCCACGTACCATCAATTAGATGTATGTACCATATATATAATTGTAACGTAGTTTTTTTTTTGTGCCCTCATTCCGGACATTTCGCCAGTGGGGAATGTTTATTGTTTAATAACTAAGATGTAATATTGTAAGGGGCAGAGGATTATAGTGCTAAAATGAAAAATTATAATTATATAGAAAAGTGCGGGTGTATCTGAAGCTAAATTAAAAGCACGGTGTGTATAGTAGTCCTCTGCCAAGTGTACTTAATATCTAGGGTGGCGACGGGATGAACTACATCGTTATATACCATGTATGTGTGTGTGTTTGTGAGAATGCGTGATAAGAACAATGAACTTAAAATATACTTATTGCCAATTTGTACATTTTCTATTATCCAAATGCAAATAAAATTATAAAGAAAACTTCTTCGTAAACAAAGCAAAATAAATCTTATAAAAAAAATACGTACAATTTTTTACAAAGAAAAATAACACGAACTTAAAACAAAATGAGTATACGGATTTACAATTATTATTATTTAAAAAAAAAAAAAAATATTCATACTTATAAAAATAAAAGAGTAAAATCGTTAATAATAATAGAGTGGGAATTACATTAATAGTTACAAAAAACAAAAACTTAAGTTATATAACAAAACTAGTGTAGGTGTGTAATGTATATTCTGTGAGGAGTGCGTGTGTAGACAATCAGTGAGAAGCGTAGACCACACACACTGTTGCAGTTTCAGGTTTGAATTAAGTTTTAAAGAAAAATAATTTACTATTGTCCGAATTTAAACTTCTTATACACATGGCTGACTCCGTATACAACAGGAGATTTTTGGAATTAGATTTATTAATGACCGTTGATTCTGCGGAATTAATTCTGAATTGAGACCGAAGATCCCAGAAACAAGGGTAGTGATATAATACATTACACAATGTGCACACAGGGTCGCCTATAAGATGGAGGATCCAAATTTTCTACGTCCCGAGAGCACCTATATAAAAATTAATGTTTAAATTTTTCAATTTCATTCGATCGGAAACTTTCGGGAAAAACACATAGGTCTTCCTTTCAGTTTGCGTATCTAACCCACCTCTCCTGCTATGTTACGAGTGAGTTTTTAATGATTTTTATCGGGGTTTAAGCTAGAGGTTTCAACATTTAGGAACTGGAAATTCACAAGACAGGAAATATCCCCAACCACCCTGTATTCAGTGATGATTGAGGAATCCGTTACGAGAAGATTCAGTGGAAGAATGTTAGAGATAACGTTGGTAGCAGACGCGGGGCAGGTTCGATATAGAGATGAAACATTTAAAAGACATTTCCTACAAGATTAATGTTTTTTTTTTTATCGATATATATGAGACAGCCATACCTGTACATCATCATCGACCCCAGGGAAAGAAATAACCCAGAAAGGCATTGCATTTTTCAAAATTTTCTGTCAGGATAGACATATGTGTATAAAATACTTACTCGTAGTGATGATATATATATATATATATATATATATATATATATATATATATATATATATGCACGATTATTTAAATATTTCACGTTCATTATTATACATTATTATGAGACGGAATGTGCTTATACCTGTAGTTGATGCTACTCAATGAAAAAGAAAACGATGGCAGCGAATATGTAAACACTGTACATCGATAACCGAACAACTAAAGTATATTTAGTTGAGAATTAGTCAGAGTCCAGATTAACCGATAAGAAATTAAAAACGATCGGACTACGAATTGAACAGTGGACGACGACACTGTCCCGCGCATACAGACGCGGAGAGATGTCGTTAACCAGATTACGAATCGGTCACAGACAAGGCCAAGTTTACGCATGGATCCATAGTTCATGGGAAATGCGTCGGTAACACGATAAGCATTGCTCCTAAATACGGAACGTATTATTGTAGAATGTCCCAATTTCAACCGACAACGATAAAACGCTATGAAGTCTTCCCGGAATTTTTAAAACATAAATTCTACTATATTCTCAAAGAAAAGTATCCTGACCGATACCTCAAAATTCACAAATAAAATCACTTCATAACGAACCGCATATTTTTCATCTCCCTTCAGAAGAAATTATAGCGATATACAAAGAAGCCTTAAAGTACATGATAAAACATTCACATCCGAAGAAATATCTAATATGGACTCGTTTAGCGCATTGCAACATATACGACTCCAAATTGAAATGACAAACATCGACACTATCAATTTAAAATTTATAATATCCATAAACTAAACAACGAGTTGGCGTTTATATGAACTACGGCGCTCACTCGGGAATTAAACGAAATCGTAGATATTGCTGCTAAAACATATAGAAAAAAATCTGAATACGGTTAATACACTTGTCGAGTGTATTAAATAATAACAAGATTACACCAACGCAACAATGGGAAGCTTATTGCACGCACTTTTATCAGATTAAACCAAAACTAGGGTCATTATATTACATCAGAAAAAAAAAAAATTGGACGAGAAAAAGTAGCATTAGCCATATTGACGTATAAGACAAACGAGGTTCACTCACAACACTCGCCGAATGGAGATCCTTCGCCAAACTGCTCCGCGTGCAATACCCAATTAACGAGAAATCACGTACTATTAGAATGTAAATTAAGTAAGGTATACTATGCAATAAATAAATGGTTACAATCATTTAATCTCAGCATCAACAATTCGAAATCAACCTATACGCTGTTCAATAGAAAATTACAAAATAAAAAGTTAAATTTAACGCAATATGGACTATACAACATGTCACACAAACCAAATACTTAGGAGTATTAACTGATAATAATTTAAAATTCTATAATCATTTCAATCATATTTCAACAAAAATTAGCAAATTTATGATAAACTTTATAACAATAAATAAACTATAAGAAGGGAATAATATTATATAAAAGTATAATATTACCAAACATACTTTATGGCAGCGTAATCTCTATAATGATATGTTAAATATCAAACGATTTCAAAACAAATTAAAAGCATTCCCCACAGAATGATTGCATTAAAATTAATCAAATCTTACAGAACAATTATGGCTAGCATTGTCATCGCTGGTATTAAACCGTTGGTGTATGAGATTGAGAAACGTATTAATATTTTATTAATAAAAAATAATGTAAATACAACTCGTGAATTTAACAACACGCAATATCAGCACCCCTACTATTTACATCGAGAAAAAAAAGCTCTAACAATTAAACAATTCAAAATAGTATTGGATGAATATTATGTTAAAAAATATCAAAGGTTACTGGATGAATACAATGGATTAGCGAAACAATATTTTCCCAGTGTAGACAGAAGACTAAAAAATGTTGTATTCGTGCCAAATTATTTCAATACACAGTTTATTTGCGGACACGGATTATTTAAAGACTATTTATATAAGTATGGAATATACGAATAAATGTGCAATATGTAATTTAACCGATCATGTAAAGCATATACTGACAGGATTACGTCAACGCTGATTTCGCAGATATAAATGCAACAGAATTGGTGGATAAGCAGTTCAAAATATTTGACGTTTTCACAGTATCAGAAATAACATACCGCAAAATACATCTACATATATTTTAATCAAATTAATTGTATAATATCACCTTAATGTAAAATGGGCTGAACTGAGTAAACTTAATTGGATGGGCTCTTTTCAGTTCATTATTTATAAATTACATGTATCTCACTTATAAATAAATTCACCCCATCGTAATTTACGAACTGGGGACAAAAAAAAAAAAAAAAAATTTACAAAGAATATGATAATCCGAGAAATATTTTACAAACAATATTACAGGATAATGACCAAATAATGTAACAACTCCTAAAATTCCTCACGAATTACAGGCATAATTCTCGTAACATATAAAGAATCAACAGATGCAAATAATCGCAGTAATAGAGCGTCTTTAAGTAAAATAAAGAGAAAAGACTGAATACGTAATATAGCTATTATTAGCGTGCTTCGTTTCTTTAATCATTATATGGTAAGTGAAATTTTAACACTGACAATATATTTTCCGGTTGACCGTGAAATGTGTCAATTCTAATTTATATTTATGCAAAAATATCGAAAATCATCTAGAAAAAGCAGCGCTTATAATAAACAGTCTGTATAAGATTTATAATTTTCTATCAAAATTTCGCATCTGACTGAAAAGGTGAAAAAAAAAAAAGTAAGTAAGTAGCGAGGATTTACTGAAATTTATACAAGTCGATCAAGTAGTATTATAAGTAGAAAAATTAATTTAATTTTTTCTAAACTATTTTTTCTTATATTTTAATTTCTGCCGACGGACACGACCTCTATCGTCGAACATCCTAAAATAAAATAAAAATAAATAAATTATCGTCGTCTACGCTTTAAAATTCGTTTTATTATAATTAAATGGTCATTGTATAAAAATGTCGGGTTATGTGCGCGCGTATGTATATAAACGTGTGTGTGATGTGTTTGTGAGGTGGTTGCGAACAAAAGATTACATTTCGCCATTTTCGCGTTATTCTTATTTTATGCATCTAAATCACTTTGAATTAAACAAGAACTGGAAATAATTTTAATTTGAATTTGAATTATTATTGCTCTTACTATTACTACGTATTATGACTGTAAAATTACTATACAGTTCCTCATTTAATAATACCGGATAATTTGAGATATAAGATGCGTATTCTTTATTTCGAGTTAAATCTCACGGCGCATATATATATATATATATATATATATATATATACACACACACATATATATATATATAAGTTATTATTACAATATTTATCTAGATTAGTCAAATATGAATTAAGTGAAAACTATAATAATAGTGATCTAAGCTGTCGCCCTGTAATAATAGTCTATGAAAGACGGTTAAAATAGTTACTAATCCTAATACATACTTACCCCCGTTGAATTATCAGGATAGAATTGTGCTATTCAGATCAAGACAAAAGTGAAATTTGAACTTACATAAAGTACGGTGTGCATGCTCAGAATTGCAATATGGTATTTGCTTATCAGAATGCTAGAGTCAAATCCGACCTTAAAAAGTGTCTAAGCACGATTTCGGATGGAATATTAGCAGCGAATTTTGCTACTGTTGCTGAAATACATAATCATATAAATTCGACAAGTTCGAGGTTAGCAGCAATCCAGTCATCCGCAGAATGCACACATCGTGTCTTCCGGATAATCCGTCAAGACGTTTGAGAAGAAAGTGGCGTCGCGATGCTATTCCTATCACCTAATTGATTTCAGTCTCCCTTCTCCTTCCAGACGATAGCGTATGTCTTTCTCTCCTATTATTGTACCTGTTTATTCCTATTATCATTATTTCGTCCCAATCTCATTCCCATATTGTACATTCCTTCTTCCTCATCGCAGTCTTGTGCCTTAATGGAGGCACTCGATTAAACCCCCTCTCTTATCCGTGATCTACGTTGTTAGTAGCACTAAGTGCTGGTACGATGTTAAAAAAAATAAAAAAAAAAAAAAAAATAAACTGAAAAAGAAGAAAAAGTCTATTGGGTCGTTCAAGGTTTCTACGATTTTCTTTATAAATCTATCTATCAAAGCGTTTATCATAATGAATTCTATTTTACTACTTACTCATTTCCGTAATTCTTGGAAGACGTCAAAAGTAATACCCATCCCTAAAGCTGGTAAGAATACCTCAGATCCATATACGTGTCTCTCTTCTCAGTAATTTTAGCAAGATAACCGGAAAAATTATTCTTAGTCGATTAAAAACTTTTATTATAGAAACTAAAGGATAAAAATCTGCAGATAGCTTCTATGTATTGCGCGTCTTATCGTACAGATACTATTCGATGAAGATTAAATATAGGATTCGAGGAATTAAGATAAATGGAAAATCGTTATAAATTACGATAAAATATAGTCAATTTTACTTAACGAAAATGGAGTGGAACGGTGTCATTCCGGACAAAGATTTTACTTTGTCTAAACGTATAGAAGATGTCGTTAACAAAACTCGAGCCTATTTAAATTTTTTTCGCAGTATTCGGTCGATTTGTATACCAATATTTTTCCAATAATCTATAAATTTTAATGTGTCTTCTCCGAAAATTTTAATCGGCTTTTGGCTACTCCCGTATAACAGTGTAATGGGTGGGCGCTGATCATGAATTGTCTTCCATCTTTCCTTCTTTGCTGCCACGTGTCTTCTAATTTCTGGTGGTGCTATGCCAGCGAGTTCATATAATTTGGATAGAGGCGTTGATCTTAAGCAGCCAGTTACTGCTCTGCATGCTTCATTTAAAGCAACGTTAACTTTCTTCGCATGTACGGAACGGCTCCAAACTGGACATGCATACTCTCCTACAGAGTAACAAAGGGACGATGTTCGTAATAGATGCGGTTTAGCTCCCCATCTACTACCGGTCAATTTTCGAATCAAGTTCGTTCTTGTCATCACTTTTATCTTTGTGACTTCACAGTGCTGCTTGAAACGATCTATCAAGTAAGATACCTAGATACTTAGGATTATCAGTGTGTTTTAGTTTTGTACCACGCCATTTTATGCTTAGCTTGCGTTTTGCTTCCCTATTTCGAAGATGGAGAGCGCAGGTTTGAGTTTTCATTAGATTCAGCTGCAGCTGATTTTTTTTATGGTAATCATCCAATTCCACGATTTGTTCAAATGTGTTATTTTGAGCTGTTACTACTAGATCATCCGCATACAGAAAGTGTTTTGTATCGATGCCTATCGGTCGATCATTAGTATAAATATTAAAAAGGAGCTAGTGCCCTGCGGTAGTCCATTTTTTTGTTTTCTCCATGTACTTTACCATTTAAAGAAAAACATAATAACGTCTATTTTTTAGCAGCATTGATGTTATCTGAGTAAATTCAAAATCTTTGGTTGTTTCATACACTTTATCAGCCAAAATTCGGCGTGACACTGTTATATCGTATCTTTAATCAGAAGTGCTACGTTAATTGTTTATGGACTCAAAAACCATGTTAATCGGTTAGCCGTTGATCTTTCCCAGAATAGCGTGCGATTTGGACGATCGAAGCGACCTAGTCAGATTGAACTAGAATTCCGTTCGTAGACAGTAATTTATAAAAATCAATATACACGCAATATTTTTTTTTATTTTGTTTTCTACTTCTGCCAATTCATTCCTAGTCATGCGGGCTATCTCTGAAGGGTATCATCGTTTTCTCTTGTATGGGGAATACATCCATGTATTCAGGCCATCTCTTAAACTAGGTGGCGAATTCTGTTTCAGTCGTCAGCGTGACGTACTGAATAGCAGAGATTAACTCATTGCAGTATCCGCGTATGCGTATTACATATCTTTACGCTGCTCTATTGCTTCGTCGACCATGCAGACACTAAGTTCTCGATGAATAGCTTCGTTGGTAACGTACCACGGCATTCTGTATATATCAGTCCTAATGTTTTATTTGGAAAGCGTTGTATTATACTTCTGTTTGTCCTGTTCGTACATCCCCATATTTGCGCAGCATAATTCCATGTTAGCTTTGTTATTAATATTAATACTCTATCGGTTAAGGAGGGGTTCGAATGATAAGCCAGTAGAGAGATCTTAATTTGATATCTAGTCATTTTCTTGTTTTTTGTATATGCACCTTCCAGCTTAGGGTGCGATCTAAGTGTACTTCTAGATATCTGATGCTGTTGCTTCTCGATATCATATTTTTACTCAGTTATAGATAATTTTGATGATCAGTTCTATTGGTGAATGAGATATGGGTGCATTTATCAGGATTCACCTCTAGTTTCCAGGATTGAGCCGGCCACAGTACATCAGCGTCTGAGCGTTACTTACTTTTGCCTATGTCCCTGGGCACAATATCCGCCTTGTCCTATAACTTCAGGTAAACTAATTTCATTATCACACGCATACATATATATATATATATACAATAATTATTATTATCATTTTCATTATTATTGGCAGCACTTTTTTCAGGAATTTGAAATGTTGTTAAACTATGTATGAAAAAATATATATATTTAATAATTCAAACTTACTTTACAGACGAAAGACTATCTTCCGATTCACTGGATCTCCATGGAGAAACAACATCGTCATTCTCGATTGCCTTAGAATGACACTCGATAAACAATAGGCAAATAACAGCCAGAATAAAAATTGTTCTCGGAGGATGTGGCTGAAAGAATTAATCGATTAAATCATTAATTAATTGAAATAATATATGTATATACACTAAAATTAATAAGTTACGAGCTATAATGTATAAATGAATGATTCCGCATAAATTATATTCGCGTAAGGTGACTCTCGAACATCTTAATATTCTAGTATTCACGGTGTTCATTGTGAGCTTTTAAACAGTGTCGTCTTGATGCGAAACATCGTATATATTTATTTTTTAATTAGAACTCAAGTGTTCGAATAAAAACATGATAGCGGTTACCACTAGTCTGTTGGTGTATACATACACACACAACATATATATATATATATATATATATATATATGTATATATATAATTGCGATCTAAGACGATGGGGGCACCGAAGGAAATATTAAATAAAATAAATATAAAAGTAAAAATTTAATAATAGTTAACGTAATATAAGATATCGTTTAATAACCAAGGTATTTCCATCGTAAGCGTGTTAGATCGTCAAAAGTGATAAGTTACGTCGGAAAGCCATAATGATTAGCATGATGATAGCAATAACCTGGGAATAATAAACATAATTCAGTACGAATTGCCAGGCTATTGAGGAAAATCCGGAGAACGATGATGGGTAGAGCGAGCAACCGACAATAGCGTAATATAGATATATGTAAATGTATGTGTAAGTAGGCACGTGCCAGATTAAGATCAGCGTATATAGCAAAATTAAAATCGATATCGAATGAGAAGATATACCTTCTCTCCGCAACGAGATCGAAATTTATCAGCGAAAATAATTGTTTGTTATATTTTTATTAATAATCGTAGTATACTTTTATACGTGCTCGGATAAAAATATGAGCCATGAATAAATTTAGTAAATAAAATTAAATATTTAACTACGGAGCTAAAAATCGAGCGGAACAACGGACATCACCACGATCCGGAAGTAACCAGGTTACGCAATTTTATACTTTCTCTGTATATGTGCGGATGAATTTTGTGTATATTTTGTGAATTTGTATTATTTCGTGATGTGAATAATTATTTGTGAATTATTTATATGTAATGTGATGTAAAACTCGTTTAATAATAATAATAATTAAAATAAAATACTTAATTTATAACTTATAATCATTATTATAGCGAAACTGTTGGTTGTTGGCCTCTACGCCGAGAGATTCAGTTTACCGAGTGGTTAGTTAAATTGAGTCCAATTTCGTATGATATAAAATTAAAAGAGAATAAAATAAAGGAAATAAGTTGTAAAATATTTTGCACAGTATAACTGTGCTGGTATCTAAGTTACTCTGGTACATTACCAGAAAGGAGTACTGTACGTCATAAATTGGTAATACACGAGGGGATCAGCCCCTAACGATATATATATATATATATATATATATATCGCCACTACTATTCAAATGCTCGGGAATGTCAAAGCAGCTTTACCAACACGCAAGGAACTACAGCCGAAGGTTCAAAATCAACAAATTTGCAGATGAACTGGCGGTGATGGTTACAAGGCCTGGAGATATGGAAAAAATGTTAACGAGTTTACAACATACTACAAAGAAAATATGGAATGAGCATTAATACCGAAAATAATAAAATCGTGTGCATCAGTAAACAACCGATGAAGGTTAACATAAGGTTGGAAGGAAAAGCTTTAGAACAGGTGAAAGAGTACAAATATTTGCGACAATGGATTATATCGCAAACAAATAGCAGCTAGAATTACAATGGCAAAAACAGCATTCGCGAAAAAATGATCTTTGATCACACAGTGAAACGTGTCCCTAAACGTAGGGAAACGAATATTAACAACTTATGTATGGCCAGCAGTAGCCTTGTATGGAGCAGAAACTTGGACTATGTCTATAAAAGATAAACGAGAATTATAAACATTTGAAACTTGCTGTTGGAGTCGTCTGCTGAATGTCACATGGACTGGCAGAGTATCGAATCAAAATATTTTTGACCGAGTCAAAGAACGTCGTTCTATCCTACAAAGCATATGAAAAATAATCGGGCATGTATCGAGATATGGAGAGATGCTAGCCGACGAAATGGAAGTCTAAATAGCCGGGAAAAGATCGAAAGGCAGACCAAGGTTAATACTGATGGACACCATAAAACAAGAAGTAAGAATACTGACGTATGTCTAACTGAAGAGTAGGGGGGCAGATCGTGAACAATTGTAAGACGGATATAGAGTAACGGCGAACCAACCATAGAACTGAACTATACACGAATATAAGAGAGAGAGAGAATAAACGCCACGGTAATTTCAGTAATAATAATAATATCATAATAAAACAATGATTATGATAACAACAATTCCTTTGAATAATACTTTATAATATTTTGCAATTTGTTTGCAATTTTAACAGTTCACTACTATCACAATACTTTATAATATGTAAAATAGTGCAACAACCACTTGTAGGCTCACATTTGCGCCAATTTCATTCGCAGTCATCGAATGCGTACATGCATGCACCTATAACTCTTATACGAGGTAATATTATAATTTATCAGCACTTGGTACGTAAATGCGAGACAAGCATACATACGTATACATACAAGCTGGGATTATTCGACCTGTAGGTATAATTTTATTTGGTGCCAAAGTTTTTTCATAAGTGCCGATAAACAAAGCTTCGGTAACCGTGGAATTTCTTGTGTAGTACATCCTGTTTAATTAAATATATCGGGAATATGCGAAGAAGAAACTGAAGATAAAAGAGATAGGGTTCAAACATTCTGATAAAGTAGAGGAAACAGAATGAACACATGATGGAAGAATGGAAAAAGAGAAGTGCGACAAGGATGAAACAACAGCGCCAGGTTCAACGGTCCTACGTAAAATGGCCAAAGTCGATAAATACATACATACATATATATCGATAATCATAATAATAATAATATATGGAATAATGATAATATTACGCAGTTGAGAATTTGAAATATCTCGTATTTTACGATTTATTAGTCATATTTAAATCGCTTATTATTGATAAAATATTAATAATATTTTGTACGAATGAAAAAAATTGCGCATATACGCGTCTTCGATAAAATATTGTTCGGTTTGTAGACGTTATAATAATTGCCCGATTGATGCTAAACGTAATAATTCAATGTTCCTTTTAATATGCGTTCCATCGTACGTGCGGATTGGGATTTTTTTAATCTGATGCGTGAGAATTGAACAACGATAAATTTAATCCGAGTTTCCACGGAGTACAAATCACACGATACCACACGAAAAAGGTACTAGTGTACTAATATACTATAGTGTATAATTTAACGTGTTCACCATCGTTTAATATTAAGAGATGCAAAAAAATTCGAATGCCCTTGAGTGCCTAATTTATGACTATTCCCCATTTGTATCGCAACAAAGTATATTTATAACGTTCTCCGGATGATGGTACGTTTTATTCTAGAAAATAAAATATATTAATAAAAAAACATAGTTTTCGAACCAGTATCATAAACTGTCACAACTAGTTTCGCACGGCAACTTAATAATCATCATCATCAAGACTCTTAGTTGACAATTTTTCGTTTTTATTTTTTTCCATTTTATTAAATATAAGATTTTATTTTTCATTTTACTTGTAAAATTGTGTTTCAAATTGTTGTGTTTGTATATTTTTATATTTTATATTTGACTTTTGAATATCGTACATTGCGACAGTAAATTTAAAATTCCATGAGTATACAACTTTTGCAGAATACAGAAAATATCGAAAAAAAATTAATAAAAAAACAAAATCAGTAAACAGATATATCGATGTTAATATATTCAATTTCGACAATTCAAAAAATAAACAGAACAGACAAGCAGAATAAAATTTTATGGAATATAGTTTCACCGTCGCCATCAAATATTTTTAAGTAATTATTTTTAATTTATACTTTTAAAATTATGATTTTTTAAAAAAAAAATTTCGTTCGCTTGATAATGGCGTAAATGCCGAAAATCTTTGTGTTTTTCACAAGAAAATAAATGTTAGTGATTTAACTAATTTTTCATTTGATTTTTCACTATAAGATTGTTTTACAAATACCGATATATTAGTTACATATAATTTTATATTATATATATATATTCACTTGATAATGCCTTAATAACTGAAAAGCTTTATAATTTTTATAAATTTTAGCGATTTTAATTCCTTTTTTGTTGTTTATTATTTTTGAAAAAAATCACTGCATTCAACATGTTTGAAATTTTTCAATTGTTTGGTATACTATGTTATATAGAAAGAAATATTTTTATACATTATTATTCCTGATCCAATGACGTTGACATCGACTATTGTACTCGGTCAATATACATACGCGCACATACATACATACAAACAAACATATATATATATATATATTATAATATATTCAGTACAAATATATCAATGAAATTAACTACGTACAGGAGCGATTAATATTTCATAGGAAACCGGAAGAAAGAAAAGAAGTAAAAGATGTGCAGGATATAACAGGCGGTCAAAGAATAAAGAAAACATGGGAAAAACTTAAAACAATATTCACAGCAGTAGCAATCGAACATTTAAAAGCAGTTAACAATATTGAAGGATGGAATATTAGATCTAATGGAAGAAATGAGGAAAGCTGAAATTAAAACAAATTAACAAGAATATCAGCGCCTAAAAACGCTAATAATGAAAAAATGTAGAGAAGCCAAAGAACAATGATTGAAAGATAAATGCGAAGAAATTTAAAAGTTACAGCATAAATTTGATAACTTTAACATAGATAAAAAAAATTAAAGAAGTAGGAGGAATATGCAATAGGATTAATACGCACGCGCTGAAGAACGAAAAGAGGAAGATGTAGAAAAACGAATGGACAAACTATATAAAAAAAATCTTCAAAGACAAAAAGAGACACATTATAAATACTGGAAATGATGCACGTCCGATATTACCAATATTAACATCGGAAGTAGTACTATAAAATCAGTGCATTGTAGGAAAATGTCAGGACCCGACAGTATTTGCGTGGAAATTATAAAATTGAGTGAGGAAGAAAATATAGATATAATAGTAAATTTATTTGATGATATTTATAAAAGAAAATAAATACCGCATTAGTGGTTGCAGTCCACCCTTGTTCCAAGACCAAAGAAAGGAAACGCCACTAAATGCAAGAATCACAGACTAATTAGTTTAACTAATCACATACTAAAGATATTCATAAATATATAACCGAATAAGTAAGAAGTGCGAAGAATCAATGTCGGACACACAGTTTGGATTCCGGAAAGCAATTGGAGTGAGCATCATAACCTTGATACAAAGATCATTAGAGCAGAACACAGATATAATATAGTATGTTTCATTGGATGGTGATCGACCAATGAACTAATACATTCGGCCAGAAACAGGAACAGTTTTGAACTCATTGCACCCAACCTTCGTTAACGGAGATGGCACTAAGAAGAAGGAAACGTAATTAAATTTGGATAGTGGGGAATGTAGCGATTTATAAAAAAAAATATATATATAACAAAATAATAGTTAAAATCACTAAATTTTCGGTGAGAAAACGTTCACTTTTTCTTTACTATCCTATTTACTTTAAACTTTTCATTGGTTACATGTGGAGCCGAAACGTTGATCTGACGAAATATATAGTTAAGGAAATTGTCGAAGAGTAATGTTGGGAATTAAAATAAGAGAGAGGAAGGTCAAGTACATAAGACAGCAGACTAAAATGTCGGACGCAGTAGAACGTGTAGCGCAGCTGAAATGGAGTTTGGCAGGCCATTTGGCAAGAAGAAATGACAGGTGGACAAACGAATAATAACGGAATAGGCTGACAAGCGAAGGATACACAAGTCGGGATTGGCCGAACTGTAAAGTGGATGGAAGGGAATCGCTATAGGTGGAAGAAAAAGTGGAAGGATAAGATCCATGGATCGATATAATGCGATACATTATCAACTGAACGGAATTTTCCAATATTTTCCGAATTTTTAAATTTTTCAATACCTTTTATATACGCATTTATATATATATCGTTATGTATGTAATGGTTAGAGCACGAGCTTCCATACGGAGGGTATCGAGTTCGAATACGATCGGCGACGAAAAAATTATCATCATAAAAATATAAATAATGTTAACACTATCGCGTGGAAGGCAATGGCAAACCACCACGCACAACAACACCATATGCACGCTAGTAATAATATAATTAGAAAAACACGCGGGGCCTGTACATCGTGATGTGACAAAAAAGCGATTACAATCAGTTCTGGCGGGCGTGTATGTTTATATACTAACGTCATATTATGATTGTCTTTTATGATACACTTTACAACAAAATATGCATAGGTAAGTAGTTGCCTACCTCCGATACGGAGATGGCACTTAATGATGATGATGATGATGCATATAAAAATAATACATTTTCAACTGAATGAAATTTTTCAATATTTTCCGAATTTTTAAATATATTTTATTTATTATAATACGAATATATTTTATTATCGAAAATACTTTATAAAATTGTTCACTATTCCACTTAATTTTTTGTAACATCGCATAACCTTTCTATTTTAAATAGAAAATATGAACATACTTTTGAAAATAAAAATGGAAAAAACATAATAGATGTAATGATGGCCAGCAATGATACAAAATGTTGAAATTAATAAGTTTGTGATATTTACGATATAAAATGATCATGATGTTAATAATGGCTATCGCTATAAAAAATAATAATAAAAATGAAGTTAAAATGATTGAAGATATAAATTATGAAAAAGCAATAAATAAAATTAGATCTTTACTACGGTTTGATTGGAATAAATTGGCCGAATTTACTAGTCATCAACTTGATAAAGCCATCAATGGTTTACAAAATAATATGGTCAACGTTATTAACGAATCAATAGAATATAAAACTACAAAATATCAAAATTATTGGTGGAACCAATGTTTAAGTAATTTGAAGGAAAGAATAAATGCTATAATAAAAAAACTACAAAAAAGTTGAAAGTATTTGGGTTTCTGGATTGTTATAATGATATTTATATAATTATAGATAATTGTCTGTATTATGTTATTTCGTTTTACATATTTTTCACACGTTATTATAATTAAGTATCAGAAAATTATTGTGTATATATGTATATATATATGCACATATATATGTGTATATATTTATCTTTATTTTTATTTTATTTTTATATTTGTATTTGTTAGGGTGTACAATATGATGATGAAAGGCTCAGCATTATAGAAAACCAATTTTATAAGGTCACTACGGTTTTTAGCCATGGCCTTTTGGTTGTTTCTTGATGAGTACATCTGAATTAAAAAAAAAAAAATTGACGTGTAATCAAGGTAAATAGAAGTACAAGGCAGGTATCACGAACTAGATGCGCAGTAGTCAAACAAGATTGTGACGTAGTTGGTACCCATCACAAATCCAGTTTTGTTACAGAACGACTCATTTCGTTATTTCTCTGGCGTTGTTTCGTATTATTTCGCCCGATTTTTGATTTGTTGGCATTTTCTTATTTTTTAGTGCAGAATTCGTAATTTTATCATTTAAAGTATTTTATTTCTAATTATTATCAGGGTAAGACTGCATAATATTTTTATCTCACTAATTCTTCGATATAGACCTTTCGCACATAAGTTGGTTAAATTTTTTATTATCTTATTAACATTTATATTATGCCTTGTTGTGCTATTTTCGGGTGTTGTAATCATAGCCGAGATGCTCATAAATTAGGTATTAGCTTTCATCGGTTTCCTAAAGTTCTTCGAAAGCAGTGGTCGCATATGAGCAGAAGGAATGACAACTTCAATATTGAAAGTGCTCGCGTATGCTCTTTTCATTTTAATGAAAATGATTTCGAACGTGATCTGCAATCAGAATTACTTGAGAACAACACGAAAAATATATTAAAAAAGGATTCCATTCCTCATTTCATGATACCAACTTTGACTGAGTTTAAGTCACATAATGATAATGAACGCAGTGAAAAACAAATTAAACGGGACTCGGATGATGATGATGAAAAATTGGACCAGCTTCACGGTGAAAAGAAAGATTTGTTAAAAATGCTAGCTGGTTATGTTGCATATCGAATGAAAAAACGAGGGTTAGATATTGCTTTTGAATACAGCCATCCAAAAGAATTCAATCCACCTAAACAAATGGGCTGGCTCGTTACAATATCGAGGGGTGCTTTAATGAATCCCACCGAACAATGGATAAGCATTATATACAATATGGAAAAAGACTAACAATAACCACGGCAGTAGCATTAATAAGAATTCGAACGTAATGAAAACACTGATAAACGCATTGAAATCGAAATATAGTAACACAGCTATTCACGAATTCGCCATTTCGTGTTATGTTAGAACACGAACATTTATCAGGATTAAGACGCTGAACAAGAAAAGTCCAGTAAAAGAACAACTCACGGAAACAAAAATACCAACGACGGTGAGACATTTCTTTATGCACCTAGATTTTTGTTACATTTTATTATTTAAAATTTTAAATGTTCATAAAGTAACAAGTCTGTGTATCTTCAAATGCACGCATCTATATACTCCCCAAAAGTCACGATTTAAAGATATTATTTATTGTTTGAATTATTTTAAAAATGAAATAGCACTAAACTAATTTGTGAGAAGTGGTAACACAGCTGCAATTAATACGATATTAAAATAAATTATTTATGTAGAAGAGGAAATAAAACAAAATTTAAAAAATAAAAACTAAACTAATTAAAAAAATCACAATTTAACCAAAAAGAGTGTTCACGCGATATTTCTTCTATACAGCGGCGGAGTCTAGTTGGGTACCAATGACGTAGTAGTTCCCAGCCGGTATGCGCGTGATACCTACCGTGTATTCTATATACCGTGCGTGTAATTATTTTAAAATAGTAGTATTATTATTTACATTACATTGTTATTGTTTATTATTATTATTATCTAACGTTTACTTTTGTAACTAATATATTGATTGATTGATTGATTGCTTGATTGATTGATTGATTAATGATTATTATTATTATATTATTGCTATTATTACGGTCATTGTTATGGTCGTTAACGTGTTATGAGCAGTACTAGACGGTCGTGATAGTGTTCGTTGATTCATCTTTTCACGTTCAACTTACTGTTTCATCGTTGACACTCATCTATAGATGTCCCGGTCTTACTCCGCCTTAAATTTTTCTATCGTAGGAAATAAAAATATTAATAACGTGCTCGTAAAATTTACGTTCGACGTGTCGTTGCGTACTTTCGCGGCCATATTTTCTTTTCTTTTATAAAAAGAAAAAAATATATAATTTACGTCTCGATTGAAAAAGAAATGCCAAAAAAAAAGTAAAGTTTACGCCGTTCGTACAGGTAAAAATAGAGATACCGTAAATGGACGATCTAAAATTATATTTATCCCCGTCACGTAATCTGTTATACGTACATAATAGCGAACGACGCGATCACGTATGAAATCACACCTACAGATAAAACACACACACACATATATAATACATACGTACACGTTATACATAAACGAAAAAGGTTACTCTAGGTTCATCGACCAACCAGGTTTGTGACCTTCTATATTAATTCCAGATCGTTATTAACACAATGTTCGAATTTTACAGAACGGATTGAATATGTGTATATTTTGTTACTGATATCTGTTTGGTTTGTAAACAGTTACTAAATAAACTAAAAAAAAACCCAAGAATTACTTTTATGTCGATAACACGATACGATAATGCACACGTGTTTAACCGATAACCTAAACGAGCAATGTATTAGGATAAAAAAAAATAAAATAAACAAAATTTAATAAATATGAAGTTATACAGGAAAATTAGAACTAGTGTAGAACATATTGATTTGATATATATACATATGTATTAAGAAATATAATGGATGCGAGGTCTTTACACTACAGAAGGAAAATAGCCAAATTAAGGTTTCTTCATGATGTATGCAACGGTAGAGTTAATAGTGAGTATTTAGCATCAACCATCTCCTACGTTGTACCAAGATCAAATAGGCGATCGAATCGTTTTTTTAGTGAACCGCGTGCACGAACAAACCTCGGTTTAAGTTCTCCGTTGCCGTCAGCTTTCCGCTTATATAATTCTCTTTTGAACATATTTCCCTGTATGGATATATGATAACAGATATTTCTTTAATAAGTTGCTTCCCGAATATATTTTGCGATGAGAACAGGAGTTTAGCTGTTGTCTAATGGTTCTAGATTGTTATTATGTGGTGTGTGTTTGGTATATGTGTTCCTTTACTAATGTACATGTAGTATATACGTTAAATATTGTATTTATTAATTTGTTGAAGATTATTCGTCCGTTTATTTCGAGTAAGATTGTGTGAATGGGGTATGAATGATGTATGTTTTAATGAGTGTGAGACTTGTGAATGCGTGTAGTTTTTTTGGTGTGTTTAATGGGTGTGAGGCTGGTGAATGTGTTCAGTGTATTTTTTTTGTATTTTATTTTTTTTTACTTTTAATTTTATAATTCAGAAAAATTATTAATTGTATTATTTTATTTATAAGCCTACACTATAATTGGCTGTTAGCTGTTGTGTGGCTTCATTAAATAAATAAATAAATAAATAAATGTATAAAACAACAGAAAAGTACTTGAAATCGCTTATATATTAAAAAAAAAGTTATTCGGAGGCATTCTAGTGCATATAAAAATATATAATATAGAATTATAAACAGAAAAAAAATAAAATAAAATGTAAGAAAATACTTAATTCGGATGTACGAAAAATAGCAAAAGTTAAAAAATCAATTATTTTTATTCCGATAGTGAAAATGCGTGGTAGACAACCCGATCAAAAAATTAGCGATATAAAATTGATACATAAATAATTACGCTAAATGATTATTTTTTTTCTCTTTTATTTGCATGCCGAATCTTAGGTCCATCAACGCAATTGATAATTAATTTAGAATTTCTTGAATAACGGTGTATCCCAATAGATAATATCGTTTTTTTTTTCACGTGTAAATATATACATATATATATATATATATGTGTATATATATATATATATATATATATATATATATATATATATATATATATATATATATACTTCTCTTACTATTACTTATTATTGGTTAGACAACGCATCTCTACATTGTTTCCTCTTTAATCTTCTAACTGAATTATCCGGGAGTCCGATGGTCTTCATGCGTGATATTAACGGATTTAAATTTTGATGCTATTCTGTTGTACCGCTGCTTATATACACCTTCATAACCGAATTACGCTAAATAGCCGGAAAAATAAAAACGTTTCGTCTACTATAAAAATTGATTAAATTTATAACACGTGTTAGAATGTAACCAAAAGAACCCAGATAGAAACAAAACGATAGGCACACCGGACACCGCTAGGCTTTGACCTAGAGCGGAAAAGCTGGATGCGCTTGAATTGGATTCCTACGGACGTAGTGGTCATATGCTCGAAAAGTGGGGTTTCATGATTCATCTTGTGGCTGCAGCAACGAAACCGGACATAATGCATCATATCCTGAACGAATGTCCACGCGGATGATATTCCAGCAGTATCAAGCACGAGCATGGTTACAGAATTTCGATGTCGACGTTTAAGCTACCCATAGATATACATCATCACCACGTGTGTTTTTTCAAACAATAATTCTTCGTCAGGATTTATCGTCGCATTTTTATCACTTTCTTTTATTATTTTCATTTTCTTTTCTATGTAAAATTGTTCTAAATTTCGGTTAATAGACGAAGAAAAATCCTGCAAGGAAATTTTAAAAAAAGTACGGCGATACATACCTGTGGCAAAAATTAGATTTAGTATATACACGTATATATATATATATAAAGCGCATACGCACGAACGGTATTAGTTCGCCGTTTCGGAATTTTTTTATACGCGCGTTCGTTAAACCTAAATTTTAATACGCGAACGATAAAATTATTTCTAAAATTGTATTCGTTCAAATTCTCCTTTAAAACGTATTAATCAATCTAAATATATGTAGTACGCGTTTATATATCGTCACTTTACGGAAAATAGATGTAAATGGCGACAAATATCGACATTAAATTTTTTTTATTTTTTTCATTTTATGTCACAACTAACGGTGATGAACAGAAGTAGGAAAGATGAAGAAGAGGCAAGGAAGGGAAAAATGGAGAAGTGTATGCGACTAACATCCCCAGTGAGATAAATTAGTTCGAGGATGAGGTTAAAAAAAAGTACAACGAGTCTATCGCACTTAAATTAAGTTGACGTGTATATATGCAGCGCTGTTTGGCAAAAATTAACTATTTCTTCGAGTAATCGGCAAGGCATCGCGATAACACTTCCGTTTCTTGAAACGCTCGGAAGGGTTTTCCGCTGGACTAAGCGTGTACATTCGATTGATATTTGGATCTGAACTGTAGTTTATCGAAAAAATTTTGATACTAGATATTTGTAAATCGGAATGAAGCGTCAGGTTTGAGACGTATTTCAGGGAGCAGACGCGATGGTAGATCTTTCGACTTGTCGAATCCGTAGAAGATTAATTTCGCTTGTGCTTCCGTATAATTCTATATTTCCAAATTGGCGTCTTTAATCTAACGCCTCCAAGACGCAATTAGATTAGTGGTCACACGGTTGAAACTCGGAATTAAGAAATCGGTTGATTCCTACGGTCACGAGCGTAAGTTTGATATCGACATTTTAATCGATATTTCTCTGAGCGTTTTGCCTTTGTAATTTAAACTATTTAATTCTCAAGCTATAAGAAAACCATTTCTGCACTATTTTTTTGTTTTTTTTTTTCAATCGTCTCGTATTCATACTGAATTAAAATTTATGGAAGAAAGCGATCGACCGTCACCGAGAAATCGAAATTTACAATACGTAATAATATTCGGTCACCTCGTGTGGGTAAAATATAGTTGATTTACTCAAAATTATAAATTTTCTAACGATGTTTATTATATACAATGCCGAATTTCAGTCGAATCTAGATAATTTTCAACGCGTTTATACAAATATTTTTATTAGAAATTTCACGTCGACCGGATAATAAATAATTTTCGTTAGAATTTCACATACGGGAATACCGTTATTGTTTTATTTCCTTATTCCGCTTCATAATCTGGCAATCAGTGGTCAATCTTCCGAAACGCGCCTTACTTGGAATTTGAAGTCTTTAATTTGCGCCTTTTCAGTTATTTACGTATTTTTATATGTTCGATCATCGGTGTTAAAATTATTTCTTATGCTCCATCCGAGTACATCGCCTTTTTCCACCATCCGCGCGTGGGCTACGCCTCAATTACATCTTACATAAAGAACACTCGACAAAAGAGACTTGTTTTCCGAAAACTTCTATTCCGAGAAGGAATTCGTATCATTCCTACTTCGAATGAACTTTATCCACAAGTTGTAATCTTATCCGTCCGTGCCGACATCGGCGAATTAAAAAAAGATCCCACAAATAAGCGAGTTGCTCTCTGGTTAAAACAAACTTTTTCTCTTTCTTCCCAGCACTATTTCTTTTCACCATTCAGAATTTTTCTTCCAATCGTCCGTCACGGTTCTATTTTTTTTTCTTGGTTACTTTAAATCCGTCGAACTTTAAATTTTATCAATTTATCTATTTGCATTTCGCCGAGATCCTATTTCGTGTTCAAGAACCACCTCGGGCTGAATGTCAATTTATTGAAAGATTCATTTTGTTATTACTTATTCTCTGAATCGCATAAAATACCTTCTTTCCTTCATTCAGACAACTTATCAACTTTCTCATATAGTTCTTTATTGGTCCTGTTTCCGAACTTCTTCATTTTTTGGGTGGAGAATTTTTCTTATAACCTATATGTTTTTTTTTCCAATATTCGAATTTTTCGAATGTCATTTAACTTTAAGTATTCGGCCGCACATAAACGCGCCGGTTTAATAATTGTATTATAATTTTCGATCTTGGAATTTATTGATATCGAATTTTTATTATATGACACGGACATTCTTTTCGTTCCCATATGGTCATCTCCGTTTTTCGCTTATTTGCTAGGACACGATTGACGCGTGGATTTTGTAGAATGACAATTTTATTTGTATACGAGCTAATAATAATAATAATAATAATAATAATAACACTAATAATAATATTAATTCCAGAACGTATTAAGCAAAACCGGCTGGAATGACACTTTAAATTATTATATTTTAAATTTTTCGAACGGGTTTTAACGAGAAAAGAAAAAAACCTTAAGGATGTAGTTTGGCAAAAATTAGTTTTTCGAGGATGTTCAACTTTATCTTATTAAAAAAAAACAAAAAAAAAACCATTTAGATGTAGGTTTTGAATAATTATCAGAGCGAATAATATTAGATCGTCTTTAATCTTCCGTAATAATTTTCGTTCCTTATCGATAAATATCTGTCCGATCTATAAACGATTTCCTCCTCATAAAAACTGGATAAACCAGTATATGGTTAGTAGTTTCGCGAACATTATAATAAATTAGTAGAATTGAATTCGAATTTTGTATTTTTAATACGAAAATTTTTAAACGAACGACATTTTTTAATATACATATATTTCGAGTACAAGTAACTTTTACAGGGAAAAGATTAATCATTCTCCTATCTCGGTAATATACTCTTTTATATTATTCCGTTTATATCGGAACGAGTAGTTATGCTAATATACGTGAACGGAATATTATCGATCCGACGACGATGTCAAGATGTTTATAGAACTACCGCGAGTCTTGTACTTCCGCCGCTTATTCCGCGGGATGTTAACATTTATTTTTCAGCTAGTAAACAGATTTTTGAGAAGGTTAATCAAGTTCGCGCGTGATAAAAACTTGTAAGAATTTGTCATCGTTAACTTTTATGCTAAATCAACGTTAACGAATTCTAGTTTGCGTGGCACCTTTTAAACGATAAGGTGTGTGTACCCGTAAATCGATTTAAAATTTTGTTTTGTAACTCGAAGGTCGTTCAAAGTTACGAGATGTACCATCTGGCAATTTAATTTTCAAGGTGGGTTGAAAACTTTCGAGAGAGACAACTTCTGCAAAAAAAAAAGGTCCTGCACCAAAAAAAAAACGATTCATACCACAAAAAACATCGATCGAGTTCGAGCAGCGATCATTCGAAGTCCCGGATGCTCTGTTCGTTGTCATGCTGCTTCTTTAAACTTGTCGAGAGAGTCTGTTGGAATACTTGTAATTTCATCGTTATAAACTGGTAATAACTCACGAATTAAAATATACCGACCATACACAATGAAAACTTTTTGCCGAAACGATGCTGAAAAAATTCGAAAACGAACAGATCTCAAACGAGAAGCTCATTTTCAGCTATCCGGTGATTCGTAAACAAACAGAACTGGCCGCTAATATTTTTAAATAAAATTTCATTCAAACATCAAAAAAGTCTAATCTTCAAATTATCAATCGTAGCGTTTCAGTCGCTAATCTGTTTGTGCCTGTCGTTAAAGTTCTCCACTTTTTTGCCTGCTGATTGTCTTTTGTTCTTTTTTGGCCGTATCCATCAACGTTCATGTATTCTCTCGTTTTATGGCAATTATAATATTCAAATCTGCATTAGCGCACGTCGTCAGCTATCACATGTTCAAGTATCTAGATGACCTGTTCGAAATTCATATTATTGATTCGCGCATTAATTTCTTATCGTGTTTTACTAATACGTATAAACATTTGTTATTTTTTATTTGAAATTCCTGTACTAGTTTGGCCAGTTCTTCATTATTATCCGCTAATATTACCCGATCATTCAGCTCGACCTCTGAATCTCTTCCGATGTTTTGTTTAATATCCGTACCGAGTATATACTAAATGGAATCGGGAATGACGGATACACGAATTTCTTTTTTGTATAATTTAACTGTTTTAAATATTTTATTTCTTCATTTTAGCGTCGACGTTTAATGCGCATGCGGTTTTTCGTATTAACGCAACAGATGACATTTGCCACTTTTAATATTTTAAACAGACGCGTGATTGTCTTTCTTCTTTTTCATACCAGCCTGTCAAGTATTTTTCGTCATCCGTTGTACATATGTATTTCTTTTGATAGTCTTCGTTTTTCTACTTTTCCCGTTTAAATAGACATTTGTGCCGCAAAATGTGCTCCTAATCATAACGACTTTTCGATTATTAATTTTAATGGTGTTCTTTCGTTTTAATTTTTTTTTTTAGCCACTCTTCGCTCATTGTCCATCCGTCTTATTCTTTAACATTTTCTTATTCAAAACGTTTCTTGGACATTCTTGTCATTTCAACGATTCTACATTACGGCCAAGTTAGAAACTCTGTCTTAGATTGTTCGTGGAAATAGTTAAAATACTTGATTTAAAATCTTTTACAGATTGTCTACTTGTGATTTTACGCACTGATTAACTTGTTACGTTTTTAATGATCAACGCGTGTACATTTATTTTCTATCGGCTGATATTCGAAATTTTCGTTATATTTTACTGTGTACGTTTTATCTCACAAATATATCTCGTTAGTTCTTTTTCACCAACTCGCGTTGTCAATCTGAATTATTACTTTCTCATTCTCGTATAGTCGTATAGTTGATAGATTAATTTTACATCCTTCTCACTTAGTTTTATATTTTATAATATTCTAAACAGCGTGTTCTAATTTACGTTATAGATTTTTTTTTTCCCGATATCTATAATTATAATACAAAATACGTTTCAAATTCGAAATCTTTCTTCTATGAATAGTTTTAGCGATGACATTTCCTTCACGAGTACCCTAACGCTTCTGCCAACATCAAATTTATCATCACCCATCAGATCTTTTTCCTTATTTACTCTTATTAATACTATATATATAATATCGTCATCTACAGTCGTCACCTAGGTACGGTAGCGTGATTAAAATTTAATCGGCCAGTGATTTTGTAATTTTTCGCGATCCTCTGACGTACGTATTCCGAAAATGGCAACCTTGTTAGTAGAATGGTATAATCCTAAGATTGGCTCCCAACCATGATGATCCACTTCCAGAAATCCCGGCTTTATCAATACATGAAACTAACCGGATGAAATGGAGAGAGAGCATTTATAATAAATAGTCATATATGCTGATCAATGTTAATTTATCCGCAGAACGCGTACGAATGGAACCTATAATTAAGCCTACCGACGATCGTATTATAATTCGTAATTTCACTCGGTCGTGCTCGTTAATTAATATAAAAGGCGCGATCACTTCTACGATGCGTGGATCCATTCTAAAAACCGGTTTCTAATTTACGCTCGACAGAGATAAGAGAACATGATGGAAAAAGAAAGAAAATTGCCGCGATAATATTATCGAACGATTATTACCGTTATTTATTTTGTTTTCGTCTAATATGGCACTTGGAACTGTTGAAACTCTCGACATTGATTAGATAGGTTTAACAATGTATTAGAAAGGAACCGAGTGGTTTAATATATTTATATATATATATATTTATAGTTAGACTTGAAATTACAGATGGTATACTTTATAAAAGGTTGGATGTGCACGATAATCAAAAAACAGGACGGGATAGGTAACGAAGCTTATTAGATAAGCTGAAGATTTGGAAGTAAGCGAAAGATACAAAATGTAAACGAATGAGTAAATTTAGCCTCTTTTAGTCGTCACAGAGTGTCCGTTACACGATATTTAAGTCATACATTATATAATTTGACACGTAATTGTAAATTTAACACTGGTGTTTATTATACAATACTGCTTCTTAGGTGGACTGTAGATAATTTTTAACATATATATATATATATATATATATATATATATATATATATACATTCTTCTAGAACTGAGGCATTTTGTGTCAACCAAAAAATAATACATTTTGTTAACGTTAAAATTTCATCTATCTTAATATCTGGCCGAACAATTCTACAAACCCCTCAGTTGAAATATCTAGGTCTCATCCTGGATTATCGACTGACTTTTCTAACAAATGTACAGTATATTCATGGGATGATGCACTAAACTTAGACGCCTCCAACCTAACACTTTCAATTTGAGATACAAGGAGAGGGTCATCCTTTTTAAGGGACTGATTGAGTCTCTGTACAGCTATGTCTCTCTCTCGTATATATTAATAAAAGAAAATCTTGTTAACCGGGACTAGAGGAAATTTCTTTTAAGTATTTAATCTCTGTATCGAACCTGTCTTACGTCTGATTCTAGCCCTGGATCTTCTAGTTGCTGGATGTACACACCACTAGTTTAGGGAACAATCCTAATATTAAAATTCTAAAAAAAATTATTACCAACTCTCTCATTGCAACATGGCAAGAGATGTTGGATAGCTGTGAAACCGGGAGGAAGACGTATGCGTTTTAAATGTTTCCGATCGAATGAAAATAAAAAATTTAAATATTAACTTTTACAATATACAGCTAGGGAACAATCCTAATATTAAAATTCTAAAAAAAATTATTACCAACTCTCTCATTGCAACATGGCAAGAGATGTTGGATAGCTGTGAAACCGGGAGGAAGACGTATGCGTTTTAAATGTTTCCGATCGAATGAAAATAAAAAATTTAAATATTAACTTTTACAATATACAGCTGCTCCAAGGGCATGGAAAATTTGGTTCCTATTTACATAGGTTCCATTGTACGTACCTTATAGTACGTTTGATTTATAATCTCTACCAGCAACTATTAGTAAGGGAGTAAGACAAGGGTGTTTATTATCGCCGTATTAATGTATATCTGGAAATGATAGTAAACAAAGCGCTAAGCAATGAAAAGTTCGGAACAAACATTGGAGGAGTCAAATTGAAAGTAATAGAGAGACTGGGTCGGTCGGCAAGGACGCTAAATAAAATGATGCAATAGGTCAATAGGACAGGAAAAGAATTCGGGATGGAAATAAACATAAACAAAACGAAAACAATGATGATCAGTAAGAAACAGGGTCGCTTAGATGTAGAAATCGATAAAAAAGAAATTGAACAAAAGAGACAATTTAAATATGTAGGGTAATTAATGTCGGGTAATTAATGTCGGGTAATTAATGTCGGTTGAATCAGTTCACGTATTAGATTTGCTAAGTTGGAGTTTAGGAAGAAACAAGATATATTAAGGCAAAAATCAATGCCAATGGACTTGAGAAAACGTCCGCTGAAAGCGTATGTATGATCTATAGCACTATATGGTGCCGAAACTTGGACTATGAATAAATGAAGTGTAGACAAGTTTAAAGCGTTTTAAATGTGGTGCTGGAGGAGAGTGGGGAAGATAAGATGAACGGAGCAAACGTTTAATGAGAAGCGTACGCTACTCGTAAGATGGATAAGACTAATTTAATACAAGATTTAAAAGATAGACCGCTCCGCTTAGTTACACTGTTGTGCTAAATGAAAATAACATCTATATGATCTTCACGAATCCATCTACACATACTCAAACTTGCCATACCGAATTTAAGCAAGGTAATCATCTATATTCCTCTCTGGACGTGACTGAAATATGGAGTTTCAACCTTATATATATATATATATATATATATATATATATATATATATATATATATAATACCATTTTATTAAATGAAGTACTGTCCTAGGTAGATAAGAGCATTTAAACAGTTTCGGGAGGATTACGCATTTATGTCAGATTCAAATTCTCTAAATAAAATATTATCATATAATTAAGTGTAACCAGATAAATATATAAAAAGAAATCATTATGTATAAATACGAAGATACGGCATTATAATACTGTAATTAAACCGCAATGTCTATATGCTGCAGAATGTCTGAATATGAACACAAGAAAAGAAATCGAGCTCGTAGAGAAGAAGGAAGGAAAAATTGTGAGGAAAATTCTGGGACCGAACATTAAAGATGGACACAACGGGTATTAAAAAGCAACGAGGAAATATATGAGAAACAATTGAAAAGATATACAATGAGAAAAGGAAGAATAAGATTTTACGGTCACCTAAAAAGAATGGAATAGACAAACTGAAGCCATATTTGAATACTTTGAAAGCAATCCAAAGAATAAACTTACCTGGTTTATAGAAACCGAAAAAGATATATCAGAAATGAACGTAAAAAGTGAGGACGTAAATAATAGAAATAAATTCCGAGAGAAAATCAACCGAAAACGTGAAGAAGAACACCATTAGTTACATGTGGACGGAAGAAAGAAAAGCGCAGCACAGCTTGAAGATGAAAGAACATCGAAGTAGGAAAGAGAAAATCTCACGATCATCGGTTTTTCCATAGCTGGCCAAAATAGAAAAAAAACCCAACATATTTACTCGTGGGAATTTTGACCTGAGATAAATGCGTAATCCTCCTGAAACTGTATACTTGAAATTCTCTTATCTGTACGTAGGACAGTACTGAACTCAGGGGCGTATTACCCCCAATGCCAAGAATGCCATGGCATAGGGCGGCAAATTTTGGGAGGGCGGCATGTAGGACCAAAAATAAATTTTGTTAACAAAAAAAATTAATTTTTTAAATTTTAAATCAGATATATTTATCACAAAAAATACAAGTAATTATTTTATAGTACAATTTTTCTTGACTTTCTTAAGGCGAATTCTTCGATCAAATTTTCAAAATTTATTCGTCGATTCAAATCATTTTCGATGCATAACAATGCTAAAGCATTTAGTCTTTCATGACTTGTCGTAGAACGTAGATAATTTTTCACGCGTCGCAACACGGAAAAAGAACGTTCACCCGAGCAATTCGATACCATCAAACTCAAAAAAATAGTCAATGCTATTTGGACATTAGGATAAACAATATCATACTCATTTTCGCAAATCAATGTCAGCATTTTTTCTGCTGACGGTTTTTCGATTTTCATAGAAATTAATAAAGCTATCGCGATGACAATCGTTTTTTTTTTTTTTTTTGAAAAATCACAAGTAAGATCGCCAAATACCAGCTTTTGAGCACTCTAGAAGACTATGTTATTCATATGATAAAATTTTCGTGTTGGAGCAAGTTGAGTTGTCAGCTGTGATCGAGTAAAGGCTAGTGCGCATGCCCTCTATGTAACTCTATGCAACTCTCAGTTGATAGGTCGAAACAAGAAACGCGCGCTTTCAATCAAATTTGTAAATACTTTGTAAGTTATTGTAGGTATAGAAACTTTAAAAATATATGACAATAAATTAATTGGACGGACATCATTAACTTTGCTAATAAACATCATGACTTTTTTCTATCAATTATAATTATTGAAACAGTGTAAAGTTTTCAAATGTAAATTATTTATTATACAGTAAATACAAAAATGGATTATTTTTAAAAAGTTTTTATTTTACTCATACCATAGACTTTAAATTTTTTATTTTTGTGTTTAAGAATAGTAAAACACTTTTCAGAAAATAAAATTTTGTAACCGAACCAACATATTTGAGTAACAAAATTTTGGAAAATCGATGGCCTTACATGGGGCGGCACCACTTGTGTGGCGTAGGGGCGACAAAAGTTGAAATACGCCCCTGACTGAACTCGCCGGTTCTTTACACCTTCATTTATATTATTAATTACTGGAGCTTCAGAACCGTCGATTGTATTATAGAATGTAGCTCATGGGTATATAACTCGCGCCCAAGTCTTATTAAAGTAAGGCAATGAAACCGTATATTCACTTTTTTTTGACTAATAATAATAATAACGGGAAAACGCATTAATTAAGATAAAAACGAAGTTAGTAAACGGTTTTTCTTACCAGGCTGCACATTTCGTTCGAGTCGAGATGACTTTATTCTAAGATTATAGATATCGCGAAGATTTTTAAAAATATATCTCTACCGATCGAACTAGAACTACGGAAGAACGCGCGCGAAAAATTAAGAAAAAAAAAGGAATTTCAACTATTGGCGGCGAACTAGCAAAGTCAAGGTTAAATTTATATCGGACGATGAACGCGGCAATCACCATGTAGAATCGCTATATGGTCGTTGTACTCTAAAGAACTTTCCATCGCCCTTGGAGTGGCGGTACCACACTCCCTACTTCGTCCACGTTCGTAGAATATGTTGTTATAAAGCGGCAGCCGGTTATTTCGTATCGATAATGACGAATTTAGAGATAGGTAAGAAACATAAATTAAATACCGAGTACAGTCTAGCAGCGGTAATGTAAGAGAACGGAGTAGATTTATCTTTTTTTTATTTATTTTTTTTTATTTTTTTTTTTTCGTTTTATATATTTCTTTTTTTGTTTTTGTTTCGATATTAATACAAAAACGGAAGATATTTTTCCAACAGAAGTGACCCGTCTATTCTCCGGTAAATCTAGTTTAACGTCTCCTTATCTATCTGTTCAATTATCCGGATAGATCGCACTGTGAAACGCTGCGAAGTATCATTATTTTATTATTATTGATTTATCGATATTATTATTATTTATTACTATTATTATTAATTATTTATCGCTTTTATCATGATTTATTTTTCACTATTTATTTTATTCCTTATTAATTATTATTATCCATTATTTATTATTATTATTAAAATATGTCGTTTCATTGTGGCGTGCGTAATAAAATACTTCCTACTAATGGTGAATATGTAACACGCTCGCCCTGTCATAAAGGCCTTCATTTTGAGAAAAAATATCGTTCCGGGTTAAAGGAAGGAACATGAAAAAGTAAATCACACTCTGCGAAGACTCTTTGGCGTTGTAGCAATTGTAGAAGATCCGACCGAATTAAAAAAAACAGGGCATCTTCTCCGGAGAACCGGGCGACGATTGATCGCAGGGCGATTCAACGCCTAATGACTAATAAAATGAGTTCTCGAATTTCAAAAATGCAATCTGTAATTGATAATAGTGCAGCAAAACACAGTCAGAAGTTCTTTTTTTTTTTTAATACTGCTTTTAAGGCCAGAGGCACGGGATGATAGTTATATTAAGGGAAGAAGGTGCATGAAGTAAGGAAATATAAGTTTAGATTCAGCAGATGGTAAATACTATAGGATTACAGTTAGAGAGGATGCAAGTGCAACAGTAAGACGGTGAGCTCAGCACAAAGGACATCATAGGAGAATGTGAGGAATAGTAAGGGGTATGTTACATGACGAGCATAACGGTGCACTTTGGCCTAGAAAGAAATGCTTGTGTGTAAGAAGTGTTATGAGGAATATCTTGGTAGTATAGATGTCGGAAAATGTGGCTGTTTTGGAGGTGATAATGAGAGACTTAAAGACAAAATTAATGAATTAATTGTTACTACGATTTATTTATCGCTGTCATTATTTATTTAACGTCATTATTATTCCCTATTAGTCATTATTATTCCTTATTAGTAATTATTATTTATTATTATTTATTATTATTAATAAATGTATTAAAAGTTTATTTCTAAATTATCTTCAAAAATACAATTTTTTAGTGTCAATCAATTCGGGTTTTTACCAACAAAAGGAACTAAGCATGTGTCACACGTAGCAAAGTGCCTCGAAGAGGGTAGATCTGTTATTTCAGTTTACTTCGATTTAGGCAAAGCTTTCGATACACTCGACCATAAAATATTGCTTAAAAAAATATATAAACATTTTTCATTGGTTTAAAAGTTACCTCGAAAACAGAGGGAATACATGGTGAAGATAAACAACTTTAGCGATAACGAAATGCAGAGAGGTCGGGAGTAGCTCTCAGGTGTTTTGGAACCACTTCTTTTTCTAATTTACCTAAACGATTTATGCGATTTAAGAATTAATGGAAGATTATTTAGCTGCGCCGACGACACGATATTAGCAGCTGATTCAAGCTATCCGAATTTACTACCAAAACTTAGTTCGAGAAGACGTTAATAAAATATCTCATAGGTTAAATAATAATAAATTAGTAGTAAATATTAATAAGATTAAATATATTATTTATACAAATCAGGACACAGAAATCGTGTATAAATTTGAAAGCCCGTAACGAGGACTATAGTGAAATTAAATATCGTGTTCGATAACGAATTAAAATGGAGTGCTCACCGGATTTACCGGGCGAAAAAATTAAGAAAACTAAACTATTTTATTATTTAAAACAGTTTTTTCTTTCTCGCTTGAGCATTTGAAACGTTTGTGCATATATATCAACCATTTCTTGCTTACGGGGTTGTCCATCAGGCATGGCTAAATATCACCTAAAACACATCGATTTCAAAAGTCAATCTCTTAAAGTGTATCAGTTTTAACGACAGATAAACAATACGAACGGATATATTTATGCGATCTATATAAAATGGAACTACATTAAATTCGATATAGATTTTCATAAGGGAAAAACCAGATCGGTAAAGTAGAAATCCTGCCCGTTGATAAAACACGCGTGAACATATTTTGTGTTATTTAGGATCTAAAATGTAAAAGTTTTTCTTATTTCTTATTATTAAGTTACATAAGCATATTAAATTTTAAAAATGAACAATTTACCCGTACCGAAATATGAAACAAAAATTCTAAACAAAAAATAGAAAAGCTTATATGATAGGCTTATAAATATCAAATGTATAAATTACAGGAAAAATTTGTATAAAAAACCTGTTCCAATATATTAGAATAAAATTATAACTTTATCACAATATAATATCATAAACATATCTTAGTCTATTTGCTGATACTAGAATTTAATAGCCGGCTTACTATAAACAGATATGTTTTATACGTCTGTGCTTGTACCTCTTATATCTGTGTCGCAGAGACTGGTTAATCTCCTATCGAATGTATTACTACATTATCAGATGAGCGGCATTTTGCGAAAAAATTTTTCGCTCTAGATCTAAATTATATAACAGCTTAACGAATTCAATACGTTTCGATTTATTAAATTATAAGCTTCCTAAAAGAAAATTATTATCATCATTCTTGCTTTGTAAATTAACGGGAACCAGCTCACATGTACACATTTTTGGTAAATCGGTGCACGTGTGTGTGTACGGTTGAGTACATTTATGCGTCCCGTTATAAATTTCGATAACATACGTCATACTTATTAGTTAATTATTTTATTTGTTAACTTATTATTTTAAATTTGTATCATTTTATAATTCTAGCCAGTTTTAACTATTTATTTTTCTATAATAACCTAATATCTTGTTCGTGTACGATATTTTCTTTATACCGGATTAATTTACAGGCGTGCAATTTTAATTACATGCGATTACTTTCAACGAAATAAAAAAATATTTATATTCTTTTTTGTAATTTTCGTGTGCTTAAACCGACGCTCGTGTAGTTTGCACATAAATACTTAAAAATTATATAACTATTTATATTATATGCAAGTGGATTTCGGGGAAATACTTATTTTTGGTTTAAATCATATGTAAGTAATAGAAAATATGTGACAAAAATAAATAATGTTTTTAGCGATAGTGCGCAGCAATGTTACGGTGTTCCTCAGGGAAGTGTTTTAGGTCCGTATTTATTTCTGATATATATATAAATGATCTATGTAATTTGCATGTTGCAGGAAAAATTTTAACTTATGCCGATGATACAGTAATGCTAGTTAGTTCGCGTTTCCCGATAGTGCTTGAACAAATTGCTCAAGATGATGTGAATATATGATTGGTTAAAATTACACCGCTTAGTAGTTAACACAAATAAAACAAAATTTGTTGTGTATACGTAATCGGGGTGCGCTGAATGGTCTATCTTTAACCCTAAATAAAAATACTATAATAAACAGTGTATGTGAAATAAAATATTTAGGCGTTATAATAGATAATAAGTTATCTCGGAATAGCCATATAGAATATATTAGTAGTAAACTCAGGAAGTTAAATTATTTATTTTACTAAAGCAGTTATTTAATGAAAAACAATTGCGTCGGCTTTATCTTGCTTTGTATCGACCTATTTTATCGTATGCTATAATACACTGGGGCGGAGCTGCTGTGTACCATACACGACCTTTAGAAATTTTACAGAATTATTTGTGTAGATTAATAAGTGGGAAAAATGGTTCTGATGATATTCTTAAACTAAAGGACATTTATAAATTGCACTTACTCGAGTTTCTATTTAGAAATAAAGAAAGATTTGATATTCGGATTAGAGGTGGGGTAACGAGATCATCGATGCATGAGATTGCTAGAGTACCAAAGTTTAACAAATATCATACGCGTATGCAGACAATTTATATGGGTCCTGCATATTACAATACTGTACCTATAGACATAAGGAATAGTTTAAAAAATTATAAGAGGAGGCGTATATTGTTAAATATTTATTAACTAATAGTTGATTGTGTTCTTCTTAATATGTGCTTTGAGTTGGAGTGTGTTATTAAAAACAAAATTTGTTCATATATCAGTTTGATAATAAGTATTTAGTTTTTTTGTTTTGCAAGTGTAAATGTGTATGCTTTGTTGTAGTGTGTACCTAGTAAGTGTATGCTAAATTATATTCTGGTGTTAGGTATATATGGACGTTTGTATGTGCGTTATGTCTGTTTTCTGTTTTACCCCTTATGTTTATGATGTGTGCATATTTATGTCTGTATATGTTGTATGTGTATGTAATGTGTATTGGGTACTACATAGTTAATAGCATATGTATATGTAAAATTTCAGTATTGTGATTTACTTTTTTTTTTCTTGTTTTTTTTTTTTTTTTTGGTGCCTAGTAATAATGTAAGCCGTTAACGGTGCTACAAGTATAGTATATTAATTTTATTATGTAATCCGCGACTCGCGCAGAATTGCGCATCCGCGGAAATCTTGTGTGTATTATTTATATTATGTAATTGTGAAATATTTTGAAATAAAATTGAAAATTGAAAAATTATTATTTTTTTTATATTTTTGGTTTTAATTTATAATATGCGCTATGTTATTTTATATAATGTTTCTACAGTGATGAGTAATATCAAATAAATTGAAATTGAAATTATTATTCATTATTCATTATTATTTATTATTATTAGTTATCATTTATTATTATTTACTATTATTTATTATTATTTATTGTTATTTATTATTATTTACTATTATTTATTATTATTTATTGTTATTTATTATTATTTACTATTATTTATTATTATTTATTGTTATTTATTATTATTTACTATTATTTATTATTATTTATTGTTATTTACTATTATTTACTATTATTTATTATTATTTAATGTTGATATATATATAGGAGAGTAGTGATTTTACGAATTATAAATAAAAGAAAACGATAACACAGTTTAATCACTTTAATTATTATTTTTTATTTGCGCAAAGCTTTTCGACAGTTACTATCAAGCGTACACTATAAACGTTATAAATTAACTCAGATATTCAAATTCAAATTCAAATTTATTTCAAATTAAAATAATACAAGATTACAACGAAAATATATATAACGTGTAAATCCCGACTAATATTGCGCGAACGCCGGATTATACGAATAAATAAAAATAAAACTAAATTTAACTTCCGTTTCATCGCACTAAAAAAACGTAACGTTATATAATTCAATGAAATAATACAGTTTCTTAAAACATTCTTTAAAAAACAACGAAATCGATTTAGACATATAAGTAAACACCCAGACACCGCCAATCAAATAAACCAAGTATTAAACTATAATTACAAATCCGCACGAATATATCTAACGCGCGAAAGTAAATATACAACATAGAAATATACACATAAATAAATACTAAAAACCGTGTATACGTAAAGGCATAACAGGAAATAACTCGTAATCGCATAATAATTAATAATGATAAACAGTTGAAGTAGAACTTAATTTACAAAATAAAGAAAAATTAAATTACAAAATAAAATCATCAATCAAATCCAACCGAATGCTTTTAAACCAGTTAGCAACTTCAATTATTATTGCGAAAAGCCTGTTACGTATTTACACATTACAAATGTAACTAACGACTTACACCGTCGTTTATAATTTTTAAGATCAATTTTTAGTTGACGCGGCAAAGAGTTGCTAACTCGTGCGAGGATAACCTTGTTTTACCACCATGCAACTCGATCGAAAAACGTTTAAAATTTTTAAAGCAAGTAATTGTGTACTTCATATAATTCACGAACGGTGAGAGGACTTCCAACAGGGTTGCTTACCATTACCAATAGTGTTAAGTAACATGTTTTGAAGTGATCGACATTCATATATACCTTTCCAGCTCCACCCCAATGCATAATAGCACAAAACTGGTTCGTACAAAGAAGTATACAAACGAAATAACTGTGTAGATGAACAAAATTGCTTCGGATAATAAAAAAGGTAATTTAGTTTTCTTAATTTTTTAGAAAGGAACTATGTTTATGCCAAGTTAATTTGCAATCAAGAACCAGCCCGAGATATTTAATTTCATAAACACGTTCAAGTTCCACATTATCGATATTTATATTAAAAGTCTTTTCGATGTAATAAGGCCGGGTACGTATAAATCGTATATTTAGTTTTATTCAAATTCGAGATTAACTTTTATTTAACCATGTGCAAATAGAATACACAACACTTTGAACCAAAGACTCTAATACAGAGGGAAACCGAGAATTATGCACCAAGACAGTATCGCCTGCATAACGAAATATTCTCCCTCCAATATTTATATTACACAAGTCATTTATATAAATCGAAAACAAAATAAGGCCTAATATAGTACTTCCCTGTGGAACCCCAAAATACTAAACTGTAATACACCATTTACCTTAGTGATGTACTTTCTATTAGTTAGGCATGATCTAAACCAATTATGAATAAAGCTCCTAATGCCACATGTATATAATTTACGTAAAAGAATATTATGATCTATCACATCAAATGCTTTACGTAAATCAAAATAGATCGCTGCTACGGAGCGACCAGCCTCTAACGATTATGTAAGAGATCTGACGGAAAAGTGCCTCATTGGAACCGCTGTGTGTGGGAGGAAACGAAATTGATTATCGCTAAAAAAATTATATTTTCTCGAAAAAGATGAAATTAACTCTTTCATACATTTTTCAAAAATTTTAGAAATAGTAGGTAATATGCGGATCGGTCTATAATTTGCAATGTCACTTTTGTTACCAGATTTATACACAGGAGTTACCGGATTTGAATGCTTCGGGAAATATCCCCCGGTTTAACGATTCATTAAATAAGTAAGTTAAAGGCTGAATAAAGAAATTAATATTCTCGCGAATTAACGAAATAGATAAACCGTCCGAACCAAAAGACGAATGTAATAATAATATTTGAGTTAATTTGTATGTAACGTTTATATGCTTGATAATAACCGTCGAAAAGCTTTGCGCAAATAAAGAAAACATTATAGTGATTAAACTGTGTTATTATATTTTGTTTGATTTATTTTTTATCGATATTAATTATTTATAATTGTTTTCATTTATTATTATTTATTTTTATTATTATTATTATGATTATTATTCATCATCGTTAACGTTTAATAGTTTCTAATATATTCCGAACTGAAATTACTTTTATCGCACGTAGTAAATGTACAGGTTTTCAGCAATAAATACGTAAATAAATAAATAATTGTCACTAGAGACCGGATATTTAGAAAGAAAACCGGTTTAAATTTATTCACAGATCTTTATGTATCTGCCACGATGACGAGATAACGATAATGATGCGGATAATAGATACATTATAGAGGGGAAAGTTCTTCGACCTCTTTCTAAATTGTTTTGTAAATATCGAGTCCACCCCAAAAAAATATTCAGAAATTGACGAAGTTCGAAAACAAATCGAACGAATTATAATAACATGTTTATACACACACACACACACACGCACATAACATACATATAAAGATAATACAAATAATTTAGGTGTTCGTCTAATATAATTATAAGAATCATATCTATCTGCGCAAGTCGTAAATCTCTCGCGGAGATATCGTGATTATGAAAATCCATCTGCTCACGAATCTCTCTTGTGAGCCATCCGGTTGCATTCTGCGAAACTTCCTCCTACTGCTATCCTGACCATGTCTGATCATCTTGTAGGAACGCGACCGCCTTCTTCTTTTTCCATCTACTATTTCTTCAAGGTATATTATGAAATGTCTAGACAAGAATCGTATACAAACATTTAAATTTTTTCGGTTAAAATTTCCTCGTTAATTTAAAAACGCTGTTCATATTTGCACGAGTTCAAGACTTTGCTAGTTTTTTCTCACGCTTTATATTGTGTAGTCAATCGTACAAAACGGCAGTTTCAAGATGTGGTCATGATCCTCATACTAACACATATGCACATAATAATACCCATCAAGCGGAATTGCTTGCTGCACACTACCTTGAGGTTCACAACAGAAATGTCCACTTCAAGCTGTCAGAAGAACAAGGTACATAAAGTTGTCAGCAGATTTATCGCATCACCTCGGATAACAACTCTAATATTAAATTAACTTCTCCCAAAGAAGTTTTTACAAAATCAACAAAGAAGAAAAACTCGGTAGGTCACGATGGTATCCAAATCTACTGTCATTAAAATGCTGCCTCGAAAAGTCATCGTTCAGTTAACTAATTTGATTAATGCAATGTTTAAATTTGGGTACTTCCCTTCTAGTTGGAAAGTGGCTAAAATAATTCCAGTACGAAAACACGGTAAAGATTGCTCTCAGATAGACAATATCCGTCCAATCAGCTTGCTTAGCAATCTTAGCAAAATCGCTGAAAAAATTATTCTGAAAAGATTATGTGACTTCACTAATTCGAATAATATAATACCTAGTAGTCTGTTTGGATTTCAAAGCATTCCACAACACACAGATAGCAAGAGTTTCTGACTCTATCACAGATAATTTTAACTTCAATAAACATACTGGGATGGTGTTATTTGATGTGGCAAAAGCTTTCGACACAACCTGGCACGACGGTATTATCTATAAAATGATTGTTCCTAGGTTTCCCAATTATCTAATTAAACTGATTAATATTAAGTAATCGATCATTTTATACCATTATAAATAATGCGAAATCAAGTAACAAATCCTGTTCTGCCGGCGTACCTCAGGGTAGCGTGCTGGGACCATTCTTATTTACATTTTTCATGCATGATTTCCCGCATATGAATAACATCGAGGTTGCCTTATATGCTGATGATACAGCGTTGTTCGGCAGTTCCTACAGGCCAAGTACTATCAGCAATAGGTTACAATCCGGTGTTGATCGTGTAATTAAGTATTTTTCTAAATGGCAAATTGCTCTTAATCCTTCCAAAACGAAAGCAATTTTCTTCACTCGTCGAAGACCGTTTTTACCGACCAGACTTCACGTCAACGTTGATATAGAATGGTCTGACCAGATACGCTTTCTTGGTGTCATTTTAGACAAGAGGCTAATCCAAGCATATTGACCATGCATCATTGAAGACAAACAGAGCAATCTGTTCAATTTACCCCATTTTCAATTGTAAATCTCACTTAAATATTAATAATAAACTAATAATCTACAAGTCAATCATTAGGCCTATTTTAACATATTCTTGCCAAGTTTAGTCTTCAGCCTCAAATTCTAGTTTTAATAGACTGCAATTAGTCCAAAATCGATGTCTTAGATGTATCCTCAATGTCCCCGTATATATTAAAATTTCATATATGCATAGTGCTCTGCAGGTACCATACGTAAAAGACTATATCCTCAAACTATCCCAAAATTTTTTTCTCAGTTGTAGTGTGCACCGTAATAATTTACTTCCAGCAAACTAAGTATAAGCATCGACGCATTGAGCATAATGTATTATTCTCATAACGTTTTAATTTGCTTTCCATTACTTATAAATGATATTACATATTCGTTATATAATTAAACTTATTATTTTTTAAATTACCGCTTTTCATTTGTGATGGTTTTTTGTCTGATTTTTCCATCAATATTATTTTTATCTTGTATATTTATTATTTACCAGTTTATATTAGAATTTTTACTTCCATAAATGGAGAGGTCATTTCTTCTGGTAACATTTATTAAATATTATTATAACTTTTTAATATAATGTCAAATATACGCGTTTATATATATATATATATATTTGTTTAAAAAGATATGGTATTACACAGAACAGTACTTACATTTCCGTGAATGTTGAGAAATCAGTGCCGTAAAATGTCAATCGACGATTATCGTAACGAGAGCAAATTTTTTCGAGTATATACTAAGGAACTAGGAACGAATGGAGTACGTGTCATGTTCATGAGATGCTTAGTGAAAAGCGATCACCGGCTAGAATCTGGAAGTTACAAGACTATCATTCGTGAAATGCGTATGTCATTAGAATGGTCTCGAGAAAATTGTTGTACAATCATAAAATTATCGACAAATTAAATGTTATTTACGTTAATTTATTCACTATTATTGATATATATTTATAGCAATGAATTGTGTACTTGTCACAATTGAGAAGGAATATAAATTTTTAACTAATGTGATTACACCAATAATTAAAATCGATCCGCATGAAATTATTTATCATAGATCTTGAATCAATCCTATAAAATAATAAAATACTAAATTTACGTGTCGTAAACAGCGACTTAGGCCAGAGATACGGAAAGTTATATTTATTTATAACATTGAAAACATCGGCTAGGTTGTTTATACGTTACCGTATGTGTTAGCGAATGTGCGAGATGACATTTGCTAGGACTCGAGCGTCGTCGCATAGCTTGATAGAGATGTCGGCAGAATCAACGCTGATATGAGACGAGCGTGTTGAGTGTAGTCTAGGAGTATATGTTGAACCTACATGATGGATATACCGAAGCTGTTGTTTTTTGTATTCAGTGCATGCGAGTAAATCTTTTTTTAAATTTTATTTGCAATCCGTCTCGTGCGGACAACGGACAAAGGTTATTTGAGATTTCATCTTGATTGGAGATACTACCCAGTGATTGTTGTAACTCCTTGCCAGTGAATTTCGAAGAAGTTGCAATCTCGAAGCATAGTTGTTGCTTTGCTTGCCAGCGATTTCTTGTACAGTTTGGAAGCAAATGCCCGTGTGGATAGTTTCATTTGTGACATACCATGGTGCTCCTAGTATAGAGCTTTTGATTGGAACCGCTGTATAGCCATCAGGTTTGTCTTTCTATCCCGTAGGTTCAAACTGTTTCCGGTATAGTTTTGTATACTAGTAGTTTTGACTCCAATGATAGGTGTGTGGTAACATTTGTATGTCCCAATCGAAGTCGGCTAATGACTACATCGTCTATTCGTCGATTAGAACGAATACGGCCGGATGGTTGGTTTAATTAGACGTAATATCAGCATCCATACTATTTGCATCAAGAAAAAAAGCTAACAATTAAACAATTCAAAATAGTATTGGATGAATATTATGTTAAAAAATATCAAAGGTTATGGGATGAATACAATGGACTAGCGAAACAATATTTTCCCAGTGTAGACAGAAGACTAAAAAATGTTGTATTCGTGCCAAATTATTTCAATACACAGTTTATTAGCGGACATGGATTATTTAAAGACTATTTATATAAGTATGGAATATCGCATACGAATAAATGTGCAATATGTAATTTAACCGATCATGTAAAGCATATACTGACAGGATTACGTCAACGCTGATTTCGCAGATATAAATGCAACAGAATTGGTGGATAAGCAGTTCAAAATATTTGACGTTTTCACAGCATCAGAAATAACATACCGCAAAATACATCTACATATATTTTAATCAAATTAATTGTATAATATCACCTTAATGTAAAATGGGCTGAACTGAGCACCGTAAACTTAATTGGATGGGCTCTTTTCAATTCATTATTTATAAATTACATGTATATCACTTATAAATAAATTTACCCCATCGTAATTTACGAACTGGGGACCGAAAAAAAAAAAAAAATTAGACGTAGTTGATTTGATGATGAGGTAGTATTAATCCATCGGTTTTTCCATAGGTTTATGAAAGCGAGTCGCAGATGTCGGGTGAAGTCTTTTACTGGTCTATTCGGAGCGGGTAAGAATAATGCTGCTTCCTGGACCGCTTTGTCTGCCAGGTTATAAGGTTTATTCCGATGTTTCGTAAGGAAGTATCTTGGGCACGGTCACCGTTTATGAGCTACACATAAATGACGTTATAAACTATAACGGTGGTGATGATCGCGTTTATGCAGGTAATAGCTCTAGAATATATGAACGCATTAGAGCATAATATGAAAAGCGATGATATTATATAAAAAATATGTTAAATTATGGAAGAGGTGTGTTGATGATATTCAAATAATATGGACTAATAATGATTCGGATAATATGTTAAACAATTTTCTATTCTATCTAAATAAATATAATAAAACATTCAATTCGCGTTGGAAATGGAGGAAAAACAATCAGTTTTCTGGATTTAAAAAAGAACATAAAAATCTATGTATATAAACAAAACATACATATGCGTAAAGATTCGTCCGATACGAGAATGTATGAATTCTAAGGAGCCTTATCAATAAAGCAGAAATAATTTAACAGATAATGGATAAAGTAAATAGAGAAAAAACGTGTAATGGAACAAATAGCATTCAATAATAATTATAATAGTGATGTAGTTTAAAAAAGAACTATGGAAAAAATCTCGCAATAAAAATAAGACAGAAAAAGGTAAAAAAATTATTTAAATTCGAATAAATGACTTAGGAGTATCCATAAAATTAAAAAATATTCGGCAAATATAAGATATGTTAAGGATGTGAATATGAGAAAGAGACCGAAAATTTACAACGAGATTTAATGAACAATCGAATTAATATATTATGAAGAATTATGAAAAATAAATTATTTGAAGAACGCGGTAACGAATTAAAATTATAAGATTTTACATCCAGAAAAACATTATAAGAAAAGAAACCAACTGGGAAAAATAAAAACAGTAAAAGAATGAAATAAAAGTTATTAAATTCAAGGATGAGTTTCGACGAAGAAATAGTTTTAACAAGTATATTATAAATTTAATTATAGTGTGCATCGTTCTGATTCAGGTAGCTGACTGGTTATTGATACAGCTCGATCTTTAATGTGAGCGGTTATTAGTGTAATATTGTATATCCGGATTAAGTATTTCCTTAAATATATTTTTTTCTTTTATTATAGTTTTTTTTTTTTATATAATTTTTATTTTTTTATTCAGCTAAAAATAGCTTAATTCTATGGTCTTTTTAAACTTTTCAAATTTAGCGATTTTAACTAATTTTTTTATCGTTTATTATAGGACAAGGATAGAAAAATATTCGATTGATGACGAAAGATAAACTGCGCACGGGATACGTGAAGAATTAAGAATAAAAATACAAAAAAAGCGAGAGAAAATAAATAGAAAAGGACAAAAACAAAAACATTATTTAGTTAATTTATTTAGTTAATTTATTTAGTTAAATTATTTAACCTTTTCGGCCGCACATTGTCAAATTTTAATATAAAATTTTAAATTTTATACAAGATATTATAAAATACTATGCTTTCTATATTACTTCAGATAATTTTCAATGCGTTTATATAAATATGTTTCGCGTGGAAAAAGTATAAAAAAGGAACATACAAGGAAAAATAGAAGAAAAAAAAGTGGAAAGAGGCCAAAATAATAGAGGAACCGAAGGAACGACGAAATATGAAAAATAAATAAATAATAATAAAAATAATAATAAAAATAATAATAATTATTTTAATAGTATTTATTAAAGTCGGATAGCGATTTGTTCGGCCATGATTATACTTACTATATAACTCATTCGTATATCGGCCGTATTTTCAGTTATACGTTAATTAATTTATTTTGGGTAAGTTTTACAATTTTTAAAAATGTTGTCGAAATTTTATCGATAATATAAAATGTACATATTGGACGGCGGAATCTTTAAACCATCGTGAATGAGTAGCATTTAATGTGAAGATTTTGAACTACTTGCAATTTCCTATATGTACCATATATATATATATATATATTATATATATATATATATATATATATATATATATATATATATTTATATATATATTATATATATATATATATATATATATATATATATATATATGTATATATATAATCTTCTCAATGGTACATGTAATTACTCTTATTGTGGTACCGATGATATTGTGTGAGATAGACTTATAATATAATCGCTTTCAAAATCGAAAGAAGAAAATTATATATACGAATTGAAATTAGAAACATTAGGTAAATTTAAAAAAATAGATGGATATTTAGAAACGATAATTTAATCTTCTAAATATAACGTTTAAGAAACGTATGTTGAGGAAAATATTAATTCACCACACACACATACGTATATTTTATTTATTTATTTATTTATTTATTTATCTATCTACGGTTCAAATAACAGCTAATGTCAATTAAAATGCGAACACTGAGAACTAATAATTGAATACAAGTGTACAACTGAGTTAAACAAAAAATTTGGAAGAAATTATATTAAATTATTAAATTCGTATAAAAAATAAAATACTTTTACAACCGCATTAAGACATAAATACAATCACTCATAATATTTGAATGTATACATATAAGTAAAAAAAAAGTAGATTACACACGCTACACTGGATAGTAGTTTCATAATCTTACACGTGGACAGAAATACACGTGTACACTAGTATACAGTAACGAATTTCAAACGAACTCCTGTATACGTATGGAAAAGTATAACGATAATTTAAAATGACAAAATCGATAACTCAAACAAGCTACCCATGAACCAATGGCAGCACCTTTTTCACAGTAATAGTGAAGCTGAAGTCTGAACCAATCATATGTCAACTTTGAAAATGTATATCCGAACACGGTTTAAGTAACGAGTTATACAGACGGAACGTAGACATCAACGGTGAATTGAAACGAAGTACTTACTCTGATGGATCACTGAATAGTTTTACGTTTCTTATGATGAACCTATGAACTGAATAAGCTATGTGAATACTTTGATACCATTAGATAGGTTTGACGTGTCTAATTTTTCAAGGCTTCTATTTATTACTAACAATAAATAACATAAAGTGGAATATGTTTTACAGCGTACGAGATAATCTTTACAATAAAAAATAATAAAATATTAACAACCGTAATTTCAAGACATGCTCGATTTTATGTCCACGGTGATATCTTTATAATGTTCAACGAATTTAAATGATTCAATACGGTATTTATCTACGATTTGTAAGAAAATTTTTTTTAATGCCTATTGTTTTAAAAAGCGACCGAAATTGATTAATATTGTTTTTAAATATTTTTCAACTGCCCACCGGAAGAGACTCAAGGTAATACGAGAGCGGAAACACTGTCCACCGACAGCGTTTCAAATTATTAATTTATCACTTCTATTGGGTAAATTTTAAATTCATATCTTGTGGCTGATATATTTTCAAAGACATAAAAGATCTGCCACTAATCGGTTTGAATAGAATTCTACCGCATATTTCATACTGTAAAGACGAGTAATTTTACGCACCGTCTATATATTGGAATATTCGTTGATTATTTTAAACGCGGTCCTCCGTAGCAGACAGTTTAACCGTTGCTTCAGCTATCACTAACTGCAAGTATCGGCTGTATCATCAGCAAATGTTGCAATTGTTGCAGTTTCATCCACTGGCAAATCTGTACAGCAGATAGAGGAGAGGATCAAGGACACTCGGCTGCAGTACACAGACCTGTATATAATAAAGATTAGATAGAGCGTTCTGGTGTCTAACACGAAATTTCCGAGCATCCAGGTACGTTTCTAACAGTTGACACAGATTATCTGGCAATAATCGACTAAACTTATATTTAAGACACACTTTGTGAAAAGCTTGAGAAACGTCGAGAATTACAGCGGCACAATATTTCTTATTTTCAAACGATTTATTAATAATTGCCAAAGCGCGATGTACCTGTTCAACTGTAGTGTGTTGTCTTCTAAATCCAAATTGATGGGGTGGTATCTCCGCTGCATTTGGAGGTAATAGAAAGAGGCTAGTACGCGTCTGTATGAACTCGGTTCATGTAATAATTTATCAGGTTTAGGAATTAAGATGATGTTCGCCACATCAATTGCGTGGGAAATGCTGCGTTTGTAATAATTAAAAAGACAGATGAATAATCCTGTTATTCTGGTTTACGAAACTTGAACCTACCGGCGAGTGATCCATTCACAGTCTGCAAGTCATAACATCCTAACGATGAAACGTCGATAAACATGATTAGCAATTATTGTGCAGTACCGAAGATCCAAATTAAAATTGCGTTAGAGATGATATTTGAATATTCATAAAATTATTCTATTTGACACGGCTTTCTTAATCTCCGATAGAAGACCTGACCGGGGAGTAAATGATAAATATTGCTTATCGGTTTCTTCAGATGCTGATTCCAATGCTACATTCGTATCAATCAAACAATGGCTTCGTTTTACTGAAAATTTTAACGCATTTATATTTATTCCATAAACGCGATGTGTGGTTTATAATCGGAATTGGGAACATAATAAAAGCATTGTGAATATAACCTCCAAAAGTTGCGTACTTGGAGATTCTCGATAATATCGAAAACAGAAATCGGGATATTTTCTCGATTTTTTGTATAAACATACAAGTACTAAGTGTTGCAAACAACGTATATCCGGATAAAAGAATAGGTGTTAATCTAATGCCTCCATTGAAGCACAAGATTGTGAGAAAAGAAAAAGTAATACGATGAGAATGAAATTGAGAAGTAAGGATAGTAATAAGAATGTTCAAGTACGGTAGTTAATAAAAAGACGATCGACTCCGGAAAGAGAAGTAAAACTGAAGTCTAGGTGATGGGAATAGCATCTCGGCACCACTTTCTTCTCGGGCGTCTTGGCGGATTGTCTGGATTGTGTGAATCCTGCGGATTATTGTTGTTATCTTCGAACTTGTCAAATAATCTCTTGTATTGTCGAGTGTGTATGTAACTGACATATGGAATCTTAAGATCGTTATGTAACACGTCAGATTGGAGACTGGAGCCGACGTGATAGTGTACGAAATATTTTCGACTGTTGCTGTTGTATTCTTCGAAGATTACTTTTATCGTACAGTTCTATTCCATAACGCCGAATTGAAAGGTAGATGGTCCGTTTAGGCGCTAAATTTAAAATACATTTCCGCCCTAACACGATCAATGTAGCAATTTTGCACGAGGGACGATAGTTATTTTAGTGTGTGTGTCACATGTAGTCGTCATGTAAGTCTCTTATCGATAATCATTCCAAGGTAACGTGCTGAATCTGCTTGGGTAATTTCATCATTATTAATTTTCAGAGCTGGACACACCTGAATTTGAACACGATATCGGAAAATTCAGATTTGCTATGTTTTTTTTTTCGTCATTTCAAATTCGTATTGTTTCCGTTTTCTTTCCTCGTACGCACAACGCGCACGAATAATAGACGTGCGCAATAATTTAATTTTTGTATATGTGTAATTCTTCTTTCGATTTTAGAAGTGAAGGTGAGCCAAAAATAACGTGGAATTTAAAAAGATATTTTCGATAATGTTGGAATCCTTCCAGCAAGTTCGATCGTTCGACTAACTGTACGCGTTTACAGAAATATCTGCTTAGTAATATCAACCGGACTAGCAAATTAATAAACAACCGAAATTTTAATAAAAATTTAAGGTATGGCCACTAGTTTAAAATTATTCGATGTAAGATTACGGATATCGTTATGTTAGCGTAGTATGAAATTTAAATTACTCTTTTGTATATGTCCTTGAAATATTATTAACATCGTCTTAGACGTAAAATTAGATTTATTATTAAAATATTTCGTTTCATAGCGAATGCACCATGGTTACAGTAAGACTATATGTTTGTCGTAAATATTGCCCCTACGGCCAATGGTGCCGTACACGTTAATGGATACAATACAAGACTACGCAATCATCCTAAATACGGAGCAGCTATTTTTGTGGCTAATTCATATCAAGCAAGAAACCGGGAGCATTGAATCACCATTGTTTTCTGATTCTTAGTCACTGGTTCGATCGCCTCTTCACTTTTAAAGCGCAGATATCCAGCAAGGATTAGTTATTCTTTCAAATATATATTTTAAAAAAATTATCATCTTTAGGCTCTAAGTTATAATAATTTATAGGAAATTCTTTTGTTTTTCTTTAATTTTTTTTTGTGAAATTTAAAAAACATGTAATCCGTCGTTACCGTTTTCTCTTTAATAGCGGAAGTTTAAGAAGAAAATGGATGTAACAGTTTTCGGGACAGTGATCGAAGTAATGTGTAGGACGTCTATAGAATTAATCGGTAATCATGAAAATGTTACATAGAGCTGTCGACATAGAATCGTGTGCGACCTGTTTGTGTAAGAAGGAATTGTGGTTAGTGGGTAACAGTCTGAATTAGACTTTTGGACACTAAAGTGGATGATATTGCTAGGAAATGGAAAATCTAAACATACCTCGGTCAACATTCCGCAACTAAGATGACGTCAAATAATAAGACTAATTGCTTAATACGTCGTTTAAAATAATTTTCAAATTAAAATGAAAATTACCAATTCGAATATAATATATATATACGAATTTATTATTTCACTTTGTATAAGTTGGTAAATCGTTATTTTATACATGTATATATGTGTGTGAGAACGTGATATCTGGGCCGCCGTATCGCCCCTTATTAGTATTTCTCATACCGCATACAACATATTTCATTAATATTCATTTCTAATATTCTATATACAATGGTTTTTATACTGCCGAACAAAAGTGAGATAGTATAAAATTAATGTGAATCCTTATTTCTCCTTTAGTTAAAACGAAAGTACAATGAATTGTTTAACAAAACAAATACACTTGTCAGTTACAATTAGCTTTTATTTCCATTTTTTTCTTTAACGTACATTTACGATATTACACATACTAGTTATAAAAAGTATATTTATATAAACCGGTTGTCGAATTATTGGCACGGGCACCTAAATATTTTTCTCCCAGCTATTTCCATTCAGACAAACCTTTTCTGCCCGTTTTGTCAATATCGTCCCTTCCATTTATTTTCGGTCTTTTCCTCGACTTATTCCCGTCCAGTGGTAACCCCATTCAGCGTGTATTTCCTGGTGGTCCATTTGTTTGTTTTCATTCGAATAACAATAACATGTCCAGCCCAATTCCGCTTCACATCCCATACCGTTTTATTATTATTATTTTTTTTCGGAGAATATTCCGTTTTCAATTATTGTTTACTTTGTTCAACCTTGTTACAGTAAATACTATAAATATATTTAAAGGGTGAATTATTTATAAAATTTAACGCGCTTAAGTTTTTTCTCGATTTTTCATTTTAAATCGTTAATTACGCCGATAATATATGTATATATATATATATAATACATATTTTATACGAGTAAACTAACTGACAAATATATGCTTCTTTTCCCCGTTTTCCGGGTTCAGGGGAACAACTATATTCGAAGAAGATATATTAAGCATTCGGACGTTACGCACACACACAATAAACGTATTACCTCTCCCAGTCACGACGTGAAATTTTAATGCTAACGAAATTTTTTATTTTCTGGTTAACGTGAAATGTATCGCTTATGAAAATATTTATATAAATATATCGAAAATTATCTACAGTTAAAAATCGGTATTGCATAATAAACACCCGCATAAAATTTATAATTTCGTGCCAAAATTTAATAAACCGTCGACTTTTCAATAAAAATTGTAAATTTCGGATTATGAAATGACTCCTAAGATTAAAAAACGCCATTTTTATAATTTTAAGATCGCTGCATATGTAATTCGGTTTGGTTAAATCGCAACTCTTGGGACAAGAGAGGGCGTGCAGCTCGTATAATCTAATTTCTGGTACCGGTTAATAGTAGATTCTTTGACAATTTTTGTTTGATAAATTAGACCTTATCATTTCCAATCTTCTTCTTCGTCTGTAGGGATTCCCTTGTATTTTCAACTGCGTCTATACGGTTTTTTTTTGCTTCTATTTCTGAATACTATCGACTAATATCGTTTTCCTTTCTTCTACTGTGGTTTAGAACTGTGTTATTCGTGACCAAGTCTGCCCAGTGAATTTTTAGCAACCTGCGGTAACACCACATTTCAAATTATGATCAATGTTTCGTAGGCGTATTGCCGCATTGATGAAACATAACAACGAATTATTCTTTTATTTATATATATATATATATATATATATAAACAAACAAAATATAACACAATCACTAAAAGTTTTTTAATCGCGAAGCTTTTCGACAGTTACGTCATTTTTAAGCGCGAACAAGAATTATTACATCTTTTTTTATATATGAAAAACCAGAAATGTTTATATAATGACAACTTAAAATTTGATATACATATGTCACTAGCCAAACGTAATTTCAATTTTAGATTAATTTACAATAAATTTCATTTATAAAACAGATTCTTGAAAAATTCTTCATCAAAATTGATAAATATCTCCCAAACCTGGTTCAGGCTCTATTAAATGTTGAATATATTGGAGAGTAGTGATTTTATTAGTTGTTTATTAATTAATAAAATCACTACTCTCCAATATATTCAACATTTAATAGAGCCTGAACCAGGTTTGGGAGATATTTATCAATTTTGATGAAGAATTTTTCAAAAATCTGTTTTATAAATGAAATTTATTGTAAATTAATCTAAAATTGAAATTACGTTTGGCTAGTGACATATGTATATCAAATTTTAAGTTGTCATTATATAAACATTTCTGGTTTTTCATATATAAAAAAAGAATTTTGTTTGTTTATAATTAATTAATAAAATCACTACTCTGCAATATATTCAACATTTTATATAATATATATATATATATATATAATCAGTTTACGAATGATTACTTTCATTTTTCAATTAAGTAGACTCGAATCGCCTACTCAGAGTTTGCATGTTTAATGCTGTAGGACTTTGTATTCGGGACCATCGTTAATTAGAGAAAGTAACTAATACAATTTAAAATAAAAAATAAATAATTCGAATAATAATAATAAAAATAACAACCACAATAATGATATGAACAATAAAAAGAAGTTGTTAAAATCACTAAAAATGTTTCTTTATAAAAAATCGCAAAGCTTTTCGCCAATTCAAGAAGAAAACTGATCAAACATGGAAGAAAGAAAATAATAAAAAAACAGCGAGAGATTGGATCGAGAGAGAAAGACGTCCAATCGTGAATAAACTATTTTACGCGGTCTCCCTATGTTCAAATTCGAAATAATAGTAATAATTTATTATTATTATTATTATTATGATTTTACGAATAAAGTTCAACATGGTTAATTTAGATTCTCATTAAACAACTAGTCCACGATCGTTAACAACGGAAACTAAGACTAGCGTTGCGTGTTAGAATAATCGGACATTTGAATTATCGGTCAGTATGTCGATATACACGTTGTCTGAAATTACTCCTCGGTAGTGTAGCCGATCATCGCCGACGCTATTAGAGCAATTATAGTTAGAAAAGTCGGTCTTATATACACTATAACAAACCCTTCGATTACAGGTTAAGACAGAGTAACGGTTCGAGAAATGTGAAAGTAGAGATGATACGTATATATTTATATCGAGGTTACGTTTCGTATAAATAAAACGAGAGACGGTCTGCATGCATCCAGAATATTATTATCCGCGTAGTAAGTTAAGTACCAATGTATGCAGAATCTATTCAACTTTTGGTCGATTGTTCGAGGGTCATTGTCCGGATTTATATCGACTTATTTCACAGGTTATACATTGCCTAACCTATTCCTATCCGAACGGACGTCACGGTTTTCCCGGTCATACCGTAGTAGACGGGTAGATTAAGATAAAATTTCTCGTCCTTATTACCTACATCGGCCTAATTTACATTTTATAGAGGAATTTGTTTACATTTAGTCGTTATCAAACGTGACGTATGACTTCGGCTTAGCGGATAGCGAGTTCACGATCGCCGACGCAAAAATAAATAATCCTAATATTATCGCGTGGAATAGCAAACCACCACGCATAACACCATATTAGTAATAATACAAAAACAGGCGGGACTGCATTGTGCGGTGATTACGATTACAATCAGTTCTGCCGGATGTCTATGTCTACATGCGCTAACGCCATATTATGATTTCCTTGTACGCTACTTATATTATGCGACAAAATATGTATAGGTAAGTTACCTCCGATACGGAGACGGTAATTTTCGATGAAATGCGACGTATAGACGGTGTGACAAAAAGGTTTTTACTTTTTACTTCCATTTTAAAATCTGACAAGGCTATCCTTAATTGTTTCGTTTTAACTTTTCAATTTATATCGTCAGGACTGAAACTATCACGAGTGTAGTTCTGTTAAACAAATCGAGAAATAAATCACTAGATGTGGGTGTATTTTTTTTTTTTTTAAAAAAAAGGAAAGTATATTCTATATTTGGTATATTTCGTAGATTTTTTGAGAAGGCATACCACAATTTTTAAAGCATGGTGAACTGTTGGAAACGTCTGACGTTAAATAAACGATAAAGGCTAAAGAAAATTTGTAGAAATAAAAATCAGAAAATGGATCAGACAGAGCTGCGAGCTATTGTCATTATTATTTAACCTGTACTCTGAAAAGATATTACCGAAAAGTTAACGACATACTGACATGTGGACGATACGGTCAAACAATTATCACGAGCTGCAACGGATGATGGTAAATACAATTTTATTAATAAAAAATTCATCTAATAAATCGATACCTACAGGCCAATAGTATTAATAACGTATGGGATCAGGTAAAAGTTTGTATCGCTCAGAGTGAAAATGTAATCTAAACAAAATAATTTTTTCCGCGAGCTTACAGGATGAATGCTGCTAGTTACGGAAACTATCAACTTGGGGGAGAGTGACAATTTTTACTAATTTTCATTGTGAAGCGTAATGCCCTTATTGAAACATGCCGTTTAATAATAAATTTCAAAATTTAACTGGAAGAGTTTTTTAGAATGATATCGGTGATATCGTTATTACCAAAACAGAATTTTTAGATTTGGCGGTTTTTATAGCGGCGTGAATTTCCTTAGTACTGATATAATCGACAAGTATCCTTACTTTCCATCAGATATTTTTCAATTGAACTTTACCTGATAATTGGAAGAAATATTGAATTACGCGCAGTGGCGGATATAGATTATATCTTTGGGGGGGGCAAGGTGCCGCTCGCTGTCTGTCGCTCGTATTATATCTGAGATCCATTCGCGAACGCTTATCCGAACTGAGAAAGTCAACATCGTTTTGAATGTCGGACAATGTAAAAAATCATTTTATTATAATCTATCAAACTAATTAAATGAAATATATGGGGTGACACAGAGAAGACGGACGGTGTTGTATTTTGAATAACTCAAACGAACAAAAATGTTCGAATGAAATTTTATTTAAAAATAGGAAAACCAGAGAATAGCTTGCAATCTCATTTGTGGAACACAATATCGTTCAAATGACCACCATTGGCAACGATATATTCATAACAAAATTTTCCAAGACTTTTTCGAGCATGAATTTCGGAATCTACTATAATTCAGATTATGGTACGTCATTATTTCTTTATTTCCTCATTTCGGGGAGGCCCTCCCTTGTGTTCGCCCCTGATTACGTTTATGAGCTTTGTAGTATTCGTAATAAGTTCAACTTTTCCTACATTATTATACGCATAACTATTTAAGCGTGGATTATGATGGGGTGGGACAAATGTATATCTATTATTGCAGATTTCCAATTGATTGTTGTCTTTGGGTGAAAGCTTTAAGTAAATTAAATTTATCATTTTTATTTTTCCTTAACAGGTAACGTGTACTATAGTTTATTAAGAAAAGTTGACATGCTTTCAATAAATACACTTTTGAACTTTCACGATTGGTATCCCCATACGTTCACAGTTTTTTCCGGTGTAAACCGTTTTAATTTTTTTTATTACGTGACATTTCGAACACACTTACAGTTTTCATTTTTCAAACTGAGAGCGATATTTATTCATCCGAGCTTAGAAGAATGCAATCTAGACACTTCACGTTGGCCACATTTTGTGATAATGCTGTCTGTGTGCACATCCGTTTATCGATGTTTTTTTCATCATTGTTCTGCGTTAGATTGAAATTGTTTACTATTTTAACTTGGTTTTTTATTCTCAAATGACCCCGATAGTAAAGTTAAATTTAGCTGGTATCCATCATATTCGTTCGATGTAAATTTCAATTGCTTCTCGAACAATTCCGAAGCTACATTTTTATCTATCTCGATAGAGATTTCGAAATTATCAAATTTTATTTCACGATTCCCAGCACACTGGTACGTACTGCAGACGTATATTTCCTCCTATGATTACAGTCTGTTTTGTGTTCTTTTAATCTCTGATTGATGCTTCTACCAGTCTGCCCAATGTAGCTGAGCTCGCACGAGCAAGAAATTTTATAATGCCCTATAGGGAACTTGACGCTTTTTAAATATTGTGTTATTTTTTTACTCGTGCAAAACACTGGTATAACCTTGTTTTTTCGTAAAATTCTGCTTATTATGATGTCTTTTATATAAGGTAACACTATATACGAACTCGTCTTTGTTAACTTTTTTTTTAGCTTCGAACTTTTTGACCAGCGGTATTCCTTCTTGTCAAAACGATTAATGATCGTTATATTCTCCATTTCTGTCTTTAAGGTAGTACACTGTTTGAAACCATTTTGGTTCTGTGTAGGCAGAGTTTTGTAGATCCGTACTTTTTGATTCGAACAGTGGTGCGACTGCTTGTACGCATGCTTATTCGCGCGTGTAAAGTTTCTAAACAAAGAGGTAGCATTCAATAATTAGCGATAGGTTCGATTTTCTACGTATAATCTTCGAATGCGGTTTTTTAATTTCATTTTTTTTTTTAATGGGGTGCCTTTGAACCTTACCCAATGTAATACTGTGGAGTCTATCTACATTTCAATCAAGGATGCCGACTTATCTAGAAATGTCGCTATGTGGGGGAATAATTGTAGATTATCTAGATGGTGAAGGGACGATACATTATACGGAGGTGTAATACTTACAACATAAGACGGAATAGCATTATGCGGAGGAAAATTATGCACAGTTTTTCGGGGGTATGAAAGGTTCGCCGGAAATTCTAATCATATTTGACAACTTCCAGTGTCTAATTAATATTTCGAGATATGAATTTTCTGAACTAGATCAAATTTATATTTTGATAATCAAAAATTAACTTTTCATTTACCTGTTTTTTATCTCCTATCCGATTACGATCGTCTGAAAGTTGTCTAATAGAAGGAAGTGACATAGACGCATATTTTACAACGGCAAAATCAATGACGCTATTTCTAAAGGATGACCTGAGGGAAAATAATTACGTTCTCTCGAATTAGATAATTAGTTCCTGTAAATATTTCATACACATTATTACCGAATCAATTCCACAGAGCTTATTTCTAGTTTTGAAATCACCGTTTATAATTACACGGCTGTTAACTCTCACATCATTTGCAAAATACTTCGTACTTTTAGGAGGTTTCGTACATTGGAAAAATGGTACCACCGGTAATATTACAACCGCTACTCTAATTCTTAGCACTACCTACATATATATATATATATATATATATATATATATATATATATATATATATATATATATATATACGGTAATTTTGTGTACATTTGATTCAGGAATAGACATTAGTTCAAACGTTAACCTCTTTTAATGAGCAATACGTTTCTATGAATAATATATCCTGGAAAATGTAGCTCACATGTATTGCCCAACTTAGTTTCTGATAAAATATCTAGTTTGTTTTTGCAGACAAATTTATACAACTCATTGCATTTGGAAAATAGAAAATTACGATTCCAGGCAACTAAAGGAGCACCGCAAAAATGAACCATTCAATTCGGAGAAATCTCGCTATTGCTTCTAGAATTACTTGTATCATTGTGAATACATCCTTATTTTTAAATGTTTTTAACCTATTTGTAACAGTTTTTAAAATATTAAATATATATATATTAAATTTAATTCGCGTAACAATGATTTTAATTTGCACGATGGGAAAAGTTGATAACATCGGTATTCGGTTCCGCTGTATTTCCTGCAGTGAGTGTCGCGTGCGATGATTTATTACTGCGCATTTGTTGTTTTATTTACTCGCGTTTTTACGATTATTCTCGCTACCATAATTATTACTGTTATTAGGATTATAACGTTCATTTATATTTTACCTATTTTGTGCTACTTTTAAAGAAATAGGACGCTTTCGAATTAGGACAATGTTCACTGTTCCACATAATATTTTATCGTTGTTATGACAATTCTTAGGCCGAGATAAATAAATATTACGTCGTTCTAACTGTGGTGTACCCACAGAAATTTCAATTACACTAGGTACGGCATGTTGTACGTATGAATAATTCTGGAATGCAGAAAAATAGTCTTATACACAAAGCTCATGAATGGCAAAAAAAAACAAGCTACGAAGACGCTATAATGACCAAATTGTAGAAATGATTTATAGATAGGAGGCCACGTGACAAGTGGTGACATCCAAAAACAATTGTTAGAAGAACATGTCGATAAAAAATTAGAAACAGACGTAGGAAGCCGGAAAAACATTATTAGAGTGCGTCTGGAGCAACGCAAACTCTAGTGACGAGTTCAGTTTTGTATATTTACATCCAAAGCGGCCAACAAAAAAAAATAGAACTCTATCGATGATTCCAAAACTATCGAGAGCTAAAGCTCTGATACGAGTCGATCTAGCAACATATATATATACACACACACACATATATATATATATATATAATTATCATCATTGTCGCGAGCTCATTTCGAGAATTATGAAATTATATTAAAATTTATTTATTAGTATTAACCCCTTTACATAGTAAGCACCTTCGACACCAATGTCACCCACTTTTTTTTTTACATGGTATTTATTTAAGAACACACAATGTGAATAATATATTTTTGTATTAAGTTTCCATATTAACATGTATTATTTGTAGTTAGAAAACTTGTTTATTTTTTAGTCGCTGGTTTTTATTTTTTTTCCTGCAGCATTTAATTTTTTTTTTTATACTTTATATTCTTGCTTTTGATATTGTGGTAATCCCCGGTACACAATGTTACATAACCTGTGTTATATTTTCTTTTATATTTATAACTTATACAAATATATTGTTGTTATAATGAATTTTACGCGTTCCATGCAACTGACCGCCATGTATTCCTATCCTGGACGCATAAAATTATTTCTTCGCGGAAGCTAAGTGATCACATTGTCCACATTTTGTATTCCTGATCTTCCTCTTTACATGTAACCTTTAATCGTGAATACTACTATCATTTTTTCATTCTGTCGCATGATATGAGCAATGAAATTAGATTTATGTTTTTTAAAAAAAAGGAGAAAAAAAGAAAAGAAGTATATTTTGATTAATTAAATTTTACCAAGAAAAGAATAACTTATAATGTTCTATCGTTCCGATATATAAAAAATTTCTTAACCGATAAACTTAATAATAATTTTTAAAAATATACACGAGTGATAGTCATAAACATTCATGGCTTAATGAAATTTACAGGAAAAATTCCACAAAAAACGTGCAACGTGTAATTCGTAAGTAAATTTTAAACACAATGGTTAAAATAATTTATAAAATTCAAAAGAGAAAAGAATACAAAAATAAATCAAATAAAATTTATCTATAATATCATTGAATTTTAAACCTAATACTATCCTAGTAATATATGTTTAATTCGTCTATGTTTATATTTTTTATACCCCTGTGTCGTAGAGACTGATAATCGTAGTTTCCAATTTCATTGACATTTTGATCAGCAGATATGCGGCATGCATTAAAAAATTTTAAGGTCCTGTTTTTTATTATTTCTTGTATATAGAGATAGTTTAAAATGTCATGCATTGTTTTAATGTATATATATATATATATATATATATATATATATTTATTCTAACTTACTCGTTGTCAAGTTGCCTTTTCTTCTAATGATATCTGTTTCTGTTAAATAATTCAATGCCTGAATCTTATGTGTGATATTAATCCAATTTTATAATTAGATTTATAACTACAGTGTGCACATTCATACCGATCTGCTATGTTCCTTCTTCCTCCTTTTGCACGACTTCTGGCGGTGTGAACATCCGATAATCTTGCCGTGTCAACGATGAATTTTCTCCATTCCGTTCTATTCAACGCCCATTCTTCCCAAGTCTTATTTTTATTTTTGAATTAATTCCGTCCTTTTTGATGAAGTTTGATAACACATCCTTAAATCTTAATTTTGGTCTTCCACAATATCGTTCATCTGTGTGTAATATATAGCATATATAATAATCGCTTCGGTATGCGATTGTTATCCATTCAGATAATATGGCCAACCCATCTTAGCCCATGGTGAAATATTGTTCTATTCTATTACAATTTGTCATTTTCAAAATTATTTCATTTGAGATCTTATCTTTCCATGTTATTCTTAAGATTTGTCTGAGTAATCTTATCTGACAAATTTCAAGTTTTTTAATTTGATTTCTTCTGATTGGCCATGTATACAACAAAGTTGATAATACCACTGCTCTATAAACATTTAGTTTCGTATTAATATGTAAATTTTTATTCCTAAATACACGTTGCGCCAGCTTGTTGTAGGCGATCATTGCATTTTTTATTCTATATTTGACCTCTTCATCTAGTTCATTATTATCAATAATTATGCTTCCAACGTATTTGAAGCTTTTGACAATTTTTAACTTCGACCCGTTGAAAATGTTCTTCTGTGCCATTCAATATCATTATTTCTGTTTTATTTGTGTTTATAATTAATCCATAATCCCGATATGTATCATGTAGCCAGTTTAGCGTACGCTGTAATTTTGCAGAATTTGCACCCAGTATAACACAATCATCAGCATATTGTAAATTTTGCCGTACAAAACATTTCCGTCCTGCTGCTCGTATTGAATTTTTGTAGGTTATATAGTCCCCCATCAAAACGATATCTTATTTTTATACCTATTTGTTCAATTTTTCGTTTGTATGTTAAGAAAATCATTCCCATATAAAGATTACCAGAAAAGGTTCTGCCAGTTCGGTGTCACAAATTACCGAGCTTTCCATACCATCATGCAGCTGTTTTGTAATTGAAACGAATTACGCCATATACAGAGCTTTATTTTGTTCTCTAGTCTTTTCCATAAAACTTATCATATGGCATACACCATATCTATTTCCTGTCTAAATCCACACTGTTTCTCCGGAAGATAAGTATTCATTACTAGTTGCAGTTAAACTCAGGATTTTACTGGCCGTGCATAGGAGTGATATACCACGATAATTTGAACAATCCCTTTTGTCTCCTTTATTAATGGTAAAAACAGCCGCATGTTTAAAGTCTTTGGGTAACAGTTGAACTTTACCATAATATCTCCTGGAACAGTTTAATCAAGTATGCCATGAGCACATTTTTACCAACTTTATATATGTCGCTTGGTATGTAATCTAACCCAGCGGCTTTATTTGCTTTCAGTGTTTTAATGGCATGCACAATTTCTTACCAGCAGGTGGGATGTTCAGATTAAAGTTAACTTCCTGTACAGGTAAGTCATTTAGTGCTTTTCCATTTTTCCATTTATCGAGGATTCATTGTTCAATAATGTTTCAAAGTATTCTTTCCATCTAATTTTACTTTATTCCTGTCTCGTATTATAGCTTCAGATGCATCTGTGATAAGCAATTTTACGTCTAGTATTTGGGCCGTATATTAACTTAACTGCTCTATGAAAACCTCAATTATCATTTTTGTTAACCATTTTTTGCATTTCTTTTGTTTTATAAATCCACCATTTATTCTTGAGTCTCCTTGTTTCTCGTTGTATCTCAGCTTTCAGAGCCACAAAGTTATTTCATGTGTTGTTATTTTTTCTATCATTTTGCCATTCTATAAAATCCTGTCTTTTATCTTTTATTTTTAATCGTATTTCTTCTGAACTATCAGTAAACCAGTCTTGCGAGCGTTTCTTTTTATAGCCTAAAACATTTTTACATCTTGAGCTAATGCTTTGCTTTATATGATCTAATAGTTCTTCTACAGAACTCATTTCATTCAGTACGTTCTTTTGTAAGTTATTTTTTAACTCCAACCCAAATTTTTTAATCGCAACTCTGTTCTTTAGAAAATTAGTATTATATGTTTTTTGTATTATAACTGTTTTGTTTGGGTGATTTTTTATGACTGGAAATCTGAATTTCGATCTCAATAGCGTGTGATCTGTGTCTCCATCTGCTTCTCTCATTGCTCGTTTATTTAAACAGTCAGCTCTATTATAACGTAATCGAGTTGATGCAGATGAGTTGATCTTGGGTGTATCAAGGTTCCTTTATACATATCATTCATCTGGAAAAAGGTATTAGTAATACTTAACCCATTTTGTGAACAAAACTGAAGAGAAACGTTCGCCATTACTATTTTCTTTACGTAATCCATGCGCAGCAATCGTTCCTTTCCATATATTACAATTATTTCCAAACCGGGCATTGAAATTTCCGAGTATTATAAGCCGCTTATTTAGTGGAATTTTATTAATCACTCGCTGTAAATCATAGTAAAACCTATCCTTAATTACATCACTATCACTGATTATGGATACAATAGAACTTGATGGAAACTTTATTTTCATTACCATAAGTCTCTCACTTATTCCGTATAGATCCTTTATAATATAGGGCATTACTCTATTATCGATTGCAAAACCTACTCCATTTAGTCGTTTATCTACTACGTTAGCACCTTTCCAGTAAATTGTGTAGCCTGTACTTTGTTCATTTACTATTTCTTATTCTGGAAGTCTTGTTTCCGATAATGCTGCTATATCAATGTTATATCTCTTCAATTCTTGTAACTTCTGTATTGGTCTTTCTTTTTTATCCTGCAACGTTCTAACATTCCATTCACCTATATTCCATGTGTTTATTTTAAATTGATTTATAGTTCCATATTTATTACCGCATTGTATAGGTTCCCGTCAGCTGCTGCACGCTTGTCAGGTTCACATGGGAAGAGCTATATTTAGGACACCTTTTCTAGTCAATTCCGCTACTGTACTAGGCAAAGCAGATCCTAAATAGGACTGCCTAGTATAACCTGCTGCCGAGCTTCAATATCTTTCCATCCTTTTGAAAAGCGACCATCCGCGTTATACCGTCTTCCGTGCATAATTAATGGCTAAAAGCTTCGAGTCAAACCAAACCTGCTCCGGTCACCATGATTCCATCGACGTAGGGCGTATTAGTAAAGGACAGAAGGAAAATAATATTGGATAACAGAAGAAACGACTGTAGCTGCGTATATTTTAGGAACGTGGAAGCCGGTGCGCTAACGACAACCATGTCGCTCATTCAACTACACCAGTTGACCCAATGGCAATGATGAAACCAGGAAAATTGGTCTGGTGTAAGTTCGTGCAGTAAACTGCAGGCAGGAATAGAAAATGTCCAGAAAAAAATGGCTAGGAGAGAGGAAATTAGAAAAGGAAAAGAAGGGAACTTGCTCAAGGTGCACACCGGAGAGTGGTTTATTTTCGGAGTATCCATTTTCCTAGGATAGTTACATACCATTGTTAAAAATGTTGTTTAAAAAGATCAAAGAATACAATCTGATAAATTTTACTCCAAAAAAATGTAGATAATGATGTATCCTGTCACCTATTCAATGCGTATGGAGAGCCATAATTATAAGAGTAGTACTAAAAATTATATAGAATAACATCAATATTATCTAGTATCTACATATCAGTATATCAATATATCTATCTATCTATATATCTATATATAAAAATAAATTATGAAAAAACAAATTTACTAACAAACGGAGAAAAAATAAAAATTGAAATGAACACGGAAAAACGATAGACTGGGCAGAAGATGTTACATATTTAGGTCAAATAATATCCTTTAAAGATCCAATAAAAAAAGAAGTAAATCACAGGATAGCGATAGATTGGAAAAAATTCTGGGCATTACAAGAAATATTTAAACGAAATATTAATCATACAAGAAAAGCACAGATTTACAATACATGCATCGTTCCTGCCATGACATACGGTGCGCATACATGGTCACTGACAGTTAGACAAAGTATAAAAATATTAATTATGGAAAGGAAAATCATCGGGATATCAAGGATGGACAAAATCATTAATAAAGTACTATGCTCTCCGCAAAATACTGGAAATTAAGTGGAATTTTAGTTCGAATGGACACAAGCAGATGGGCCAAGAAATGTACTGAATGGTTACCAATCAGTAGGAAAATGTTGAGGCGAAGACCAAAAATGAGATGGAGGGACGATGTTGTCAAATACGCAAGTGAAGTCTGGATGCGTAAATCACTTAATCGGATGGACTGGAAACAGCTAGGACAAAAATATGTAAACGTTCAATAAATTGGAAGATGCCAATGCTCGTTCATGGGCTTAATTTCCCTAATACTGTTAAACATATTAATATTAGGTTAGCATTAAGAAAGCTATACATAATAATATTAGTTTAGTATTAAGAAAAGCTATACATATTAGTGTTAGTTTACCATTAAGAAAGTTATACATATTAATACTAGTTTAGCGTTAAGAAAATCATCATCATATTCGTTGGCTCGGTTCGTGAAATGATGAGTTCCAATTCCTTTCAAACTTGTTCGCCATATGTCCCTATTTTCCACGAGTCTTATAACTTGCTGGTGAGGCCGCAGTTAATTGTTTTATCCTATCTGTGTACCTGGTTTCTGTCCTTCCGCGTATCCTTTTGCCTGCTACCACCCCTTCGTGAATTAATTTTTCTATTCCGTTCCGACGTATGTCCGAAATATCTCATTATGCGCTGTATTACTATATCTCGTATAGATCAGATCCTATATCGTTCAAAACAGAGAGGTTGGTTCGTTTTTCTGTCCACGAGATTTATTCATCTCCAGCAGAACATCTCAAAAGCATCAATGCGCCGAATATCAGCTGCTTTTAGTGTCCAGCATTCCACAGCGTATAGAAAAACAGAGAAGACTACAGTATTCATTAAGCGAATTTTCGTACTCATTGAGATGTCGTGACTTTTCCATATCTTTTGTAGTTGTGCCGGTGCCACTTTAGCTGTTGATATTCGATTTTTAATTTCATCGGTAGATGCACCGTATTTAGTAATTAGTGATCCCAAATATACAAATTTATCAACTACTTGTATCGTATGCAGTTTTTTTGTATATCGACTGCAGTTATTCTTGTCTATAATCATTATTTTAGTTTTTTCTCGGTTTATTATTAATCCAGCTTGTTTACTTATGTTCTCGAGCTTATGTAAAAGGGTGAAACGTTTTTCTTTCAATGATGCGATTATTGTTATATCATCAGCATACCGTAAATTATTAATAACGATTCCGCCTATTTTTATACCATCTTCCCATTTATCGAGTACTTTCCTAAGTATCCATTCACTGTAAATGTTAAATAAAATGGCGCTCAGAATACATCCTTGACGGGACACCTTTTTCAGCTTTAAATGCGTCAGTTAATTTATTATTGATTTTTACTTTTCCAAATACAGCGCTTTAATTAATGTTATTAAATATCGCGGTACGCCCATTTGTTCTTAATATCTGCCATAATGTCCTCCATTATACACAGTCGAATGCTTTGGAGTAGTCTATAAAGCCAATGTACGCTGAAATATTAAATTCGAGACTTTTCTCTATTATCTGTCGCATATTCAGAATTTGTTCTCGCGTACCTTTTCCTGGAATAAAACCTGCTTGCTCTTCTGATATCTGTGATGTATTATATGCAGCATTATCTTATTGGCATGCGATACAAGGGCGATCGTTCTATAATTTTTGCATATATCTCGCGATACCTTCTTATGGATTGGGACATATATTGATGTTGTCCAATCCTTTGGCCATATGTTTGTACTCTATATATTTTGACATATACTATAGAAAATATCTATTGACGCCTCCCCTAAATATTTGAACATCTCCGATACAATACGATCTTCTCCCGTTAAAAGACTTTAGTTTCTGTACGGCTGAGCGTACTTTATCTTTTAAATATTTGTAAATTTTAATTTAAAATGGGAAATACAGGCTATTGTAATTATAATATTACAATTACAATAATTGTAATTGTAATATATGTATAGGCAAGAAATATAGGAAAAATTTATATATATATATATATATATATATATATGTATATACGTAAATGTATGTATTATATATATCCCAGAGTATATATTATACATACGTATATATACATATATATATATATATATATATATTTGTATGTATAACGTTTTGTGTATGTTTTTTGTTGCGTGATGTATATAATATACATATTTACTTGCCGCACATATACACACACACAAATATATATATATATATATATATATATATATATGTGCAAAGATATATCTGAAAAAATTATAAATATATTTGTGTATACGTAAATATATGTATGATATATGCGAGAGTTATAATACATACGTATCTATACATAAAGGGAATTATTAATTTACTGTCTGATAACATTTCCAGATATTTCAATTTACCTTCCCGAGTTTTATTTGTAATTCCTCAAATAAATCTTCGACTTTTTAAGTGTATACAATGTTTTTTTTTTTTTTTTTAAAGATTTAAAATTAACCAATGACAAAAGTCTGTGCTAACCTTAACCTTCGCAATAGAATAAAATAACGAGTTATCAGTGTTACCTAATATATAATGTTGTTGTATTTAAACATTTAAAATTAACCAACAATAACAGCCTGTCCTAATGTTCGCAATCGAATGAACTGACGAGCAATTAGTGTTACCTACTACTAGATATAAATGAATAATTAGAGAAAGCATCTATCGAGAACGGATACTATATCTATTCTTTTGTAATGGCTTCGATATACTCTCCGTTTATTCGTTTAAAGCACTAATGAACGAATAATCATCATCGTGATTATCACGAAATAATTCGGTAAAATATAAAAATTTAATCGAAAACAGCCGGTTATATATCGGTCTTATTATTTACTCGAAGACTGGGTGTGTGGTTAATTAAAGTAGAATAATTGTTCACCTATGAAATCTATTTTAACTGTATCCCGCTGTATTAGTTAAAGCCTTCATTAACTTTCACACGTAGCGCTTTAATTAGGGTTAACGATAATGTTTTTCGTTCGTGTCTGTTTAGTACTTTTCGCGATTAAGAACAAAAGATAATTACGGATTATATCGGAATAATAGATTAATAAAACGGAAGAGTCGATCGACTGGAGATTAAGAAATTAAGGAAAGAGAAAGTTGTTCGAACATGTACGAATAGAAAAATGCGACAATTAACCGAATATGACCGATCAATATAATGCGAAGAATTCGAAAATATCAACATCAGTACAAGGCGGTAGTCGATTGTAATCGGAGCGACCGAAATAAATCGCGGTAATTAATTAAATTTAGCGATGTCTCAGATAATTCGAATCGTCGGGATAGCCTATAGATCACAGACTAGATATTCGAATACAATCGTCGACGCAAAAATTATCACCGGAAAATAAAAATATAAATAATCCCGATATTATTATCGGGTGGCAAACCACGCGCAATACCATATTAGTAATAATATCATACAAAAACCGGACGAGGCTGCATTGTGTCCTGACAACAGAGCGATTACAATCAGTTCCGCCGGGTGTATGTGTCTATCTATGCTATCGCCATATTACGATTATCTTGTAAGCCACTTATGTAAAAAATATATTTATAGGTAAGTAATCGCCTACCTCCGATACAGTAACGGCGACACTTAATGATGATGATGAGATAGTTTGATAAGAAGTAAGTCATCCTCAGAGTAGAACGGGATTTGAGGAATTGACCATATTAAAAAGTAAGGACAAGAAGAAGCAACAGAAAGAAGCTCTATTTCATAATGATATACACTTAATAAGGGGTTCATAAAGTTAAGTATCTTATACCTTAACAGTTAACTTTAGTGTTGCTAAATCTAGTTAACGAAATGTTAAGCTATAAAAAAAAAAAAACAAAAACCCGCAAGAAAATAAGTAAAATACACTAAAAAACAAAAATATACCACCTACATATGCACATATATGTACACATGCATATGTATATAATGTATATATATATATTCATATACACACAAACACACGTACATATACCATATTAAATACACAAAATAAATAAATATAATAGACACGGAATTAAATGAGTAAACTTTGATAACGTGACACGTGGCTTTATAGTAATCACCTATGAAATTAATTAATCTATTTCGATGTATTCTAATACCTACAGTAAAAGCAGTCGCCTGGTCCGGGTCTAAATTAAATTAGATAGTTCCTGTAATTTAACCATCAGTGATTTCTCTATGTTATAGTGATCTATGCAGTTATACACGGCTCATAGTACATTAAAAAAAAAAATTGCCTACTTATTGACATATGACACAAACATTCTCGCATTGTTTACTTACTGTATAATAATCAAACTGATTACAGACGTACGGTCTTTCCGCATGCATTAAGAGTTCTTTTCGTTTACAATACATATTATTGATGTCTCTCTTCTTAATCGTTTACCCCAAGGGAGCATCGTGATCATACGGTAAGTGTATCATTTTGCGCTGTGCTTCTTTGTAGTGTGCCCGTCGCACGCACTGATGTAGCGTTAATCCGCTCCCCAGTTTCTTATTATATCTATCTACCTCTGCAGTGGTGGGCCCATCGGTCTGTATATCTTCCCCTGTACTATTAATAGCTCCAACTTGCGCTCACTACGTACGATATGGCCAAAATATCTGATCACTCTAATAATAGCCATATTAGCTAAACGCTGCGTTAGGTTTAGTTCTTCTGCTTTGGAAGGATTTGTTCGTTTTGCGGTCCATCGTATTCGGAGAAGTTTTCTCCAGCACCACATTTCGAAACTGTTAAGTCGGACTAGGTTAGTTTTATTTAACGTCCACGTTTCCGCTCCATACAGTACTACCGAAAATATAAGCGTCTTTACTAATTTTACTTTAACATTCTTATTAATGGATCCATACTTCCGTATGTTGCTTAGTTTCAACATAGCACGAGGACCCATTTCAATGCGGCGCTTTATTTCTTTTTCCGCGCTCCCTTCACTATTGATTAGCGATCCTAGGTACACAAAGTCGTTTACTACTTCAAATCGTGCGAAAGTTTTGTCATTAAATTTTACTCGTCTTCTTCCGTCTCTGATCATTACTTTTGTTTTGGTCTTATTTATTTCAAGTCCATACTAATGCGTTCGATCTTTTTTAGAAGTATTTTCATTTCCCCAAGGTCGGATGTAATAAGTGTTGTATCGTCCGCATATCGTAAGTTGGATATCTTTCGTCCGCCTATAGATACTCCTCCATTCCATTCATGCATTACCATTCTCATAATGTATTCTCAATAGAGGTTAAATAGAACGGGTGATAGAATACATCCTTGCTTCACACCTTTCTTAATTCAGCAGATTGTACTGTTTTGTCCATTCGAATTACATTGTTATTGTTTCTATGTAGATTCTTTATCATTAGTACAATATGTTCCGGGACACCCATCTTAGTCAGTACTGGCCACAGTTTACTCCATATTACATTATCGAATGCTTTATGGTAATCTATAAAACAGAGAACTGCTAGCATTTCGATATTTTCTATTATTTTGTCTTAAGTTTAGTATTTACTCACGCGTTCAGCATCCTTTCATGAAACCAGTTTGTTCTTCAGGAATCTGCATCTTTGTTAACCTTTCTATCTGTTTGTATATTATTGAGAAGCATTATCTTGCTCGCATGTGGTACAAGTGAAATAGTTCTATAGTTTTCGAATTTAATACTTTCCTCTTTTTTAGCCGTATACCAGAGTTCCATATAGAATTACATAATAAATGTAATTCGTCAACTCAAATGTCTCCCATTATTTTTAATATCTCTGCCGACATTTTATCGGTTTCAACTACTTTATTATTTTTTAAGAATTTCATAGCATCTGATATTTCCCTTCGTAATATGTCTGGTTCTTCTGGATGTATAGCAATATTTTCATTGTCTTCTGGCGTATTGACACAATCATATAGATTTTGGCAGTATCCTCTCCATACTTCGGCTATTTCTGTAAAGTTTGTTTTTAGACAACCGGCTTTATCTCCATTGCCGAATTTTTGACTTTAAAGTCTCTTGTTAAAATTGCAATTTTTCCAAATAGGTCTTTGGTTTCATTATGATCGGCGTGTTTCTGTATTTCATGGCAGATTGAGCTGATAAAGTTGTTTTTGTCTCGTTTGCTTTAATTTTTTTTACTTACAGTCTACCCAACGTGATAATTATTAACTCACATTTCTATAAACTCGGACAACTTCTCTAGAAATATCGCTATGTCCGGAAACAGATGTAAATTCTCAAGATCAATTAGGGACAATATGTTATAAGGAAGACCATTACTAGACGCGCGCAGTAATTTTAGGTACACTTCAAAGCGTAATGTTATTAGAAGAACACGTGATCAGGATTGCAAATTGCACGTCCAGCATGTAGAGGCTAGTAAGGAGTTTCTCTAAGCTGCATAATAAGGAAGAGCCGGCCCGGCAACAAGCAATGCCCAAACCGAAATCTGCTGATAAATACAATTCCTCTCCGCGTAATGTTTTCAAAAAAAGTAGAACCATGGAAATCTAGGAAGAGACGCTTGCAATTGATAGTATCTAGTGAGAGATGACTGCTGCGTACACTCCACATACGTAAGAGTTTCTTGCGTTCCGACTCTATAAAATGCGTGATATCAAGTGCAGAAACTGAAGACCTTCAGCTAATGAATCTACAATTTCATTGTCGGGAATTCCTCGATGTCCCGGTAACCACAAGAAAGACACAAATATACTCAAGTTTTCCAGATGATAAAGTTTCAACATAATGAATAAAATCAGTGAATCTGACGCCTTCCTTTTGTTTTCAATAGCCTTCAAAATGCTTTGTTAGTCGGTGGTAATGAGATAATTACCTGGAAACCTCGTATCAATTAATAATGATAAGGAATGAAGTACTGAAATACTGCCACACATTCAGCGGTAAATGCGGAACAAAGATCAGATAATTTATATGTCCTGCTAATATTAAGAGATGAGAACTGCTGCTCCAGTTCCCTGAGCCGACTTCGATTCATCCGTATAAATAAGGGTGTGCGTACGAAAATTTGCAATGATAATATTATTGAATTTAGCCCGGATCAGTGGCGGAGGATAAAGAACGTAGTTCTCAGGAAAGAAAGATGTTTTTTTAAATTGTGTGAATACGGTAATATAAATTAGATGGGTATATGGATTTAATCATCTGCAGTGTTCCTTTGTTTTTAATGTTCCTGTTTTTAGTGCTCGTCGTTCATCAATGAGTTTCATAGTTTCCGTTGAAAACCAAAGGTTTCCGGCGTCTCGTTTGTATTGGGTTTGCAGTTTTTTCATATGCACTCTTTATGGTGGTTTTTAACCAGTTCCAATGTTGATCAACTGAATGTAGATCGTTTGTTTTCCCACCGTTTAACCATATCGTCAAAGATGTTTGTAAATTTATCTTTATTTTTATCTGCTATTAATAATCTTTGCTGCGTTTTTAGACTTATCGTTAGATTTTTTATCCTTCCGTATAATTTCATAACTAATAGTTTGTTGTCGATACCTGGGTAAACTACCGTATTTATGTAGGATGATTTCCATCGTTTACTTACTAACATGTAATCGATCTGGTTTTTATAGGTGTTACCTGGAGACTTCCATGTAGTCTTCTGGGATGGTGTTGGAACATAGTATTGGCAATAGCTGATTCGTAATTGCAAATTTGATAAGTACATCTTCTTTAATATTATGTTGGCCCAATCCGAACTTTCTAATTACTTCACGTAGGTGTCCTACGTTATTTGATCTACCTACTTTAGCATTCATATCTTCCATTATAATTATCAATTCACGCTTAGAGATACCATCAATCACTTCTTGTAATTGACTACAAAATATTTCTACTATCTCATCTGCTGCTGAGCATGTAGGTGCATATACTTGGATTATGTTTGTATTGGTTTTGTATCCAATTTGACCATTATAACTTTTGTCACTTTTAGTCAGATAGCCATTGATTAGATGGCTCAATTTTATATCTAGTATTATTGCTACATACACCATTAGTGCTTTCGTCTGTGTTGATCGAACAAATATCAGTAGTAAAATGGCCTGATTGTTTGTAGTGTGTTTCTGACAGGCCGCATACTTTGACATTATAGCTCTGCAATTCCATTTCTATAATTTTCAGCTTACCAGCTTGAAGCAATCCTTAGACATTCCATGTAACAAATATATATATATATATATTGTCACAAGGAATCCTTATCCACATGACCGGTCGCACAGTTCACACTCCGCATATTTTTTAATTAATTCGTTTATTTGCGTGTTAGTGAAAATTACGATTCGTTTGTCAGTTGAAGTTGTTCACTTCTGCAATGCTAGTTTAGATTAAGTGAACATTTACTAAAAAAATTGGCACACCCGTTAACGATATACCGCTCTCAGATTCGCTCAAAATGCGACTGTGGAATCCCCCTCTTTTCAATAGCGTCCAAGAGAGACTTCTCTAAACTAGATACTATCCGCGACGCCTAGCTTCGATTAATTACAGGCGCGCTCAGAACATCTCCAATGTCAAGCCTCTACTGCGAAGTCTCAGAATGGCCTCCGGCGAGATCACCTTACGGTTAATCTTCTGTTGCGCACGATTGCAAATCCGAACCTCCTAGCAACTAATAGTATAAAACGACCTCTCCAGAGTACATCAAAATTAAGATTATTAGGATCGCGAGTAAAAAGAATTTTATCCGATACCACGAAATCAATTCACACCGATCTATCAGAAACTGATGAGCTGTACAACGCAAAAAGCAACATTACAAAAATCCTCCCACCATGCACTATGAAAGATTCCGCATTCGATTATACGTTGCTCCCAAAAAAGCACTCGCACTTTGCCATCGTCCATAATCTATTATCTCTCGAAAGGAAAAAGATATACTACTCCCAAGGTACAGGGTCCGCGGAATTTGCTGGTTGAATCGAAATGTGATCTTCAGAGCTTCACTTCCGCCGTTATTCTCCGCTCTGTCTGCAGAACTATACGGAATCCTACTAGCGTTGGAACACGCGGTAAAATCCTACCGTCATATTATAACGATAACTGCGGACCATCACATCCGACGGAAATCAAATCATCCGATCGCAGATTCCATAAGTATAATCATACAGAACTATCAAGCGGCGATAACCTTCTTATGGATTTCGCGCCACGCAAACACATACATACAGTGAAACTAAACCTGTGTTTTTTTAGATTAATAGTGCTAATATTTTTAGTAGTAGTAGCATATATGTAATAGTAATAATTAAGTATGATATTCGGACGATACAGCAAAAATGTCGAACATCCTAATATTTGATGATATAATAAATGAACATGCATCTAGTAAATTCAAACGTACATTTAAAAAATGGCTAGGATATAAAAGAAATATAGTAAAAATTTTAAATAGTTAAAGGGGATTTTATAAACAGAAAAATGAACAAGATATTAAAGAACTAATGCAAAGAAAATATTAAAGCCTAATGTTATAGTACGTATTAAACATTGAAGAATTGTAATATTATAAAACTCGAAACATGTATACAAAATAGCTGGCAACAAGTGGAACCTAACAATGTAACGATTTAAATAAATAACGTATGCTTCAAAAATGTAAGTTGGCATGCGTGTGTGTGTGTGTTTACATATATTGTATATATATTTTTAAATATAAATGTTTTCAGAAAAGAAAAAGGTAAAACAGTAAAAAAAAAGTGGTTTCAAAATTTAGAGAATGTAAAGAATACGATAAATAACAATTGATTAAATAGTGAAAATAATAAACAATTTATATAACAATAATGATAATAATACAGATACATTTAAATTCCAAAATATAAATGTGTTATTTTAATGAAAAAAAAAAACTTAGGAATAGGTTCAATATTACAAGTTGTAATTACAATGTTTTGAAAAATGGAATTTTAGAAATTTCGTAAAGTGTATAAACAAAAAAAAAAAAAGAAGTTGAAAAACGAGCAAAAAAATAGTAAGACCAACGGAAATCGTATGTAAAAAATAAATGTTCGAAACGGCAACATGAAATTTCGAGGAATTAAAAATATTTTTTAAAAAAGTAAATTTACTATAGAAAGTTTTCGACGAGCAAAAAAAAAAATTAATGCCAGGAAAAAATGCCGAATAACCTCGGTCGAGGAAAACCACTTGAAGAATCGTTTCATTCGTAATAAACATGGACAAATCAAATCAACAACAACTTACGGCAAGTTAAAGGCAAACTGGATCATTGGGAAACATCTCACCGTGAAAACAGACGAGAAGAAATTGTATTATGCAGAATCCGTATTGGTCATACGAAATTAACACATGGTCCACTGCTCCAGACAGGACTCCCGCCGTCGTGTATATACTGCGGTAATCAAAAAATGTCCATCAGTCACGTCATCACTGAATGTCCAGAATTCACCGAGGAACGAGAGAAAGCGTTCGGACATAGAAAAATGACGACAGAAGAAATGCTTGCAGATGATGAAGCTATCGTTCAATATGTTTTTAGTTTTTTAAAATGTATAAATGTATTCCATAAGATATAGATTTACTTTTCCGTTGTATTTAATTATTTAAGTTATAGCAGACGCAAATGACCAAGGTGTCGAGTGTCTTTAAATAAAAATATACAATACAATACAATACAACTAATAAATTTTTAAAGATATTTTAAATAGTTTCCGTTAAAATCGGGATAAAAAAAAAAATGTTAATAAATATTTTCAACAATCCCCCCCGTATAAGTAGTACATATTTTGCATGTTGAATCCGGTGAAATACTTTATACTAAAACCGACATATCTACCCCTGAAATATTGCATATATTTATTGAACAACTTTAAATTCAATTTTTACTTAAAATGTTAAAATAATCTTAAAATATAATCTCGTAAAAATAAACAGAAATTGGTCGCTAGTTGCTAGAAATTAAACTTAATTTTTATAAAAAGCAATTTCTTTGAAAACTCGATATTGATTTATTCTGCCTCCATTTGATTCTTTCGCACTTTATATAAAATATATGTATATAATTAAAATTTATCCGTGCCGTTTATCTGTTCAAATTGCGCAGCCTAAACCGGTGTTACTGAAAGTCACGAAACTCATAATAACTTCCTTCTTGCTATCAAACCCGATGTTGCCTTCTGGAAACCACCTGCAATTTATCTCGTTCCAACTTTCCTCCTTGGTCACATATCACTTTCTCATAACCATCTACTCCAACATATCCCCCCTGTTTTTGTCCCATTTTAATTCCTAAAACCCCTCACTTATTTGCGATATTTTATTATACTGCTTCCACTAATACCGATGTTCATTCGTCTACCCTATCTGGACATTTCCTTCAACTATTCCCTCTCAATTATAAATTTCTTTCCTCTTCTAACCTCATTTACCTATATATAATTGTTAAATCACCAATGCAGTAATAACCTCGATAGTTACAAACGGTTAACATTACATCCTATAAATTCGTAATTTTCCTCGATTGTCACCGTGTGGCAATGTTGTTTGTGAAAAGATGGATTTCAAATATTTATCTAATCCAACTACAGCAGCGTCGGACGGATCGTGAATACTGCTAAGTTGATAATGTTATCAAATTTATCTTCGTAATTACTGGACGAAGTGAATATTACTAGATGACGTGCTAGATTTAATCGTTGATATTAACATTTCAAAATGTTGACTCGCTATTTCTTAAATATCGGATCGAGAGAATATCGATCTGAAAATTACTTCATTTTCTTTCAAATCTTTCGGTTAAACACTATTGCAATTCCAAAACTTTAACATTTGCGGGTAAACGCATACTTTCTAAATAATTTTTCGCAATTTTTGAAATTGCTCTGTAAAGAAAAAGGATCTTTGTTAATGAGATGTGTTTTTCTCTTGAAATTTCATTTGCGATGATCGTTCCGTAAATACTCTAACATTTTTCGGTCATTTTGTTGGGAGGAATTTTTGTACAGCTACATTATCAGTTTTACTTAAATTCAACGATTGTGGAAATATATGCGATAGATAAACATTGTATATCGATGAATTCCAGGAAAAACGGAAGATTTTTACGCTTCTTTAGCGCGAAGATAAATTTTAACTCTACCGCACTCTGATGGTCATTAATTGTAATTATTATTATTACAGTTTGCTCGAAGATAGCGCAAGTCGAATAGTAATAAAAACAAAACACGATTTAAAATTCTCACATTGAAAATGATTTCAAGATATTTTTTTACAGCTACATCTTAATTTAAAAAAATATAAATAATCGATTAATTGGCTTTCCGACTTATTGAGTCGATGTATGTTTAGAAAACAAGAAATAGACAAAAAAAAAAAACGAATACCAATTTTAGCTTTAATCGAAATATGGAAAAAAAGTTTTAAAAGAATTAATTACTTTAGAAAATAAAGAAATTCGCAACAAAGTAAAATTTTCTTATTTTTCTTTTTCGTCGGTAACAACGCCGTGTGTAATGATACTATGACCAGGGACGTGGGAGGAATTTATATTAACGGGTAGAATTTGGTTAAATGAAGAATGGCAGTCTAGATTCGGATGTAGGAGAATGTTGTAAAATATTTGGAACGTTTGTGATTGTAAGTTCGGAGGAGTAGAGCGGGCAGAAGAAAAAGTGAGTAATAGTTAAAGGACTATTGCACGCGGTACATCTGGGTTGGATTTTATTAGTAAATAAGTTTTTGTGTGTAAGCAATGTTTGGCCTGAGCGTACACGGCACAGGACCACTTCATTTGTTCTGTTTGATTTGTTGATGTTGTATCACTGTAAATTCGACAACCTTTCGTCTGCCCTATCGGATAGTTTAGATTGTGCGTTGTGAATGAAGTCCTTTGTTAGAATCGGTATAGCTAGAGCAGAAACGCTTCTTTTGCGGCTGTATCCGCACTGTCGTTAGATCTCACGTCGTTATGGCCCGGAATCCGGAGGAGAATAATTTTTCCGGAAAATTCTAAAGCGTTAACTAAGATGGATTTCGTCAGTTGTTGGTGTGATCTGTCTAGAAACTTCTAACGGAGCTCAAGGAATCGGTTCAGACAATAAGCATTATTTTTTTAGTTCTCCAATAACCAAATCGATAGCAAGTGAAATTGCGTACAGTTCAGTAGGTAGGACGCTGAAGTTTAACGGATATTCGAATATGTGCAACCACAATAGTTGTCTCGTTTAGTATCGTATAGGATATCGTAATGATTGTATTTCTTTATTACATCTTCAAAGGAGAACGGTAAACGACTTTCAGAAGTAGAGGACAATTAGAGGAGAGGGATGTGTAAAGATAAAGAATTGGGTGAGGCCGGCGGTATTGCGAAAAGGCTGTTGCCATAGAAGAGAGGTAGGAAAGTACATATTTTATTCTATAGGATGGATTTGACTTTGTAATGGAGCATAAATTTTGAATATATATATACATATATATATTTTTTTTTATAAATAACTGCCTTTTAGGAAGGCACACTACTATAATCTTAACCCATAGGTTAAACAATTAGTAACTTAGATAATCTAACATGTAGTGTACGCTGATCCAGTGATCAGTTTCCACTAATATTAACTAAATATTAATTATGAATATGGGGTTCGATAGAACTATAATTATTATTTAACTATAAATTAGGTGCAATGGATGTGTTCGCTTAAGGCGTCTCACATCATTTGCAGTGTTCCAGTAACTGCGTAACTTCTTTATTAGTGCGACCATGCAGTCTCTGTTCGTGTTTGACTGCAAAGTTGTGAATGATGTCATCAACTTGTTGAATATTGAGATCATAATGTAAATTACTGTTCCGCTGGAACCATCGTGCGTTAGTCAGGGTCCGAAGAATTTTGTTCTGCTGTCGCTGGATGATAGCTCTGTTGGAAGCAGTAGCGCATCCCCACGCTTGAACTCCATATATGTCCAGATGGGACATTATTTGAGAGGCGATTTTCTGCCAATTAACCAGTACATCTTATTGATTTTGCGCTGTAACTGTTGTTTCTTTTGCCTGACGTACGTTTTTCATGTTAATAGATGAATGCCTATAAATACCTTGCTGAATTCGCATGAGGTACTTGAACATTATTTATGTATATATACTGTAATTCACATCAACAGGTCGAAGCGTGAATGTAACATGGATAGATTTTCGTTCATTTAACTTGATTTTCCAATCTTGCATCCATCTAACTATTTTATCAAGCGGTTTGCGAAGTGCATCTATTGCCTCTATTTGGGTGTCTCTGGTTACCATGATGGTCTGCATAAGTAGCAGTAAAAATCCCATCTGAGGTTTGAATGTCAGCTGTATATAGTGTGTACAACACAAGACCAAGGACACTTCCTTGTGGTACACCAGCACGTATAAGTTGAAAATTTGAAATTGCTTCTTCATATTTTACTCTGAAGCGCCTATTTTCTAAGTATGACTTCAACAGTTGTCAGAAGTTTTCTGGCAATATTGTGCTTAATTTGTGCAACAAATTCGAATGCCTGTGCCACATCTGCGGCACGGTACTTTTTTTCTTCGAGTGCTTTTAAGATGTACTTAACAACTCGATGCACTTGGTGGATTGTTGAATGATAGCTACGAAAACCAGACTGATGGTCAGGTAACTGGGCTTCCACCAGTGGCTTAAGTCTTTTCAAAATAAGTTTTTCAAGTAATTTTGATACTACTGGCAACAGTGATATTGGCCGATAAGACTTCACATCTTCTGCTGATTTCTCAGGCTTCTTCAGCATGATGATTTGAGCCGTTTTAAAAAGGGTCGGTATATACTGAAGTCGATGACAGGCATTAAAAAGATATGTAATTAATACAACCGATTTTTTTGGTATTTTCTGTATTATTGATGGTTAGATTTTATCAATTCCGGTAGTTTTTTTTGGATTGATATTATCAATCTCAATAGCTATTTCCATTAGTGTAATATATCGAATTGGTTGACCAAATTGACATTGTCGTGTCAATGTTTGATGAGATTCTTCCATGATCATCTTTTAGCGGTGGAATTTGGATCAGAGGTCGCTTAAATTTTTGCGAGTTGCACGCCAGAGGGAGTAATCTTTATAATCATTCGGATTCAAATTTTCCAAAAAGTTATCAAACGTTCTTTTCTTGATTTATTTTATTAAGCGATTTAGCTGATTGTTAATACGATTCAAGAGATATTTTTATTTTCAGATTTTCTTATTCTGCGCCAGTTACGCCTTGCTTGTCTTCGCTCTTTGATTAGCCGCCTGACCTCTAGTGGATGACATTTTTCTTGTATAGTATTGTTAACGACTGGTGTTACTGCAATCGCTGATTCGCGGATTTTATCCAAATAGCGTTGACACTGCAGTTCCAGTTCCTGTTTTGTTTTGAGATTTACTTTTAAATCTGTACGGGAATTCAGTTCATATCTAAACTGATCCCAGTTTGTATTTTTACTAGGCAACATCTGGCGTTTTTGTTTTCGTATTACAGTGTCGCTAAGTGAGAGTAACACAGGTACATGGTCAGATGTAAGTTCATCATAATTCTTGACTTCCACATAATTTGCTGATACATTTTTGATTATGTAAAAATCTATTAGATCTGGAACCTTACTGGAATCAGAAGGTCAGTATGTTGGTTTTCTAGATGATTGAACTTCACATAATTCAGCACATATAGTTTTAAATAGATTATTTCCCTTGCTTGTTATTAAGCGAGAGCCTTATATGCTTTGCATTAAAATCACCGCCAAGAATGAATTTATTTCCTAAGTGTTGAAGAATTTCAGCAAATTGTTCTTGCTTAACATTATGTCTAGGTGGACAATATGCTGCACCTATGCGTAGATCTGAATTATTATGATTAATCGTAATGTTAGTTAATTGAATGTAGTCTTTACAAATTTCTTCGTTAACAAAATGTTTAATATTATGTTTAATTAAAATAGCTGTTCCAGCGTGACGTTTGTAAGTTGGATCTGCCTTACATCCGGGATGTAATCGTAGTCGTTGATTTTTAAATATGATTTACGGTTAAAGTGTGTCTCCGTAATGAGGGCAATGTCAATAGACTTATAAGGAAAACCTCCAGTTCATTTCGACGTTCTGCTAGACCGTTTGCATTCCAAATTATAATTCGTAGGTCAGTCATTTTTAAAAGTTTTTGGACTTTTGCTTTTTCTTTCTGCCATTTAATTTCGGTAGTTTGAAATTTTTTGCTTCCAACTGTATAATTCTAGTGTTCATATTCTGGAGCAAATTCCACATATTATCAATTGTATGTTTTGTTTTTGTAACCTGTTCTTGACCTAGTGATTTCGGTTGGGGATGCATTTTTGACTGCATGGTTTCAGATCCAGAGTTTGCATTTGGGGCCGGGGTTATTTTTAGCACAATCTGTTTTAATACTTGTGAGACAGCAGGATTTTAATTTTTTTTAAATTTTGAATATGGTCGAATGAGATCAGAAAGTAGAAAAGTTTACGACATAGGCAGTATGGATGTAGAATTTTAGGAGTAAGTATGATTGGCGTAGATTCTTCTGCTTCATAAAAGATATTGTTTACACTGGGTCGGACGAAAAGCGCCTAAAACTAGCCTTAGTGCTGAGTGGTGAATTGGGTTTAATAGTTTTAGTACTGATTGTTTATCTGATGAATAATCCGGGAAAAACCATAATCGCATTTAGATTTTATAAGTGAACCATATGTTGTGTCAGATAACTTCCTGAGAAAGTTTAATCGTCAAGAATATGCAATTTTCGCGATACGAGCGAACCAGTTTAATTTAATGATTAAAAATAGTTTGTCGTCGAATAATTTACGGCGGATCGAACGAAGGCAAAGTGGGTGGCACAGATGAACAGAAAATATGAAGTCTGTTTCGCGTACGCAGTGGGCATACACTTTTTACCCATAAATACTTATTTCTAAAACAGAGTGCACCTTTCTGTGATTCCTGCAGCTGTCCTCTTTCTATTCCTCACATCCTATTATCATGTCCTTCCTACGCAACCCATCGTCTTGCTGCTGGACTTGCTTCGTCCCTAACCGAAATCCTACAGTACACTCCATCCGCTGAATTTAATAACCTCCCTTTCATTATCTAATCTTATTCCTTTAATCTAATTATCCTTCCGTATCTCTCGCCTTAATAGCAGTACAAGGCACGTAATTAAAAAAAAACCAAACAATTATATTAAATTATCCCTCGTACGAAATATAAATAATGTTTCGAATTTTACGTGTTTTTTCACGGAATATCTGCGTAAAAATTATACAACGTGGAAAATAAATTTTTTACAACATATTTATTAACGACGATAACTGAACAATTCTCGAGAAAAAGTTGGAAATTAATACTTGGCGACACACCCGCAGCTTAATCCCCGATGTATTACATAGATGCAAAATCGAAATTACTTCAATTATCTATTGAGCTTTCATTTAAGTAAGGATGACAAGTGCAAATGTGTCGCCATAGAAACTGCTAACCATTTTAGGCTAAATATATTTCAGCGAGCTAGCATGTACGTATCTGCTCGTGCGTGCCCGTGTGAACTTTCTAATAATGCCTAATTGCGTTTCATTGTTCACATGTGCAACTAGTATATGCGTATGTACGTAGAATATATGTTTTTGCTTATATATATATATATATATATATATATATATATATATATATATATATATATATGTATCGTATATAAATAATTCTCATATTTATATGCATCTAATATACGCATAAATTATAGCATAAATATTATCTCACATAAGAGTTATAAGTGCATGTTTTTTTTGATGACCGAGAGTGTGGCGCACAGCTCGCGAAAATATTAGTGTACGTTGCTATATTATTATATATTATAAAGTATCCTAAACAGGTATAAGCCTAAACTGGCCGTGTAGAGTGTTGCACATCTGTGTAAACGAAACACACCGTAAAACATTAATTTGAATAATGAAGTATTAATCAAAAAATAGAACAATTTTAATGCTATAATGAAAAAAATCCTAGTGCAAATCGAATAACTTAAATTATTAAACGTGCCTCTTTTCGTTAACAACGACACTATGTTTAGCATAAAGTAAATATATAACATGGGCTACATATATCGTGTAACGGGAACACCTTAATCAAAGTAAGAATATGAAGAGTAAAAGTAAACAAGAGGTTTTTGAAGGCTGCAGAAAAAAATAAATAAAATCTTCGACTACAAAAATAAACAAGTTTTAACTAATTGCTTAATATTAGAAAACTGCTAAAATATATCTCAGTTCCGAAATTAATACCGCGTTAAAAAATATTATCAAAAATTGGTAATGTCGATTGTACTCAGTAAAATGAATTAATACGAATAAATAAATTTATAATTTATTACTACATTATCTTACGTTTGAGTCATCTGTGTTTATATCTGGAATATGTGACACGAAGTTGCCCGGAATTGTAATTAGAAATCGAGAAGACGAGCTCGTTGTTTCGGTATGAGCGTTTATTGAAAAAGTTAGTCGATAGTTTTAGAACCAAATCTCTCGAGTAAGACCAAGTTGTCACCTACAATATCATTTATGGAACACAATATCTATCAGCTGACCGCCATCTGCACAATTCATTCAGCCTATAAAATTTTCGAAGACTTTTTCGAGCAGAGGTCGATGAATTTTTGGAATTTCTCGAGAAATCCCAGAAATCGTGTGTAATTTTGAATTCTTTTCGAAACCCTCTGCACTGTCGGGGTCGATTCGCGCCGACAATAACGTTTCACGTAAAACCTCGTTATAGGATGCCGTGAAGAATCTCTCGTGTGTACATTAAGTAGTTTGCGTTGTAGCAGTGTTACCAATTGCTCTATTCAAAAAACAAAAAACCGACCGTCTTTTACTTTACTTCGGCGACACCCGGACATATTTATCGAAGTTGATTTTGAGACTACACGAAAATTGAGTTTTAGTGTGTGTGTGTGTGTGTGTGGGGGGGATTTGAATTTTATTTGTAATGGCAGTCTACCGTGATAGTAAAATTTTCAAACTTCTTTCGGTGCCCTCTTACGAAGAATTAATTAAATTTAGTAAAGGAAAAAAAACAGAAAAAAAAATAATAATTAAATATAATCAATGTAAACGAGACGGGAATTTCCAAGATCACCGGATACAACATCTTCGCTTTTAAACCGCAGTCACGGACAAAGGTCGCGATCGTTTGCCACCTTTATTATCTGTATGCAAATTTCGTCAACTTCTAATACATCCACACATGTATTGCAACACGGCTACACGAAATACACGTATGCGCGTATTGTGCTGGTTTGTTTTGTTATTGTAAATGAATAAACTAGATTTAATAAGTCGTCGACTCCGGTCGAGGAGACCATCCCGACAATGGACGGAATAATAATTATAATAAATCGTACTTACTGTAGAAAGGATGAAAGGAAAAAAAGAAAGAGTCAAAATTACCGGCAACGTTTAATAAATAACGATAATGATTACAACGATGGTTATGACGATGAGAGCTATGTTAATTATAATAATGATAATAATAATAACGATGTACAGGAGGAAGCCGTTCGATCACAAATGTTACGACCTCTTCAAGACGGCTATCATAATCGTCAAACAAAGTCCTTATCAACAGTTAAGACCGTGTGTTTATAAATTTGTGATCCCTCTTTTTTGTTTTTATTGATTATGGTTTTTTTTACATTATAAATTTCACATTTAAAGAAGCACGATGTAACAGACAAACTACCGTCTATCGTTCATCTTTTATTCGCCTATTTGTTTATGTCAATACATTAGGTTACTCAGTAAGCTAATGGAGCGGATGTTAGGATCCTTTACCATTTAGGCAAGGCAATGATCGTAGTTCCCAGCTTTGCGGAAAGTATCCCAGTTTAAAGATATTCATTATGTTTGAGAACACGACAATAGCGAAACGAGGGAGTTTCTCGATTATAAGCAGTGATATATTAGTACTTTAATTTATTTTTTTTCACAATATCGGATATATCTAGAGGGCAAAAAGATGCTGAAAAGATAATTTATGTTAAATTAATATCTCATGTCGACAACAATAACATAATTCCAAACATTCAATTAGACTTTCGCTCTCATTACTCTGCGACCTAACAAATATGCAGAATAGCCGATTACCCATAATTTAAACTTAAACCGGCATGGTACTATTCGACGATGCCAAAGAATTACAACTTGACACGCGGGTGTTCTTTACAAAATTATAAAATGTAAATTTCCAACATGCTTAATTCATTTAATTAGTAGTTACTTAGGCAATAGATATCTTTTTATGTGTCTGTAGGTATCTCGTCTCACAAAACTTGTTCTGCGGGTGTTTCGCAAGGCAGTATATAATCGGACCAATTGTATTTACACTGTATCTCAACGATTTTCCGAACCCATCCGACATGCAAGTTGGACTCTTTGCTGATGCAGTAGACCCAGCACCATCCGTAATAAATTACAGCGTGGCATATCGCGGCTATATAAATAAGAGATGGCAAATTAGCACAAACCCGAACAGAGGCTATTTTCTTCACCGAGAGGCGATACTTGACAATCTGATGGTGCAGGGAAATACGTTAGAGTGGTGTGATAAGGTTCGTTATCTCGGTGTAATCCTCGACAATAGGCTTACTTTCACTAAACACATAAATAAAATCGCAATCAAGACAAACAATGACTTATATTCCTTATATCCTTAATCACAAGTCCTTCCTCAACATTAATAACAAGATAATCCTCTATAAAGCATTAATCACTTGTTCCGCCTGCAGCTATACATCAAAAATCTGCTTTCATAAATTACAAGTCATTCAAAACAGATGTCTCATATGTATTCTCAATGCACCTCGCTATGTCGGAATCGACATAATGCACTATTGACCTGCCCTATATCAGAGATTCTAAAGCTATCGACTGACACTTTTTTATTAAATGCTCATACCGAAACAACGAAATCGTCTCCTAGATTGCCAATTACGATTCTAACTTCGTTTCGTGCATTCCAAATATAAACATAGAAGACTTAAACGTAACATTATGCAGTAATATTAATTATAATTTATTTATTTATTAGTATTAACCCCCTTTACTTAGTAACCACCTTCGACACCCGTGTCACCCATTTTTTTTAACATAGTATTTATTTAAGAACTCCCTAAAAGCAATATATTTTTGCAGTTTCAACATGTATTATTTGTAATTAGAAAACTTGTTTATTTTCTAGCCGCAGGTTTCTATTTGCTTTCTTCCCTGCAGCATTTAAGTTTTTTTTTTTTATTCTTTATATTCTTACTTTGTGGTAAGGTGTTCTACACAATGTTTGTAACCCCATGTGTTATATTTTCTTTTATGTTTATAACTTATGCAAATATATTGTTGTTGTTGTTGCTGTAGTTGGAATCTTGTATTCGCGCGCGTGTGGTACCGGAAAAATGTGTGAATACATGAAACTGCAGATAATCGCGACTCCTTTCTTCACCCGTATTTTGCTATTTAGAGATAATTTTTTTTTTTTTTTTTAGTTAAATATGTATTTTATCTGGAGCGAGTATTTAAAAAATAATGAGACACTTTTATAATAAGATCATGTTAAGAAGATTAGAATAAAATTGAAACATTTCGTTATTTGCGTACTCACCGAAGTCACCATAAAACATCTTAATAGTGTATCCTGAACATCATCTTTGAAATGAATTAAAAAGGATTAAACGAGGTCGTAGACTCTATTTGACATCTGAATGTATTTTTGTTAAGTAGTGTCAGTGTTACGTTTTTAGGATGATGGTGGTATTATGCGACTGAGAAGCTGATATTTAGTGCTTGGTGATATTTAAAATATGAGTTTTAAAATAATCCTGCCTGATATTTTTGTTTCTTGCGTACTTGTTGTATTTTTTCGGCTGTTGAGATTCGTATGTTAAGCTTCCATTTTAGGTATTCGCGTCGAAATTGTAATGACCACTCATTAGCCTCAATTAATATGCTTATTGTTAGACTAATGCGAAAAGCCCCTATTCCGAGTCTAATAGCTAAATAGTGAATAGGATCTAGGGTACGTAAGATCGATCATTTAGTATGGATGTTGAGGCTTGCGCCATTTGGCCAGTTTAATCCTTTATCCAGTTAATCTATTTTAAATCTCAATGCCACTACGTTTGATAGAATTATATAAACTGACAGAGACAGAAGAAAGTGGGTTGGAAACAATCAATTCAATATTCACGGGTAATATGTGCAACTTTTTTACAACATCTCATCTCTATGTTTTCGAAACTTCGGACAAATCCAAATTTGATGCTCGATACAATTGTCAACATGGCACACATCACATGTGTACCATCAGAAATTATGCACAATTTAGCTAGGTGTGAGGGGGAGAAATTATGACCAGTACGCAATCTAAATAAAGTTGATATATAATCCCTCGAAATGTTTTTATGTAATTTAAACCATGGTTTACTGGGAACTGTATGCATCGAGGCGAAGTATTTTTTCCCTTTATTTTGACTTTCGGCGATGTAGTACTGTTGGAAATCAATTAGTACAGATTGTTTAATCTTTGGTAAAATATCAGTCCAATTCCATTTAATATTCTCGTAACGGACACTTGATAGATTATAACGCGTCAATTCATCGACCACCTCATTTCCAGTAATACCACAATGAGAAGGGACCCACTTAAACTTTATTCTAGATCCACGATTGTAAAGCTGAATAACCCGATGTCTGACATCAAATTCTAACTTGGATATTTTAGGTTCCGGGAACTTAGATAATTGTAATAAGACACTTGAGGAATCGGATATTATTAGAATATTCTTTTCCCTCATATCTTTGACTAAGGCTTTGTAAATGGCAAACAATTCTACAACAAACGAGGAGCCTGCAACGGATAATCTGTATACTTTCGATATGCCTTTTTTCGGGTAATATAAAGCAGAGGTATAATTTTCCCGTATTTTATCGACCGACGACCCATCTGTCAAAATAATTTCATAATGGCTGAATTTTTCATTGATTGCTCGCATAAATGCAGCGTTGTTAACTCCAGAAGGGATAGTTTTAGCAATATTATTATCAAAGGTAATTTTAAATCAACTTGGACGGCTAACGTATCAAATAAAGATATTTCAAAGAACGGTAATACAAAAACGGAATATTAAAAAATCATATTATACAAAGAAAAGTGTAATATTTTGGTCGTATCATCAGGGGCGAAAAAATGAAATACTTCAGATGATAATACAAGGAAAGATGGAAGGCTAGAGAAGTCTTGGAAAGAAGAAGAACAGATTGGCTGTAAAATATTATAAACCGGAGAAACGAGTCCTACAGTAATTACTGATAGATGCAAGACAGCGGAATGTCTGATCGATCGATTAGTGATAGATTACGCTCTGTGAAGAGTATGGCATGATGATGATGAATCTAAACATATTCAATAAATTTTTAGTAGTAAAACCAAACTAGCTATGCGTAATTTTTTGTTTACTAAGGTTAATTTCTTCGCGCATGATTGTTTTAATTCGTTTATGTTTCAAAGAGAATATATCATCGAATATTAAGTATCTGACGGTTTGAGTTTGAGGAATTAGTTTGTTATTCAACTAGATAATATAAATATGCGTATAAATAGAAAGAGTACGAAAAAGTATACGTGTATCATAGACACACGTGTCGTGTGACGGGGGTAATTAGACATGTCTGGAACCGAGTGTTTTGGAGTAATGCTACTATTTTAATTTTATTTCCAGATGTTTTATTTAAATTACTCCTTAATTAGATCGTACAGATTACACATGCAGCTTTTCCTGTTTTAGGGACAGCGGTAATTTTCTAAATTTTCTTTAGGTTTGGATCCATATATATGTTCCCTTAACTCGAGGTGCAAATGGTGTAGTATTTATTTAGGCCGTTAATGTTAATATTATCACGATGGTCTGACTAAACCAGTAACAGCAGCCGTGGTAACGCTTTCCATTCTCGCATTATTAATATTATTATTATTATTTTTTTTTTACTTACATTTATGTAGTCCTTGTTTAGTCCATTGCGGGATATTGAAGCTACTGTCACTAGTGTCGCTGCGCAGATTGTCCGCTTGATAAGCGGATGTTATCATCGGTTGACATTTTATTTTTCTCTCGTTGTTCCTTCATATTTTTATTATTATTATTAATATGATTTATAATGGCCATATCGTCGGACGAGGTAGAGGTGTATGGAGTGGAGTTGCGTACCTAATACTTAACGACGACACTTGCTTATAAGTTTTGGATTTTAGGAAAAAATTAATCGAAGCGTGTAATCACTGGTACGAGATAACGCGTGAACAGGAAACACACGTTTTACGTTCGAGCAATATGAATTATATTTATATAATGAATTGGCAACGCGACGGACTTGACTTTTTCGGAATAGAAAATAAATCGATGCGCATAATGCTAAAAATAGTGTCGAAGGGCAAGAAAAAATACATTAGCGGTTCCTTCTCGATTCTAGAAAAAAAACGAGAAAAAAATTAAAAGAGCGAAACAGAACAAGTAATAAGAGACGTGATGTTTTTCGATTTACATATAAAACTTTACCAGCGCTGATATGGCAACAGGTAAATCCGAATCGAAGTTGTTGAATACGACGGGCTCTTCTGTTTAAGTAAATAAATAAATTGCGGATGACGTTCTTAAAGCGAATGAACGTTATCCACGACGAACGACGGTTAAGCGGGCTGCATTGCACGGGCGGTAAATTTGAACTTTAAATCTGACGACCGAGGTTAGTCTATAAAACGTCTAAATTATCGACTAATTTTAATCGCGGTGTTACATCCACGTGCACACGCGTACATACACGTTTATCGTTATTTGTTTTGGCTTTTATTTTGATTACGATTTCATCATTTATTACCGCTATCATTATTATTATTATTATACTCGATATTTGAACGTTTAAATTTATAAAAAACATAAACGGACTGATGACGTCGTATGTCTACATCGAAATTCTGTAATCATGCTATTGCTTGATACTGATGGAATATCCTCCTCTATCCATGAAAGGCTCTACGTGGGCACTCGTTCGGTATATGATCCACTTGGTTTCCTTGTTGACAGTCACAAGATGAATTATATGACGACTACATCCATCGTAGGAATTCGCATTCAGATTTTTCACTTTAGGTCAAGTGTACCTATCGGTCTTGCTTTCTTCCAGGGCTGCGATAAAAAACCTTCTGCTAAGAGCTTTGTAGCTAATCTGTGAGCTGGCTTTATCAATTTTAGTCTGTCCGACTCTTCCAGATCTTGATGTTTTGGTGCATTTGGATTATTTGTATATACTTTGTCCATTCTTTAATAGTTGCAATTTTCCATCGAATGCTAATCGAAAGCTCGAATCGAATTTTTATTTGTTCTTAAAGTGTTTTTTTTTGGTTGATTGTATAGATCAGGTTTCTGATCTAGCTTCTGATTTTTTTTCGTGGGACCTTTTGATATTACTCTCGCTTTGGATAATACGACGGGGAACCATCTCGTTCGTTTTATATCGTTTAAATGCTTCATTTCATCGTCATATTTGGTGACTACGTTTCCGAGGATAATAATATTTCAGGTAGCACCTACGATGTTATTCCTCTTTCTATCAACTAATTTCCGAAGTGTTATATATTACTTAAACTTTAGTTAGTTTAGACGAGGATAGTTCCGTTGCCTCGGTGATCTCTCTCTGATTCTTTTTCCATTTATTTATCGAGTTAGGACGCATTTCACGAGGGATTCATATAGTATGATTATAGAATTTGAGTACATGGAATAGCATCTTTCACAGTTCAATTGTTCTAGAATTGATATATTTGTTCTGTTTGCAGTCTACGGAATCTTCAGCATTCTGTCCGCGTTATGATCCATAGAGTTATTCTGTTCTTGATTTCATCTCCATGCCCACCATCGTGGTTACTCTAGTGCATCTTATTTTATATTCATTTTTCTTGTTATGTTTTTATCCGCTATCACGATTGTTGTCATTTCCTTGTTAATTATGTATCTCATCTTAGCGCTCTTTCTTTCAACCATATCCCGTGATCTTCTATATTTTCTTCAGATTCTGTGATGAGCGTAGTATTGTCGGCGTACTGTAATTTAGATAGTTGTCGCCTACTATTTTGAAACACATTCTTCATTATCCTCTAGAGCGCTTCTCATTACGTATTCATCTATGTTGAATAAAGTGGTGTACAAAACGCGTTATGAAATTCATCTTACGTTATCCAATCGAATCTTACTTGTAGCTTCCGTTTTATTATCGAAATTCTGAATTCGAGATGATTTGAAACACCTATAGTAGTTAAATTCCATTTGACACGAGTTAAACGTCCGTCAGGCATAAAAACGTAGATTCGAGCATATAATATTTTTACAACGGAACCTTACATAAGGTCACCGATGAGGAGCTAACTCACATAAATTACACGCTAAATTATTTAGAATGCCAAAAAAAAGTTAAAAACTAACATAAACAGCAATAAAATTGAAAACAAAAGTTGAACGATGAGAAAAAAGGTACTTATAAATATTCCGTAAAAACTATAAATAAACATTTCACTTTATAACTGAACTATGTGACGAGTTCACATCCGAATAAAGCGATCCTTTTTTTTTGTCTAGGCTGTTAGTTGTGGAACGTCCTTTCCTCGTAAAAAGTGTGAAATGCGAAAAGAATCCGCGACGCGCATGGTGCAGGGTTAAATAAACGAATGGATTTATATAAATCCGTCAGAATGTGAAATATGCCACCGGCAATTAGAATTACTCGGTGTTATCGCGAAAACCATGCGAGTGGAAAAATAATAAAAAATTAATACATATTCGGAACACGTAATATTGGAGCTCAAGTTTTCAAACCGGAAATTCTAGTAATAAAAATCCAACGTTCTTATGCTAGTGATTTTGCAACAGTAGAGACAATGTAGTATACTGTTCAAGCGATGAGGATAAAAACATTAATGGTGTAGAAACCGAACCATTTAGTCAGTGGTTATTAAAACTGATAGAATTATATCGGTTAATGTGCTGACTCGGACGAGGTAATAGGGGAAGTTTTATATACAATTACACGAAGTAGTTGACACAAAAGCGTCAACTGCTAATCGTAATGAATGATTTAAACGGTAGCAAATAGAATAATGAAGATAATTGGAAAATTCGGACTTGGACGTGTAATTATAAAAAGGTGAACTGATTATCGAGTCTGTGTTCGCTAAATAACTTTACAAATAATGTGTTCCAACATCATCCGATGAGAATAAGCTCATCGAAATGTAACATGTTTAAAAGTCCGATTGACTCTACACGTTAATAAGTGTAGACGATGGAAATCATCCTGTATGAATACGCTAGTATACTCGAAAGCAGAGTGCACTAGTGATTATGGACTATTATGAAAATCTACCGAAAGACCCATGTTAAGACATCAAATAAAATTATTGATTACATATAAAAATACGAATAACTTCGAAAACATGTTAGAAGATGTGACTAATGACAATAAAAAAAAATGAACACCCCACACTTCGTCTATGAACACTGAAACGGTTAAAAAATATTATAATAGGTACGACTGAAGAAAAAACCCTGTAGATTCAATTAGAATAGAATAAAGTTCATTAACGAATGAAAGAAAATGAAAAATGAAAGCTCCGAAATAGAAATTGAAGATGATCAGCATTAAAATAAGGAGAAGTTGCAAACGGGAAAAATCAGTGTATATACCATTATTTGAAAAATGAAAAAGAAAAAAATGCGAAACATATCGAAATATACATTGCCTAAAACGCCACTACTAGAAGGTATAATGAAAACACAAATCTCTAGCGAACAAACTAGGAGTAGATTTATGGAGATTATGCGAGCAAATCTTGAACATGAAACAAATAATAGAAAAATTACGGAAGTATAACGCGCGAGAGTTCAATGTTGTCCGAATATATGAAAGAATACAATATGGTACATTTTATATCGAAAAAAAAAAAAAAAGGTTTTAAGACAAGAATGTGTCCTTGTCATCCATTTTGTTCAACGAATATAAAGAGAGTATATTACGGGAGCGGTGCTAGATAGATGGATGGAACGAACGATTGTTCTTAGGTTGACGAAAGATACGGCCAATTTTGGGTGAAATGAAACTGTTTTCAGAAATCAACAATAAATATTAAGAATAGAAGAAAAACTACGTTTATAAGCAACCGCTATAGTTCCATGATAATGTTTTTGTAGAATACAAAATAGTAGAAAATTTTCCATGTTTAGGACCACTAATTGACAATGAAGAAGGTTCAGAATGAGAAACAAAGCGCCATTATGCGCTGAACGCGTATGATGTTACATTGATTGGGATTGCTACTGCCTTCTCCATGATGAATAAGTATTACAGGCGATAAAAAATTTAATAAACTTTACGCGCCGCGTGCTACGATCCAAGGTCATGATAGCGATAGACTACCCTGGCAACTATGCCACCGCCACATATATACACGCATCCAGATTACTATCTATATATGTATATATACAATGAAAGCCTTGTATAATGGACAATTGTGTGATAACGGGAAATGTCCGTCATAGAGGGGTGTCTACATTTCACAATTTCCACTTCATGATTTATAATCAGCTCACATGTCATGGAAAATTCTCATTCGCCACCTTATCGCGAATGAAAGTCCCAAAGTCGAGTAAGTTCTTGCAGCGAGTAAGTTCCCAATTTGATAAAGGGCTGTTCTTTTTCAACATCGCTTCATCGTTGTCTAGGGAAGTTGTTTTTTTTTCTGCTTAAATCATGTTCAAAATGTCAACTATGTCTTCAGATGTGCACCCAGAACCGACAAGCCATTTTTGTAAACTGTGCACAAACTCACCTAACTCATGAATGCACCAAGGATATCACCGGCCATATGCGCAAATTGCGGTAATAATCACCCAGCAAATTACAAGGGCTGCGAATTGTATAAACAGCTCCAAAAAATCCGTAGCCAACCTAGGATCACTTAAATCATTAAATAAACCAGCACTACAGTCTCCACCGAATCAAATACAAACTGTTCTACCAATTAACCGGAGGCCGACACCTCCCGTACAAAAATTAGCATATGCAGAAGCACCTCAAACGTTCACATCTTCATCTCCTACAGATATCCAACAAAGCCTAAATGCTTTTTCTCGTAGAAATAAAATCATTATTCAAAGACATGATTCACCAGCGAAGCACAATGATAAATAATCTAATCTCTACAATCATGACTGCTCTTATCAACAAAAAATGATTTATAAAACATGTTTCAAACAATCAACTTAACATAGCACTCTGGAATACAAATGGGTTGCTGCAACATAGACTGCAATTAGAATTTTATCTCAATGAAAAATATGACATATTATATATTTATTAAAACTTTCGTGGTTGTTTTCCATTCGTCTAGAATTATTTTCGGTGAAAACCACGTCCTGATTATTCAAAAAATTTAACGTTTTGAATGGACTTACACCACTCATCATCAGAAAGTTCGTGATGATGAGTGGTGTAAGTCCATTCCAAACGTTAAATTTTTTGAATAAGCAGGACGTGTTTTTCACCGAAAATAATTCTAGACGGATATTGACATTGTTAATTTCTGAAGCCCGTTTTACAGACAAAAGTTACATCAAGATTCCAAACTACAACATCTATTGGACATTACATCCGGACAAAAAAGCTCATGCTGGGACGACTCTAATTATAAAGCAGTGTATTCCACATGTAGTTATTGAAAACTATCAAAACAATCATTTGCAATCTACCAGAGTAACAATTAGGCAGAGTAATAATATCTTAAATGTGGCAGCGGTTTACTGTCCCCCCCCGAAGTACTCTATAAGTCAACAACAATTCATACACTTTTTAAAAGAGATGGGAAGTCGATTCATCATAGGAGGAGATTTCAATGCGAAAAATACATTATTGGGATCTCGCTTAATAGCTCCTAGAGGTAGAAACCTTAAAGTGGCTATAGACTCAACCAAATGTGATATATTGTCGGGAGGCTTACCAACATATTGGCCAACAGACAGAAACAAAATTCCCGACTTGTTAGATTTCTTTATAACAAAGGGAATTTCAAATAACTATGTGAAAGTTATGAACGATTCTTCATCATTATCTTCTGACCACTCAGTTGTTACATTAAAAGTTAGTGAACAGATTCAAATGAAAGAAAGAAGACCTGCGTTATCTAACAAGTTTACAAACTGGGAAATGTTCAGGAATACATTAGAAGAATGTCATAATCTTCGCATTTCACTTAAAACGAATGAAGATATTGGTGTCAACTTATTCACTAATCAAATAATAAATGCAGTGTCTAAAATTTGATCAAAAGTACAATAAATGTTACTACAGTTTACCCGGATTATGTTCGCAAACAAGTAACAACAAAGAGACAGCTAAGAAGACAGTGGATGAGAACGAGAAATCCACGCGATAAAACAGCGTTAAATCACCAAACAAGAAAACTGAAAACATTGCTTCATAATTTCAAAAATGATACATTTAAAGAATATGTAACCAATCTATCACCTTCAAAGGTTGGAAATTATTCGCTGTGGAAATCCGTCAAATATCTAAAAAAACCGACAACAAGAAGTGAACCTTTAAAAATGAATGATGGTGTAACTACAGATGATTATGCTAAGACTGAGCTATTTTCCATGCATTTGGCCGAAACTTTTAAACCAAATAACAACCGATCAAAGGTTGAAAATGTAGTTTGTGAGTACTTAAATCGATCTTCAAGAACAACGACAATCAAGTTTTTCTCTCCGGCGGAAGTTAAATCCGTAATCATGAAATTGAGCAACAAGAAAGCTCCTGGTTACGATTTAATTACCAGTCGAATTGTAAAAGAACTACCGAGAAAATCAATAGTATTACTGACGTACATTTTTAACGCAATCATGAGGCTACAATACGTTCCAGTATTATGGAAATTCGCTAATATAATTATGATTGAGAAACCTGGAAAACCTCCCGAACAAGTAAAATCCTATCGACCAATTTTTTTACTTCCAATCCTGTCTAAAGTTTTTGAAAAAATATTACAAAAAAAGATAAAAAAGATAATAGGCAACGATAAAATAATTCCAAATCATCAATTTGGTTTTCAAACTGGGCACTCGACGGTACAACAAGTTCACAGAGTGGTTAAGAAAATTGAAGAGAAATATGCTGCGCAGTAGTTTTGAATATTCAGCAGGCGTTTGATCGCGTCTGGCATCCAGGGCTACTTTACAAATGTAAAAAGACCTTGCCTGATCAATATTACAACATTATAAAATCCTATTTGGATGAACGATGTTTTTGAGTTGCAGTAAACGATAAACAATCATCGATACGCAAAATTCAGGCAGGTGTTCCGCAGGGGAGCGTGATTGGACCTCTTCTTTACTCGTTGTTCACCAATGATATACCCGTAAGTGAAACCGTGTTTGTAGATACATTTGCGGATGATACGGTATAGTAATGTCATCTCGTCAATGTCCTAAAATATGCACTCAGCACGTTCAAAAAGCTATTAACAACATACGGATAAATGGAATTATCAATGAGCAAAAATGCAATCACATCATATTCACTAAACGACGTATTGCTTCAAAGTTATTAATTCAAAGCGAGTCTACTAAATATCTCGGTGTTCATTTGGATCAAACACTAACCTGGGCGAAACATATAAAAGTTAAGAATATCGGGCTAGAACTTAAGATGAAACAATTGTATTGGCTGTTAGGATCTCGTTCGCAATTGAATATAAATAATAAGTTAATATTGTGTAAAGCTATATTGAAGCCGATATGGTTGTATGCAGCAGAATTATGGGGATGTGCTTACTAACGTGGAACGAATCCAGCGCAGGCAGAATAAAATACTACGGTTGATAGTTGCTGCTCCATGTCGACCTACATGTAAAATATGTCGCTGAAGAGATTAAATCGGCAATCCATAGATACTGATCACGAATACAACATCATCCAAATCCATTGGCAACTAATTTACTTAATGATGAAATACCTAAAAGACTAAAACGGAAAAGAACGATAGATCTGGCTTAAAATGTAATACTACTCTAAGGCGGTTGGATTTGCTAATGGGCAAAACCACCATCTCCTGATACTTACCAACATAAAATCCAGTAGATAATTATTTAAATTAGTTCTGGATTAGAGGGAAATAAAAAAAATATAAATATATATATGTTATAATAATTTTACGAGCGAAAGAAACATTTTCGATACATCTCTACAGCATGTCAATTTACTTTACTTTTATATTTGCAAAATTAATTCCTTGTTGATTTAAACTTATACAAAACAACAATCTATCATTAATTCACATTGACACATTAATACTTAATCACCCGACGAAGATACCACGAAATAAAGGTTAATTACTTCCACGAATACCGACGTGTTTGCTTAAATGCGTCACCTGACTTGATACTCTTCCTACCGTCGATTGGAGCATATCATATGTACAAAACTCAGGTGTATATATATATATATATATACATATCAAAGGAAATGAATATTTAAGTATAAATATTGATATTTCCTATTACTAACGGCTCCAGTATGTGCCTATACAGCTTATAGCAATACCATCATCAAATGTAAACTAAATGCGCTATTATATAGTACATTTTTGGACGAATACGCTAGATTTAAAGCGACCCGTATTATGTATTATGGTATGAATAGTAATGATAATATAATAGTAGTAGTAGTGATAATAATAATAATAATTATGCAATCGTGAGTATAATACACAGTTTTACGATTTTACTAATATGTTTACAAATATTTTTCTACGGAAATATTTATACACAATATGTGCAAGTATGAAGCACATACATCCGTATATAGAATTATACATAATATATAGATAATTATATTTAGTACACACGAGATAGTCTTGCGTAAGTAAATGTGTAAATACACAAAACACATGCCAAATGTACAAGCACACAATTCACGACGCATATTTAAGCCGGCATATACGATCATATATGTATGCTTAGTTGCCGATTCCAAAAAGAAATGTTAAAAAAAATAATAAAAAGTCAAAAAACAAAAAAAAACTTTACAATTGTTAAATTCAGTCCGCGTATGCGCGAATAGAGCGAACTGTGAACTACGCAATCAAAAATTCAATAAACGAAAATCACGTCTATATCATTTTCAGGAAAAAGTCGCGTGTACATACACATATTCAAGTATATACCCATTTTCACATATACATCCAAACCCGCCTAATTGAAGAACTTTTAATTGAAGGAATCATTTACACTTCGTTTCCGATTAGCTCAGAATATGGAGTTCCACCCTGTATACAAAATTATAACATTTTATTAAACGAAGTCCTAGTAATAATCTTAATAATTGGTAATAATTAGTAATTTCAAATTTCAAATTTTTTATTTCGAGTTTCCGTTTAATTCGAAGTAATTTAAATACTTAATAGAAAATGCCTATGTAATGCGCGAATGGCAAAATACAATATTTTATTTATTCGCGTCACGAACACATTACACACATTTATACACACACACACACAAACCTATATGATACACGTAACACAGTATACGTTTGTAACAGGTGAATGTGTTATATATATAGTATATAAATGATGCGCATATCAGAATTTATACAATGAACGCGTATGAATACGTTAAAACTAGTGCATTATTGAACAAGAACGTGTAGAAATTTCGAATAAGGCTTATTATGTAAAGTCAGTGCAACATCGATGAATTCTATCGAATAAAAACTATATAACAGAAATGTCTACATTTATGTAATAATTTCATACAATAAATACAAATAAATCACAATCATAATTAATTCACGTAAAATACAATGACGACGATTATATAAAAATTATATAAAAATAGAAATGTTTAAGTTTCGATACACCTCCTAATGTGAAATAAGACGCGATCGTGAAATATTAATTAACAATTAGTTCCTAAGACGTCCTATATAATTGAATCGATTTTTAAATTCCTCCGAGTAAGGAATTATATTTGATCGGCTCATCGTACAAAGTCTATTATTGGTGATTTATTTATACGCGAAATTTTACCCGTACCACCTGAACTTGTCCTAGTGTCCTGCCTTTGCTGCTATTCGTGCTAAGTTTGGGATCCAGGAATCAAAATGCTTTCCACTTTATAAGTTTCATAAAACTTTTTTTAGAGCATTCAAAAGATATTATGCGAATAAAATTTAAATTATGTCAAGTTCAAGAAATATCTTGTTCATTGTTTTCATTTCAACTTAATCCAAACGTTATCCCAATATCAATAATATTGAGTCATAGTCAGCTGCTTTACTTATTATTTCTTAAGTCTTTTACTAGTTATTGTTTTTGTATATAATGCTCTTACTGGTTAATGATTACATGTATATTCATTTATTAAGATGATACTTTCTTTTCTTTAATAACAGTTATTCCTCTATGTAAGTTTGTAAGTCACAAGCGTATACAGTAATTTATTATTTATACTATGATATAAGTTTATATCAAGATTTATTATAATTTAATTCAATATTTTATAAATCACAAACTCGTTATATGCTTTCTTAGTGGAATAACTATGTATTTTTCATCCATTTTTCCATCACATATTATGTTATTATAATGTGGAGGTCTTTGCATTTGTTCATGGACCTCTATATTTACATGTATATTTTTCTCTTTTTTCAACCGAGGGAGGGGTTTTTTTAGTGGGTAAAAATCCCACACGCTGATTTCTTTGGAATCCAGCAGCACTTGCTGAGTGCATGTGCTGCTTTTAAAAATATATATGGAACTTATAAATATATCAGTATCTTTTGAAGATTTAAGACAACACTTCACAGAGTGCGAAGTATAGATTTCTTATATGAATTGAAGAGAAGAACTATTATTATTGTTCATCTAAATTAACGCGCCGTGTACAGCAACTAAGGCTAGAGGCACGAGGGAGAGAACGTATCAAGAAGTAGTAATGAGACATGCGTAAGAATTAGGTTATTAAGAGAGGAGTATTCATCTTTGAAGAGAAGAGGATAAGTGAAGAGCAGAAAGGACGATAAAATGGAGACGGAAAGCGTGACGCTGCACACGAGACACTGATGAGTCAGAGTTTTGTTGATCAGGTGTGAATGGGTGAGTCTTAATCTTATGGAAAAAAAGAAACTCTTGATTTGGCGAAGCTTTTTTAATGAGGAGGTCGACTGTCACTTTTGTTGTCACGAAGTAAAAAACGTGATTTGACATAATTACGTACATCAATGGCTGGAACAAATGTAGCAGCCCCCTTGCTGCTCTATCTGCCAGTCCATTCCTAGAATCCCGGCATGAGTTGCCAAAACGAGACTAATCGAATCAGTTCGACTAATTGTCACTTCTTTGGATATAGAATGTTGATCGTTGTTGAATACATCGCATAATGAGCTGAGAGCTGTGAGAAAGCCGCAACCGATGGCCGATTAGAATTTATTATGAAATTCATGGCGAAGTAAATCGCATAAATTTCAAAGAACGGAAGAAAATGAATACTGTATAATGACGACTATGTTCATGACAACACAGCAGTCAACAAACCCGTTGGATGAGGATGCGTCAGTTACCACACTGATGAACAAGTGATATAAAACAGGACATTTTTACAGATATCCTCGGATGGTAGGTCCTTTTTCCTCAAACTGATGATTGAGGGATACAGCTTCATCATATGTCAGCATATGAATGCTTTAATATCTGCGGTTTTAGAATGTTCATTTCTGATAAGGTGTTGTTAAAGACGGTTGTAAACGATTAAGGTGTCCCGAAGAGGATGAGATAGCAGATGGAAGTAATTTATAAAGAAATAATCCAGAATGGCTAGATTATAAAGTTAGCTCGGAGGAGCTGCCTTTGGGGAAGTCCGAAATGATCCAGTAGCTAAGCGAAGAGTTGAATTCTGAATATGTAAGAACTTGAGTAATGATGGTTATTCCGAGGAATATATCGCTGCTCCATAGTCAATGTTTGATCGTATCAGACAGCGGTAGATGTGTAAGATTGAAATTCGATCGGCGCCATGAGTGCTGTGGGATCGTTTTCTCAGAATGTTTATAAAACTATCTTAAATAATAGAACCAGATAATTCAACTTTATACGTTTTACCGATAGATAGAGTGTATGCTCGCGCCAATTTACTATCAAACTTCTCCCAGATATTTAGTCCCGCTAACCATATATATATATATATATATATATAGTTGATTACTATTTCCCAAATGTAATTAGAAATAAATCTAGTTAACTGATTCTATATTTAAATCGACTAAAAATACTTTGTTTTACTACCGTTAACCACCGAGTGATTTTTCTACATCCATCCAAAAATATGATTCGTATCTTGAACTAACATCCGAAATAAACTTGGATGGTAACAAGAATGCGCAGTATCACCTTAATAGCTAAATCTTTTAAGCTATAGAAAAATTACGAACAAAATATATAATGTGCAAATCCCGATTCTGCGCAACATGCGCGAACGTCGGTTAAATAATATTAAATTATTAATATTGATGTAACGCTTATTTGCGATTAATACAATTGCTTATTATAAATATTTTGAAAAAAAAAATAACATACGAAATCACTTTATAAATGCAAGTAACCCTCACACACTCGCACACAGCCGATCGAATAAAACTATAAAATATAATTACACATAAGTACGGATATACAAAACTGCGCTTATTTATTCGTGTACAAAAATATACTAAAAGATATAAGCGTGTAAATAGAACGCAGTATCCATATTAAAAAAACAAAAAAAAAATAATAATAAAGAAAATTTAATATACGAATAGAAATTAAATTTATAATTATAAAAATTCCTACTAATTACTGGTCTGCCACTTATGTATAACATAGTGATAATCGCATCTACATCGATCATAGTTGGATATCAGAACTCATGTAACACGTGACAAACGCATATACGTATGTTGACAGAGGAACAAATATTTCGATAATTACTTAAACAATCTTATTGGTATGCAACACACACACATATATATATATATATACATATACATATATATATATATATATATATATATATATATATATATATATATATATATATATATATATGTGCATAGTTTACATATTGGACACGGTTCACATAATATTTAAATTGCTCGAAAGGAATTTATATTAAGATACCATTTCAATTGCAATTTTTTTTTCATATGATCTCTCTCCTTGAACAGGTCTATAAGTAGCGTTGACGTTTTACATGTGTTTCAACAGAATGCTGCCCAATAGCCGCTATTATCTGTCTATACTAATCGTAATTAATTTGACAGTATCTTTTCAGATATTTGAACTCTGTGGAATTACTCTTAAGATCGGCAGCCGGTCAATTAACATTTATAAGATAACGTTTTATATTAACAGTTTATTTTTGACTGATAATAATGAATTCCACTGCATTAACCAAGTCATACTCCATAGTTTAAACTCAAGTGATGTACAAATAAATTCACGGACACGCACGCGTATATATATTTAATTTAAATATATATATATATGTAATTTTCTTTGTATAGTATTATATACATACACCTCCAACACATCCTCAGAAAAATTTCAGATCGTGAGAATAAGCGCACAGTGGACACAATGGAATCTGCCTAACAGATTTAAATATTTCAAGAATTTCAAAGTTTATTTCATAATAAATCTATAAATATTTTTTCTCATTCACCGTTTATATAGAGTTGATTGAGTCCTTTTTTAATTCTCCGGGGAGTACGTTACCGTCCTCGTAAAAACAGCTTGTAGCCTCATTCTGGTTTTATTAAAGTGAGGAACTACTACTTTATACCCTCCTCTCGAACGGCTTTTATCTGATGAGATACGTCAAATTTACAAGAATTTTTAACTACAAAGTGTAATAAATTCGGTAAATACAGGCACCGTTTTGTTTTTTTTATGTCTGTATTATCAATCTTAATTATTCTGTTCATCAGGCGTTTTTGCGAAACTTCAATAGGCCTAATATGATATTTTGACATCTTACCCCGATGCAATATTCCATATGCGAAAAACTGATTGATACAAAGCGAGGTATATATACGTCGTGTAACTGGAAAATACTTGCTTTAGATAACGCGTAATATAATTTAATTTTCCTACTTTTTTATAGACATATAACGAATAAAGGCCAATTCACACATTTCCGTCACCGATCCGTTCCGGTCCGACAAATCGAATCAACATCAGTGAAATAAAATATTATTTAGAGTAATTTGGCTAGAATGTTCGCACTCTTCCGGTTCAAGTTTACCGTCATTAGTTCAGTACACCTTCCGTTAAAATTCGATATCGTTGCTTCCGATATTTTTATGTTTACCGGATCAGTGTTTTTGTTTGTAATTAAGAATGGATACAGAAAAATTAATAGAACTTGTTCGAAAACATTAAATTTCGTATAATTTATCCTATTAAAAGTATACGGATGTTTGTTTAAAACAAAGTATTTGGTTTAATGTAACGAATTGAATGTTTCTGATATATTTTGACTGCACAGCGGCTTTACTTTAAAATTTGTATTATTTGTGTGAACATCTGATATTAACATATGACATTTTAATTTTGAACTAGAAATTCTGGAATATGTACATTCAGGTTTCTGTCAACAGATACTTCCGTATTTACGGATATGTATGAACAGATGATAGTTAACATCACGGACGCCACGGAAACTGAACTGAACCGGAACGGATCGGAACCGGAAATGTCTGAATAGACCTTAAGACTCCATGTCAGTTTCTTATCTAGTTGAATTACTAAAAGCACTTGATATACTCTAATTAATTTATCGTACCGTATCGTTCCATATCGCTAAATCTTGATTTGCGTATATTACATACTTCGTTTTAGTAACATTAACAATCAAACGATTCCTTTGTAAGCAAAAACTTTATCCACGTCACATTGTATAAGACTCCGAAGTCAAGTACAAGCATCGTATCATCAGCATAATTAAATATTTTTTCAGTTACGTTTATGTTGCACACCGGTCGTTTATATATATATATATATATATATATATATATATATATATATATATATATATTATATACATATATTAAGCGTAGCTCCAAGAAAGTACAGCTACTTCCTTTCTGCAATCTTAAACTTTAATTTAAATAAGCAGCATTCATGATTATTTAACATGTGCAAAATGGCTAAGCTCTGTTACGTATATTACTTAGTAACAACCAAGTCAGTAGGTTTGAAACGTTTAAGCCTTCTTAAGTCACGATCTGTGGGCAAAAGTGCCGAGACCTCCGGATTTTGATGATGATGAAGTATTCTGTGGCGTTGGTAGTTTATGTATATTTAAAAAAAGGTACGGTCCTAGGTCGCTGTCTTGTGGTACTCCGGAGTTTATCATTTCAGCCTATCTATTTTACTTTAACAATATATCTTCTATTTTCAAGACAACTGCTAAACCATCCATGTATGGTTTTCCTAAATCCACAACTATATAGTTTTCGTTAAAGAAGAAAATAAATATTGCGATTAATTATATCGAGTACGCGAATCATAGTTTTTACTTATAGTATCAGTTAGACGCTTAAGACTACAAATACATTAAATTTTTTATAATGTGAAGATTAATATAAAAAAACAAAATTAATAAACAAATATATTGTTATTAAATTTCAACAAATCAAAAAATAGACAGAACAGAAGCAGACAGCATTTTTGGAACATATTTTCACAATCACCATCGCATATTTTAAGTAATTATATTTAATTTATATTTTTAAAATTATGATGTTTTAAAATGTTTCACTTGATAATGGCGTAAATGCCGAAAAGCTTTGTGTTTTCTTTAAGAAAATAAATATTAGTGATTTAACTAATTTTCAATTGATTTTTTAAATACATTAAAGTTAAGCAAATTATATCTTTTATTACGAATTAACACCGGACGTTCCTCAAGTGAATGTAGCCCATTCAGTCCTTTATCGAAGCTATTTCACACGAATTAACGAAATGCAACATCGTTTGGGTTTCGCCCCAGCTGTACAGCTCTGATTCCGATAGCCTCCATTTATTCATTGAATACTTGCAGCGGCCCTGTTTGCTTCATATACTGAAATGACAATATACGTTTTATAATAATAATAATAATAATAATAATAAAAATGTGGCAAAGCGAGTGAAACAATTAAACACATTTTAAGTGGGGGATGAACAATTAACATCGAGATTTTATGTTAAAAGACACGATGATGTGGCAGCTATCGTACATCGAGAAATAGGAGTAAAATATGGATTAATTAAAGGGTAAACAGCTACATTATAAATATACGCCCGAAAAAATTTTAGAATACGAACAGTATAAATTATACGGGCACAGAACTATATCGACTGATAAAATAGTAGAACATAACTGATATCGTTTTAATAGATAAGATGAAAAATTTATGGTAATAGATATATAGCTCTGTACCAGATAGTCTAAATATTGATAAAGTGTATGCAGGAAAAAAATAATAAATATGAAAAACTTACAGAGCACATGAAACGAATGATGAAACTGGATGTTGTAAAGATTACACCATCGGTAATTGGAAACAATGGAATTATATCGAGCAGTTTAGGTATGTAATAGCGTAAAGAACTTAGGAGTATCACCATATACGATCGAACAAATTCAAAAATCAGTATTATCGAATTCCAATATGAGAACCTTCTTTAACCATCAACATGAAGGAAGTTTGTAATGCTTGCTAATTAAAAGCCACTCAAACCAGCATGGCTGTGGAGATTGCGGATAATAATAATAATAATAATGATAAGTTTATTTAAATTTTTTCATGTGTTTGTATTTCGTTCATTTGGATACCATCGGTTAGACTTAATTAAGAGGGATTGTTCTCCTTATAGAATAAATCAAAATCACGAGATAAAAAGTGTCAAATTTTCACACTATGGTGTTAGTTTGCACTATCGAGATAAGGTGAACTTACAGGTTGAAATATCGTATAAAGTATAATTAAAATGAATTATATAAGCACGATAATAGGCTTATTTTTACTATACATACACGCACACTCTGAAATATATATATGAGCATATATATATATATATATGTATACGAACTAGGTAAAGGATATACTCGCATATATGATTATATTCTTTATACATATTTTATTTTATTTCAAATGTTATCCATTAAGTGACTAAAATTTATAATAAAGTACGTTGGAGATTCAATTCTGTGATGAAACTAAATAAACGACCGCTAATTCGGTTTTCTATTAATTTATTATTTTATAATTTTTTCTTTGTTCACTTTTCTATTTCATCCTGAAGCTAATTATTATTTGTAGTTACACATTTATACAAATGCTTCGGTGTTTGATTTTTTCGTTCTTTAATATTTTTTATTATTATTTCAAGTTATTCTTTTCAGTTTGGCATAAACTCTTTAATTATTGTAATTGATGGAAGAGGGGACTACGTAATCTCATCCCTACTTTCATCGCAATAAGTTAATGTAAGTGTGTGGAGCTGCATTTGTGCCGGGAACTTCATTAATATGTTAAAACTGCCTTTTGTTCTATACAAGGAGGTGGTTTTTAGCGGGTAAAAGTCACACAACGCTGATTTTGGCTCCCTTGCAGTGTATATCGTTTATATGCGCTGCATTAATAAAAAACTAAATTTTTTATTATATCGGTGTTTTTTGAAGATTTTCCACTTCCGCTTAAAAAAAACACATCGGTTTTAAAATACTTCTCTCCGAGTGCTGGATTATTTCATATTTTAAACCTGTCCGACGTAACAGATTAAGAACAACGTTTATCGTTTTTGTTTAAATTAAAACCGTATAAATGGTGCCCATGTTAGTCATTGGGTCGTGTAAAAATCGAAGTAACGATAATAGTAATTATATTTGTAATATAATAATAATAATAATAATAATAATAATAATAATAATAATAATAATAATAATAATAATAATAAATGATCGAAGAAATATTGGTAATGCAAACCTTTCATTGTTTTCCTTGGTATAACACTGCCCTTACTGTATTGTATGTAAACAAAGCCCAGGTTACACGTTCGTTTTATTAACCGTAACAATTGTTTATTAGTAATAATTGCAATTGTAATAAACGATAACGCGTTTATTACCATTATTAGATGCTCGTGATAATATCGATTATAATTGGTAATGCAACGTCCTCTAACTTTGCTTCTATCACCATTACAACCACTACCACCTTTATTATTACTATTATGCCATGGTGGATATCGATAATATTAGGCATTTATGCGTGACGTCATTAATTATCACTCACTATATATATATATATATATAAAAAGAAATAAAAAAAAAAAACTATATCAGCTTCGTAACATGTATTAAGTAATTGTATACAGGCCACGGCGACAAACTTTTAATTGCTGTTCGTTTTCCTCACATTCTTTACCAACCTCGTCTATCTTATTATATTCCGTCTCACTCGACATCCGCCTAGTTATTACTGCTATTACGATTATTGTCATCATCATCATTATTATTAACAATAATAGTTAGTAGTAGTAGTAATAAATATTATTAGGGTAGGGCTAATGACCTGTCGAATTAAATGGCGAAATTTTTACAAAACCACGTTCAGTTTAGCGACCATCAGCTGTTAAATATTTGAACTTTTTAACAATTTATACATAACGAACAATTATTAACATTTTTCTATATTCATTCGTATTTTTATACATACATGCATACATGCACAATGCATACATATACATGTGTATATATGTATATATTTATTACAACGAAATTATTACGATAGAAAAATAAAATTAGCCTGCGAAACTAATTTAGGAAACTAGTAGAGTGGTTGTGTATATATAACACACACGTTTAATTCTACAAAATTCTGAAAATATTTCATTCTTTTGATGGGAATAATCAATGCAATATACAACATGTTATGCTTAAATAACTTGTGTCTGTACGCATGTTGTATAATATATATATATATATTATAATAAGTTTTTTTACGATCCGAAAAATATTTTACCAACATGGCTATAAGTACAAATTTTAGAAAAAATTTTTTAACCTTATTTGTTTGGAATGCAGCGTTGTACAAAACACAGTCAATATTATTTACAAAAATAATACCTAACTCTCTAACTCCTCTAATGATTAACAACACACCCGTTGAATGGAATACTCAGATCAAATATCTCGGTGTTATTCTAGATAAAGGTCTTACCTTTTCAAAAACTTATAGAACACGCCGCTAATAAAACTCACGCCTGTTTATTTAAATTATATCCTATCTTTAATAGGAAATACTAATACCGCAAATAAGCTAAATATATCTGAAGACTGATAATGTTGTATGCCCGTGTCCTGTGTGGTCTTACGCGAGTCTAACTTATCTAAATTGCAAAACATGCGTTGATAAAGCTGCGTTTTATGCTAGAATAGTTCATATGCACAGAGTTTTGAAATTACCATATGTGCATCTCAGCGAACCAAAAAATTGTTTAATCATTGTATACCCTAAGCGCATATATAAATAATATACTACACTCGCACTAGTCTCCAATTATAAGAAATATAAACGTAAAAGGATTAAACATACGTTATTACGATTTCCCGATGCTATATAGTTATTATTTAAGTTTAACTTTATTTTATGTATATAGTTATTTTTCACTTCATCGCTACTCCGATCGTATATATTCCATTTTATTCAATACTTATTTCATGCCGGTTTTGGTGGTGGTTTTTGCTGTAATTTATTTTAAGCTTCGTTTCCTTTATTTATATTATTATTCATATATACGCGGAAAGAATTTTGTTTTATTTCGGTACGTGTAGATGATAATTGTTGCTTCTTATTTTAAATGTAAAAATAGACTTTTTATTTGTTTATTTATTTGTACGGATGTGAAACATGGATGATTGTTAAGGCGGAGAAAAAAAAAACTAGAAGCCTTCGAAATATGGTGCTACAGGAGAAATACTGAAAATAAGATGGATCGAAAAATTAACAAATGAAGAGGTGTTAGAAAAAATTGGCGAAGGAAGAACATTATGGAAAAAAATAATAAAACGAAGTTTTAAGACATGAAAGCTTATTAAAGATAATTATAGAAGGACAGATGAATGGGAAACGCTGAAAGGGAAGACCAAGAAATCAATATACACAGCAAGTAATAGAAGACACTGGGGTAGCACAGGATATTATGAAGAGGAAAACCAAACCAGTCTTAGGAGACGACACAAGTTATTTAAGCATAAGAAGTTACAGAATTTTATAATAGAGAAAAAAAGTTTGAATTTTTTCAAGTTTTCATCCTTTCAATTTCATTAAAAATGTATCTCTGTTTGTAGAATGGAAATTTAGTCTAAATTAAGCTGGGTCAAATGTATTTATATAACGTGTCAAGTCGCTAAATGGAGTATCGTTTACAGTTATAACGTATTTTTCTTTAAAGTTTACATTGTGGAATGTAGTGATTTTTTATTACTTAATTACAAAAATCAGTTTAAACCTGCATAATATGATGTAGAACTATATGGTATATTCTTCAATCATTACCGCGTACGTGAAAAATAGTATAACAGACTTCTAAACAACGCGGACTGACTTCGAACGTAATAGTATAGTTCTCGGAATAAATTCGTTAGTAACGACGGAATACTTCTGACGTAACACAATTTACATCGTTCTCCTCCTCCTCCTCCTCGTCGGCATTACCATAGAAAACATTTACGCGCATATTTCACAACTATTCGCAGTCGCAAGTTTATAAACAAAATCATCACATATCTACGGCTTAAGACGCGTCAACAAAAACCGTTTGCGATTATTACTTGTTGTCCCATTCTACTAACTTAACTTCGTCAAAAATTCGAAAAACGCGCACAATTATACAAACATTAAAAAGGCCGGTTGTCTCTGTTCGAATTTCCAATAAAAATATTAAACAATTAAACAATTAAACAATTTGCGGCACTCGCCCCGGTCCGTTTAAACGTCGTCGTCCGTTGGGCATTTTAGTCGCACCGGTACGTAACCTAGAAAAATTCTACTCATTCTAAAGAAATTATTCACGACGATACTAGCGATATATATATATATATATATATATATATATATATATATATATATTTTACCAAGAGGTCATAATATCTAAATTAAAATTATTCTTCTTTCAGAAACCTTGTCCAAATGGATCAGGTTGTTTTGCTGTCTTTGTGTCAGCTCAGGCCAGGCACTATTTAATCTTAAGGGCATTTCGGCACTGTTTTCTTTTCAGTCGTCTTCAAGGCTTATCTGGCAAAGTGAATGTCGACATCCGTGTTATAAGCGGATTTGACCAAATTTTCCATGCATTTTGTTATACTGACGTTTGTATATAGTCGCAACCGTAGGTATATCCAGATCATTGTGTATGATGCTGTTGCGAACATAATAGGGCGCATTTACGATTGCCCTCAGCGTCTTGGACTGAAATTACGAAGATGTGATTTAGCAGTTGATCCGTATAATTCAAGTTCACACTTCCAAACAGGAGCAATAAGAGTGTTACATAATAGTACTTTATTTCCAAGGCTTAGCTTAGAGGTTCGACCTAGAAGTGAGTACATTTGTTGTATCAACGATGCAAGTTTTTTCCTTGTATTAATAACGCGAGGGTTCTATGTTAAACGCCGGTCTAAAATGAGTCCTAAATATTTTACTTGGCACACTTGTGATATAGCGTGACCATTATAAAAGATTGGCGAGCAATTTTGAAGTCGTTTCGTGAAATAACCGTAACGATTTAAAAAACATCTCACGCACGCTGAAGATTTTTTTTTAATTTTGCGATTTCATTTCAAACAACTTTAACGAAAATACACATCATTAGATCTTGTTCTCCATTTTACGCCGTCTCGACCAAAGTTTAGCGACCAACGTAATTGTTCGGTCTCTGTCAATGGACACCTCTGCCAATTCTGTACATGTTTTATTGTACCACTTACGCTTATCAGCTCTCCGTGATATTTTGCTTTTACCCAGCTTCGGATGTCCGTCTAGGACAGGACAAGTTGGAATAAGTAATACCTTTTTGGATGCCTATTTATATGACCGTGATATTTTAATTTTCCAATATAGTATATATCAGTTCCATTTGCTTTGACTCCGCAATACACTTGTTTAGTAATACGGTCTTTTTATAAAATCTTCAAAACACGGTTTTATATATATATATATATATATATATATATATACACATCCTTCAGCTCGTCGATCTGATTTTCAATCGTGGATGTGAGAATCCAAATGTCCGTAGTACTGGCAACGCAGACTCTTCATATTTAAACATGTGCCCTTACTCTTTTTCCAATGATTCGTTTCCTCGTGAAACCACGTATCGATATATTGCTCCTTCTACGTACTGCTAACCGTGATATTTTACTCGCATTTATTCTAAGGCTATATTCTTTGCTTACTTCGGTGACTCGATCAATTATTTCTTGTAATTTATCAATGTTGTCTGCAATTAAGACTGTATTCGTCTCTATGTAATCGACGTATTTCCGAGGAGTTATCGAGTAAATTTACCGCTGTCGAATTCGGGCGATTATAAAACTTCTATTTACACAATTTTCAGTTTCTTCTCCTATCCGATACGTACTTTATGTTCAGATCGCGGTGAAGGGTTTTTGTTGCTTACGTACCACGGAGTGTTCGCCATAATTCGTAATAAGCCACAGCATCTGTCCGATCATTATGCCAAGCTTTTTTCTTTTTATCCGGATATATGTTCGCGCCATGTCGGTCTTTTGTTTAGATGTAAACCCAGATAGACGGTGTTTTCCGCAGCTGGCATACTTTACAGTTATTTCGTCTATTAGCGAAATTATTTCGCCATTGTTAAGGCCAGATAGATATTTCATTAATTAGATTTGTAAACTTCGGTTACATTTAATAGGACAGTTGTTATTGTACAATATCGCTGTGTCATCTGCAAACGTTGCTGTTAGTGTTTCTTTTAGCACTTGGAATATGTATAATATATATATGTGATATATATATATATTATATATATGATATATATATATATATATATGCAAGTGGCGCACCCAGGATTAAACATCCCTCCAAAAAATAAAGAATTCATAATAAAAATTAATAAAATATACACAGTCGAACGTGTAACAAAATTCGACAGGCAAAACAAACTATAAACGATCAGGAACAACAACGCACTGGTCAGGGTCACGATCTGGGTCAGATTCGAATGCCGAACGGATCAACCAACGTCCATTTTTTCTTCTTGTGTAGCACAGTCAGCTGGATTTTCAATGTCATTAGGAGACAGAATGTAACGTATAGTTTTTTGCAATCAAGGCTGTTTTGCACGCTCTTCAAGATGAAGTTTTATTAGTGATAACGCGAGCTCTTTCAAATATTCTCTTCTGTTTCAACTATTAATTTAGCTGCAAAATTGTTTGAAGCTTACAAGTGATATGTATTTTATACTTTTCTAATCTCTCTGGAGGGCTTAAGCCAGCTGACTGGATGTGTCACTATATGTATATAGTATCGTTATCTGTGATCAGCTATAGGACTTGTTTGATAATTTCATTCACAATTAACGATTCTTTGTATATTTGTTCCTGTCCTCATGGTCCTCCTGGTATCTGTTCCCTGTGTGTATTATTTGTTTCCGTTCCCATTTCTCCGTCCGTCCATAATTGTCTGTACTAGCAGTTACGTCCTAGAATGTCGTACGTATACATAACGTGTCTATTTCATCATTTATATTTACCAAAATCTACATAGACTCGAAAACTGTTTAAAATTCGATAAATGTATAATTCTTAAAAAATGCAACGCGTCTGGAATATTTAATCAAATAATTTTATAAAAAATTCTTCAAAGTTTGACATGAATTTTGCGGAGTATTATAATAATTTAAACGTAGAGTATTATAAAAAGAAATCAAAAATTAAGAATAATTGCCGATCGAAAAATAGATAAGCTTTCTAAGAAGTGGAAGTGGACTTGGCTGCGAACCAACAGAAACCGAGATGCGAAACAAAATTCGATTTTAACCGATTGCCTGTACAAGAAATAGCGCAGAATGATAAGATTGACCGTCGGAATAATATTCGTAAAATAGCTAAGGCCGATAATGACTGTATAACGAAAATTATGAAGATATAAAAGGAAAAGTTGAAAGAGGGACCGAATGATACAACGTTAAGCTAATCAATAAGTTCTTGTCCACAATGATAACTGTTCAGCGACTTTATACACGTGTGCATACATTGTGACACACACACACATATATATATCTTTATCTATCTATATATATACATATATCTTATCTTTATATATATATATATATATATATATATATATATATATATATATATATATATATATATATAAAACAAATGTAAGTACCGTGTCATTACGGTGGTAAAATTCGTGTAGTACCATCGACTTTTACACGATAGAACAGGGTTAGGGGTGGTTATTAGCGGCGCTAGATAACGAAAAAAGGCTTCAGGGGCAACCTATGTTAAGGGAAGTCCGGAAATAGGGGATGACAGAAAGCTAGAGAAGAGTTATTTAGCTCGTAGAGAACTAGTAGTGAGCGTATAATAGTAATAACGATAATAACAATGGCAGCAGCAACAACAGTAATAATAATAATAATAATAATAATAACAATAATGATAATGGTGAGAATAATGATGATGATAATAATAATAATAATGACAATGTCACTTCGAACACTTCAAGTATATACCGCCGAACATTGTAAAAAGTAAAAAATAAAAATTCCGGTACTCTATTTTTACTTGGTTCGATCCATATATACATACATGTATATATATTTATACGTATGTACGTGTGTGTATGCCAATATTCATCCACTTAAATAAGTCTACGCTCAGTAAGATAATTTTTATATATATATATATGAATGTATGTGTGTATATATTGTCTTTCTATCGCCTAACTTAACCACTTCCAGAGAAAGCTCTCCCTCAGAATATCGACCCCCAATCACGTAAAATCTTGGGGAAACAAAAGCGAATGAAGACGAAAAAATGTAGTAATAATGATGATGATAATAATAAAAATTAAAAAAAATTACATAACGCGACTTAGGGCAAAAAGTTGATTATTATCGAATAAAGTTCATCGAATGTATTCACACACGCTTGTACGTAAGAATAAATGACGCTCGCGTACATCCTTCGTAGGATATAAGCGGGGGGGGTGACGATAAACTAGAATAAAAGGACAATGTTCGGTATCTATAAGGATTCCGCGATGACGTACTTTACTCGATGGTTTTAAACGTTGATGGCTCTGTTCCGTTCCGAAGTGAAGTATTTAAAAAAAGTCCAAAAAAAAAAGAGTGATAACAAAACCGGATTAAAAAACCGCAACCCCAGAAATGATGAGAAGAAATACTAATAGAGAGAAAAATTTAAAAGGAGACAGTTGGTAGGTGGAACGAAGAAAAAATATGTACATATATATATATATATATATATATATATATATATATATATATATATATATATACACGTGTAAATATAGGTATTCATTATTTGAAAAGTGTATAATGTAGAGATTTTTCAAAAATAAACAACAGAAAATTAGTTAAAATCACTAAATTTTTATATATAAAAAGACCACGAAGCTTTTCGGGTATTGTTAAGCCATTATCAAGCGGACACAAAAAAAAATATATATATATATATACAATTTATAAAAAATTGAAAAGAAAACATCAAATATAAAACGAAAATATTTAATCTAGATGCTCTGTAAAACAAAAAATAATAAAATAAAAACAAGTCATTTATAACATAACGTGATAAAAAATTTATTACCAAATTATTTTTCAATTAAATCTGTTTTTTCACTTTGCTATTTTTTGTACGTAATATTGTATATCTAAATTAATTTTTTTTTTACTTTTGTTTTTTTATACATTGTATATATCTTTTTTTTATGTTCGCTTGATAATAGTTTAATAGCCGAAAAGCTTTTTTACGTAGTTTCTTTATATGTAAAATTTTAATGATTTTAACTGTTTTGTTAATAAATATACTTATATATATATATATATATATATATATATATATATATATATATATATATATATATATATATATATACAAACTTACTCGCCGAACTTTGTATCGTCCCCGAATAAATAAATGTATTAACCTATATATCCGTCTGTTATTTCGGCCACGCCTCTAACACCACAAACCATGATTTTATATTGTGGACGTTTGTAGTGAAGGTACGTTCGAACCGGGAAACGTTTTGAATCATTGTAATTTCTGTCCTATTTGCGATATCAATGCGAAACAAAGCTTTAAAAAAATAATTACACAAGCGGAGCCGTGGTTAACTTCTAGTGTATATATATATATATATATTTCGTTTTTTTATTTATTCTGCTTATGTTTTGTTCTATAAATATGAAAATATTCTGTTATTTTTAATCTCTTTTGGGTGGAGTTAAAGATACAAAGACTTCGATATTAGTTGAAAAGAGATAAACAAAAAAATATTTTAGTAATAATAGGAATCAATTATTTTCTCATCGTTCTGCCACTTTCTCTGTTGGATATATTATGCGGACGGTTAACTGAAATTGCGCAAAACTACTCTGCACCACGTATTTAACACTTCGCAACAGAACATATTTAACCGGTGTAATGTTTTATACGGTACTCAATCCTCAGCAAAGTCCGCTTAACTCGTGTTAGGTATTTGCCAGCTGGGAAATTAAACACCAACACGTGTCCTTTCGCCTAGTTGCCACACGCATACCGAGTTTAAGTACTGCAAAATGTTCGTTCGGAATTTACAATGAAAATTTAAAATATTCGCCAGCGACAATGTCCTCCTTTTATTACGGTTGAATTATTTTTATTTATTTTTTTATAATTTTTTCTTTTTATTATTTTGCTCACGTCGTTGAAGTCATCGTCGTGTGAGGATATATATATATATATATATATATATATATATATATATATATATATATGCGTTACGTGCGTGTGTGTGCATATAACACGTGCCCTCGCATAAATACTGACTGACATCGTATGCACAACGTTAACCTTGGTGCAATAATTCTCGTTTATAACATTTCCTAAAGCCGTCTGAACCATGAAACCGTTATATCGCTATATTCAATAGAGCCTAGATCAATACGGGAAAGTATTGAATACTTTTAGTCCATGTAATGTATGGAATCGGTATTTTTATTACTGAATATCCTAAATTGTAATCACGCTTTGAAATATATTTAGTAAAAACTGAAAACGTAAGTAGAAGTAATTTGTTAAAAATTAAATATATATATATATAAAAATATTCGTGGATTTGAGGTTTGCTTAAAATTTAATAATAAAAGAGGCTGTAATAATAATTATTATTATTGATCTAAATTAACGTGCGTGTGCAGCAACTAAGGCTAGAGGCACGAGGGAGAGGAAGTTAAATCAAAGAGTAGCGTAAGAACATGATTAGGTTATTAAGAGAGGAGTATATTCATCTTTGAAGAAAAGATGCAGTGAGAATGGAAAGAGACGGAAGGCGCGACGCTGAATACGATGCACTGATGATTCGGAGTTTTGTTGATCATGTGTGAATATGTGAGTCTTGCATGGCCCAGCCGCAATCTGCTGAGGACAACGTTTTCTCTGCTGTTTGTAAGCGAAGTTATTCGATTTTCCGAAGCATATTTAATAAGGATGTCGTTTGGCCACTTTTGTTGCCACGAAGCAAAAGTCTTCGTTAGACATGATATTACGTACATCGATAGCTGCGACGTTTAGACTCGGCAACAAATGTAGCAGCCCCTTTGCTGCTCTATCTGCTAGTTCGTTCCCTGGAATTCCGGCGTGAGCTGAAATTCACAGGAACGAGACTAATTGGCTCGGTTTGACTAATAATCGCTTCTTTGGCTATAATATGTATTAAGCGCAAAACCTCGTTTACTTGATTTATGTTGCATGGCAATTTAACGTGATCGATCAAATTACTAATATAACCGATTTAAAGAAATTTAATGATTTTTTTCTTTTTCCGTAAATGTAAATATTATTTTGTTTAGATTTCGGATGTAAATGTCGCTTTATCAACGTTATTATGTATAACAGTTTTAATTTTAATTTAATATATTTCTGTCTTTTTAAACTGATTTTTATTAGAATTACATGAGATTAATATTTATTTGATTTCATTTCGTAAAATAGTTTTACTTTCTTACAATATAATAACTAAAATATCGGTAATTGTATGACACCGTTTACTACTTAAGTTCGGTTAATCTTCCGAATCACTAAAATAAATTGAAAAACACCGTGCCCAGTAAAAATAAAAAAAAAACAAACGAAAAAAGTTACTTTTAATATAAAAGAAAATTAATATTTTAATTATATATATATATATATATATATAAATAACATATACGTTTTACTAGAAAATGTCTCAATCACATACATAAGACAAATATTACAAAATAGTATTTAATAAATTTCGAACAATAAAATTAACAACTTTTGTTGCACTTGTGTACTTCGTTACTATAAAGTTTATAATAATTTACTCTATGCGTGATAACTTTAAACGCTTTCCACATGGCCATATAAGTGTCACTACTTCTTCTTCGCTATCGATGTAAAATGAAAACACAGTGATACAGTATCGAATATAATTTAATATCGGTTATAAAATAAAGTAGTATAGTTTACAATACTTTTCTGTATTGCAATACAGGTATTCAATTCAATACTTTCGTCGCATCACTATTCTGAACGATTTCATTCGATTACAATTTTTGAAAATATCCTATTTATAGTCCACATGTCTCGTGAAAAAAAAAACCTGAATTAATATTGCGAGCTTTTTGAAATAATATTGAAAACAATTACCGGATGAAGTATCATAGAGGAACTGATTTGTTTTCGACCGGTAAATTTTAAATATTCGAGTAAATAATTACGTTTAGTACTTCATAATTGCATACTTAATACTAAATAAGTAAAAGTAGGGAGGAGCTTCCCACTTGCGCAGACCATAAAGCGGAACTTCCTCATGGGTAGCAGGCATAGGTAGAACCCCTAGTTTTATAATTATAAGAAAATTTGATCTTTTCTTCGGATGCCGAAGAATTTCCAAATCAATATCGGTTCGAGAATAGGAAATTTTGAACACGAAACTATTTTTCGGCTATTTATATTTTGCGGATTATAATTTTTTTCTCAGACAGCGATTATGATGTACGATCTTAGTATTATTTAATAATTACAAAAGTTAACAATTAAACGCTATATACCTATCTGAAGGAATAAGTAAAAATGAAGGCAGAAGAAACAGACACAGGTTAAACTTCCAATATAAAATACTACGAGCAAGCTAAAAACTAAATTGACGCCACTTATTACGACTAGTATAAGTCGGATGTGACTTCAATTTTGTCACGTTAACTAAGTTTTTTTCTCTGTTATTTTTACGAACTCAAACAGCATTGTGTTATGGAGAGGAGAGTAAGAATATTGAAGTCCTATCAACATCGCAAGTAACCTGCTTCAAAATGAGAAAGCCAAACACAAAGTACATAAGGAAAAGATAGTGAGCTATAAGGAGGAGGAACAGAATCAGTACACCGTTCCTTTTACCCGTAATTAAGAAGATGAACAGCCGAAAAGGCTGTTGGTTTAGTTGGTATAATGACGGAACAACTAAAACAGTTTGGACGATCTGCACTCAGCTGGCTTGCTGAACTCTTTAATGATATCATAGGAACAGGCAAGATACCAAGTGCATGAAAGAAACTACAAGTTATTGCCTTTTTCGAAATACAGAAAACCTGCAAGCTACCGATCTATTTCCCTGTTAAGTAATATAATGAAGTTATTTAAGTGATTTCTACTCACGCGAATTCAAAATGCTGTCGAGTCAAAGTTAATACCTAAACAGGCTGGTTTCAGAGCACAAAAATCATGTAGCAGTCAAGTGTTAAACCTAACATATACTGCTTTTGATAAAACGTTAATTACTGGAGCAGTTTTTATTGATTTGTCAGCTGCTTATGACACTGCAAACTGGGAATTGCTTAAAAAAAAGTGTATGAAACTATAAAAGACTATATGCTTATAACGATACCGCGCAGTATGATGGATGGTAGGAAATTCTTTGTCTCCTACCAAGGAAAATAGAGTCGAAAGCAACACCAACGCAATAGTTTACCACGGAACAGTGTCCTCGCTTCCATACTATATGTATATATTGATGACCAATGTACTAGACCAAACATAAGACATTTATATATACTACAGAAGAAATGCGCTAAACTCACATCCATCTAAAACCCGAGTTTGTGTATTTCATTTGAAGAATGCTAAAGAAAAATGGAAACTGGATCTTAATTGGGGCGTGGTAAAAATCTACCGCATCATGAACAGTTGTCCTCGGTCGTCTCCAACTTTTCGTAGCCATTGTGATAAGCTGAGCAGATTGGGACATGGAACAACCTACTACCTAAACTTGTGTCATTAAAATAGACCGACTAGATGTATTGCGAACTTTAGCATTAGCGCTCTGATTTTCTGCTGGAGAATATTTGCCTGCACATCATGGCTCGCTCGCCACAAACAGGGAAAATAGATACAGCTCTTGGCTACTGGATGTCTCAGACCAACAAACGTTCATAAACTATACTTAGCATGCGGTATTGCACCTTCAGCAATACGTGGAAGTGTAGTAGATGACTTGCAAATAAATAGGATTGAACAGGATCCAAGACATCCAATGTACATACAACTAGTACCTAGAAGAAGGTTGAAATCCTGGAAAGACTTCGTTAATAATAACTCAAGGACCCTTGAAACAACCGCAGAGGCTGCACGATTAGCTGCGAATTCTGAACTTACGCCGATACAGCGGCTTACGGATAAAAGATGTGATAAGTTGGAAACAAGGGGAGATTCTAAATAGACTGTGCGCACGGGATGTGAAAAGAGTAGAAACAACCTAATTAATTGGGTATTAGCAGACATTGAACTGTGCGATTGTGGAGAGCGGCAGGACCATAAACACCTGTACAACAAGCAAAGACGAGGATTTATGGACCAAGAACATCAATGATGAAGCCCAGGGGCTGATAAATTACTGGGATAATTTCATACAGATATCACGTTTATGTTTCATGTTGTATTTTATATTTATATGGCGTCTTGAACACGATAATAATAATAATAACAGTCTAACAAAGCTAATTCCCTTTATTTTATTTTCCCACGGTGAACTTTATATTACTGTGAAACATATTCAAATCCATCAAAATTTCATCTAGATTGTAATAAATAAATATTAAATCGTGAGATATATGTGGAATTAGTACAAACGTCGGAATGATCTGACACTTTAAATTGCCTTAAAACGACTGAAGTAAATGTTAGTTATTTAGTTATTTACACACACACACATGTGTATATATCGACATACGGTCGTGTGTTCTTTTAACTTGGAAGATCCTAACGTTTTTGTTCATATGACTCATTTGACCAGAGGGTTAGCAAAATTATAATCGGGCATAGATGATAATGTGGGTTGTCGTCATTTTTATACGGGTTGTTAACGTCTAGTTAATGAGGTAGGAGCGCCTTGCTTACATTTTTTGAATAAAACGTATAATTAAAAAAATATGTCATCTCTTAAGAACCTCATTTTTGGTTTGCTATAAGATGACACTTTCTATACTTGTGTATATATATATATGTATATATATGTGTGTGTGTGTTTGTTGTGTATATATATATATATATATATTATATGTTCCAGTACAGTCGTATGTATACGTATACTACGAAGTACGTTCATTACCAATCTTCCCCTTTTACAAAAAATGAACACTTCTGAATTAAATGGCTACCAAAAAAATATATTAGGGGAGATTCGTGACGACAAAGTTAATGAGCGACGTAATTAAAAAACGTAAAAAAATTAAGAAACTTATTTAATTAGATATTTTACGTTAATTATTATTATTATTATTAATATTAATATTAATATTATTATTAATATTAATATTAATATTATTATTAATATAATTATTATTATTTAAAATGAAGCGCACATAGATTTCGTCAGCATTCCTAAATTGAAATTATCACGATGATGATGATGATGTCAATTTTAGCCATAACGATTTTGAACAGATGATTACGTACAATAGATATATTGTCGATTTTAATACTAGATACTCGTTACCGCGAAATAAGAAGTTATTATTAATCTAAGGGACAGAAAGTCTTAAAAAGGGCGATGTCAAAGAGAATGTTGAAAAAATGTATAACAGAAAGAAAACGAAATATTTTGGACACATCGTTAGAGGTCAGCGATGCAAGCCTCTGAAAACTTATAATGTAAGGGAATGTTGAGGGGAGAGAGGCGTAGAAAAGCGTCGAACAGTTCAAAACGTAATCTGCATATCGTTTTTATGTAGTCCCTCTCTGTATTCTTGTCGAAATACTAAGGATTCCTATCGACAGTATGTTTTATTAATATATTGGTTTTCCCTTTTCTGTTGTGTTTCTGCTGTATATAGTTCTTTCCATTGTGTTTATATAACCGATCCTTGACAAGTGTAATATAATCCTCCCTGTTTAGTTTTATCCGCCTACTATTATTCTGTTCGCTTATAATTCTATCTATACGAAGATCCTGCGTATCCCAACTTGTGAAGTATACCGTCCTACTGATTTATTTATAGAACCGTCTGTATAGATTAGTTCGAAATTTTCATATTTTTCGTTAATTACTTCATTAAACTGTACGTTATTTAAATTTTTCTTATTCGATACGTGAATATTGTTTTTCCCACTTTCAACGTACACTTCCCATTCCATTTGGAGTATTGCCAGTTAACTCCGAGTAATAACGGAGCTAATAAGACTCGATAATGTGTAACTGAAAAGATTAAAAAATCAAGTTACGCTTAACTATATCTCATACGTCCGAAGATTGAAACGTTCCTCATCCCGCGTGAGCCACATACTATATCATTGTCTTCATCGGCTTCTTTACTTTCCATCGAGCTGGTGACCGTTAACTAAAGGCGTTTTTATCGTGCAATATTCTCCTCCATCTGCGATGAGTTTCGAAATCAGTTCATGCGAGCAGAATGTTGAGGCATTACCCCGAGAGGCCGTTGCATAAATGTGTAAACAATATACTCGGTTAAGTTTATAATTTCATTTGTTTTCATTAAGATTTTTGTGACGACTATACTTTGATAATAATGATGATGAAGTTGAAAGCACGTAGAGAGGTACACTTCCAATGAAGTGACTCCAATTTATTTCACATTACTTCACTAAATCATATGGGTTTCGACGTTTAAGTCGTCTTAAAGCTTCAGAGTTGTCCAGCAGCTGTATGACTTCAGCATTGGTGTGCTGTTTTGCATGTTTACAAGCAAACCTTGTAATTTCATCGATGACCGTTCGAATTTTTAAATCTCGACGTGTGTCATTATTGCGTTCAAAATGCGCGGATGATCATACGAAGTTCCCAGTTTCTATTTTTAGATCTCTATATATATGTCATTTCCAGTATATCAAGATGCATTTATCACGATATGTATAGATTTTGATTTGGAACTTTTCAGTTTTAGAAATATTTGAATTGGATGCCGTACCCCGTAATTTTAGACGTCGTTTTAACAAAAGACATTTGCATTTTTTTTCTTTAAATTATAATTATGTGGTAACGCCCGGACTGGCTCGGCTGAGTTTCTCCAGCTGATTTAGTCATCTCTTAGTAGTTCCTTTCTTTCGTTATTACCGCGTCGAAATAACGATATTCGATCTGCTTCGTCGTTGATGTTTCTACGAGTACTTTTTACGATTCGACAACATTGTTATATTCGAGCATTCCATGTATGATTAAGCTCGATTATATTATCGATAGTTGAAGTACGTTTTGTATCAAACGTGGTCCACTGATTTGACTTCTTATCATCATCATTATCATCATCGTTTGTTGTCAATCCGTAGATTGTTTTGTAGCACAGCCTGTCATTTTTCTCTATTTCCTGATAACCTCTTCAGTTCCATCTAGTTGTTACATTTCGGGTATTCTATAATCTGCGTCATATATTCGTGGCGATGTCTTCCTCAGGGATTTCTTCCGTATACCATTTCTTCCAATACGGTTTTCACGAGAGTATCGTGCCTCAAAATATGCCAAACCAATTGATTCCGTCTCCTGATAATTAAAATTTAAGAAATGTTTTTTCGTTTCCGCTTTGTTTAGTATTTCTTTATTAGTAATTCTGTCTGTACACCCGATATTCATCATTGTTCTCAGACACCACATATCAAAAGCAATTAAGTTTTGCTTATTACCGATAGATAGAGTCCGCATTTCGCAGCCGTACAGCGCAACGCTCCAAACAAAACGTTCTAGGAACATTTTTCTTTTTTCTATTGATATTGATTTCGAGGTCAGTATCGACTTCTTCTTGGTAAATGCCAGTTTTCCCTTGGACTATTCTCGCTTTTATATCCTTAGCGCGTCTTCCGTCTTGAGTTAATATTCTCCATCATTCTGTGATATATTTGTTAACCTAAACATCCCTGACGTTAAAAAAAAAACAGTTCGTACGAATCATTCAGCGGCTCGAATTTTCTGTCAAACGATGATTTCTGCAATTACTGAATTATAGACGACGGGTCAACATTTTCGAAAACGAAAAGAATTTTCCTCGAAGACGATCTCCACATCGGTCAATTATTTTTTATTCGATTCCCTTTGGCGCTGTCTGGCTGAATCATCCTTCCATGTGTTACGTTTTATTCACTCCGCAGTTATTGATTTGGTTTTTCTTTAAGCTTCTATAATATACTAATTAACATAGAAATTAATTTAATTTAGTAAGTTACATGTGTACATATGTATTTTTAACGTTGTTTTTATATATTCATACATACACACATACACACATTTTAACATACATATTCTATTAGTGTCAAGCATATACAAGTACACACTTTGCCCGTGGGTGAGGTACGTGACTATTATCGTTATAATTATTTAGAAATGTTGTAAGGTACATATATGACTAATTGAAACGGTATTCCGAACACTTTGCCTTTTTTTTTTCGAATTTCTTTGGGAAGGTATTTCGACAAATTTTTTCAGAATACTATTTTCAAAATGTAACTGGTCTTCGTTCGCCGTATGTGGCATGACCAGCGTACGAGTTCAAGGAACTTGTTTTTATGCCAGGCATTTCTAATATTTTAGCAACGATGGATTTTCTAAACGGACTACAAGACGATGAATTTTATCTACTTTTTTTTTACCTTTTTGTACCCAAAATATTCCATTACACACACACACATCGAATGGCACGCTGTGCGTCATTCATTTTCGGTTCGTTTAAAAGATGACGGTTCAAACTAGTAAAAGTATTTTTCGAAAAAATTTTAAACAAAATATATATTTTTTCGTTACGGTTATTTTTAAAAATTACGAATGAAATAATTTTTCGAAAATAAAATGTCTACAATATTTTAATTCCTTTATTTTCTTTTATAAAATTGTAAGCGTGAGTATTTTTCATTTAAAATCAAAAAAACAAGTGACAATCAAAAGACGGTTGAGAAAACGCTGGATGCAGTCAAGAAGTCCAGCTGACAAGACGGTACTAACCCGGCATCACCCGGTTAGATTTGAAAACGCAATCACCCGGTTATGAGCGTTTCGCTCTCTAAAAGGTGTTTAATAATAATAACTTTATTTTAGATGGCATAACTCGTTTATTATGTCTAATACTAAAATCATTTTCAGTTTACAATTTATTTAAATTAAGAGTATACCTAATAGTAAATAGACTATACACCTATACCTAAATAAAAAGTACTTACTGTACTAAAATAAAACCTAAGGAAATAATGTATAAAAGAGAAACATTACTTACATAACAGTTTGGGATTTACTAATCTTCCTGTTCACTGCTCCCTTGTTATGTCTCTGCACACTGTTTGCAAACAAAAATAGAATGCTCCTGACAAATAGCACGCTTACAAAGGGAACAACACTTTTTCGCAAATCGGCTCAATTTTGCTGGACAGAAGTTACATTTGTTTCTTTTCTGTGTAGCGGTAGATGTTGATGGGGCATCGGCAATGATGTAGCAGTAGATGTTGATGGGGCATCGGCAATGATGTAGCAGTAGAAGGGTCAGCTACATTTCTGATCCTTTCCCTGGTTTCAGCTGGTAATGACCTCACGTTATCTGCACGGTAACTGATGCGAGGTTTTGCCAGAGATAAGCCTAATTCGGTCAAAAACTTTCGGCGTGTCAGCTTGCTCTTTGTATTTTCTTTATATATAATCTGAGCATTTATTGCTCCTATATTTAGCATCGTCTGGAAACAGTTAGTGGCCATCTATTACTTATCCTGGATACAGAATATTCGGATTGTAATCGATCTGCCACATCAACCCCACCTTTTGTAGAATTACATAATGTAACCGTTTCTGGTTTGTATGTGTCTGACTCTGGGTCGATGTCATCACCATCATGCATGGTTGAGAGTAATAAAACGTTTTTTCCTCTTTTTGGTACGTAGGGACATAATACACTTTTATTCGGAGGATTTCCATACGCAAACATGGAACTGAATACTGGCCTTCCAATACCCTTGGTTATGATAAGCTCTGGTGGTATTTTTACTTTATTTTTTCTAAGCGTCCCAAGAACCGATAGTCGATGATTCGCCCGCAGATCATTTGCTAAGGGAATAGACGTAAAATAGTTGTCCATAGTTATATTTCTACCAGTCCCATCAGTTGGTGGTATAAGTCGTTTTACGACATCATGCGCATCATTTGGTACCTGGAAAAGATAGTTTTGAGGTTGTTTGCCAGGATAAATTTCGTGATTTGCAGTGTAATATATAAATGCATCACAAAATGCATAAATTTTGATCCCATATTTGCTGGGCTTGTTTGCAATATATTGCCGAAATTTACATTTACCTCGAAAAGCAGGCAACATTTCATCAACAGTGGCATATATGTCAATGCTGTAACGTGTTTTACATGCATTGACAAATTCGTCAAAAATTTCGCGGACTGGTGCTAAATTATCCAATTTCTTTCTTTCCGTTCTTGTTTTCGCATCATCAAAACGAATTGCTTGGGTCAATGTATGGAACCGTGTTTTTGTCATGATCAATCGAAAAATTTCCGGCGCTGTGTAATCATTGGACCATAATTCACTAGTGTTTAGATGTTGAGCTTTTTTCAATCCAGCGATATACAATATACCAATGAAAGCTAATAATTCGGTGGAGTTAGTAGACCGGCAGTCATCATCGCGTGTGTAATGTGTTTTCATGTCCTCTAGTTTCTGGTTAGTATAATTTACAATCTTCAATACCATGCAGTCGGAAAAAAACAGCTTCCACGAATCCAAAATCGTTTGGGCACGCTTAGCCTCACCACATGGTCCGCTAGCCTTTATCACCAAATTCTGTTTTACAGTTTTGTGCCTTGTATTTACTGGGTTGTGAACCAGCCATTTGCATCCATTCTTCCCTTGGTACATTAGTGGTGTGCAACTGAGGTTTTTTGTACACAATACAAATTCATCGCCAGATTGCTCTGAATCTGTGTTGTGTCCTCGTTGGCGCATCACTACCCGAATCAATAATGTAATCTTCCTCAATAACCTCTTCCACCAACCACTGGGCAATTTTTTTATTATAATCCTCCATTTAGAAAAAAACTAAAAAATACAACACGGAAATACAAAAATTACAAAAGAGAAGTTACTCTTAGTGACAATAAAGATCAAAATATAATTGAAAGAACTGCATATACCTAAAATAACCTAAAATATATATATATATATATATATATAGGTACTGCACAGAAACAAACAACAAAATAAAAAAGTTAAATAAACTGTTACTTAAAAACTCGGAAAGTGAGCGAAGTGCTCACCGATAAAAACACCCATCTAAAAACAACAATAAAATATCAACACAATGCAGAAATAAACTCAAACTGACGTGACAACTCAAAGATAGTTCAGTTGAGGAATTGCTACAAGCTTGAGTTTTCACTTCCATTACATCATCAGTATTAACTGCAAATGCAGCAAAGTGAGCTAAACGCTACCCAACCGGGTGATGCCGGATTAAACAAACTAGAAAACTCAAAGATCTTCTACAAAAATTTAAGAACACATCCTTCAATGAATTTGTTTCTAATTTAACAACATCAAAGGAAAGTAATTATTCATTATGGAAAGCGGTTCGCTACTGTAACAAGCCGGAACCTAGAAATAACCCACTAAAAAGTGAAAATGGAGGTTGGGTTACAGATGATGCTACCAAAGCAGAGTTACTTTTCAACCAGAAAGAACGAAATCTGCCATTGAGGATGATATCCAAAATTATTTAAAACAGGAACCAAGTAAATCTGATACTAAAATAAAGATGTTTTCACCGAAGGAAATAATGAAGTTAAATAAGAATAAAGCGCCCGGATATGATCTCATAACGGGTCAAATTCTGAAAGAACTTCCGCAAAGAGCACTAATCAATCTAACTGATATCGTCAATGTAATTATGCGAATACAATACGTTCCGATATTATGGAAGTTCGTAAATGTGATTATGATACGAAAACCAGGAAAGCCCCTTGAAAAACTGTCGTCGTATCGGCCTATCTCGCGCTTATCAATTTTGGCTAAACTATTTGAAAAACTCTTAAAGAAAAGAATTCAAAAATTCATTGATAAAAGCAAAATAATCCCCAACCATCAATTTGGATTTAGAACTGGCCACTCAACAGTCCAGCAAGTCCACAGACCCGTTAATCAAGTCGAAACAGCTTTTGAGGAGAAGGAGGTTTGCCCAGTGGCCTTCCTGGATATTCAACAAGCGTTTGATAAAGTCTGGCACACTGGTCTACTATACAAATGTAAAATGGTCCTGCTAGTACAATATTATAATATTATGAAATTCTATCTAGACGAAAGATACTTTCGAGTCATAGTAAATAATGAGCAATCTCAAATTCAAAAAATTAAATCGGGCGTACCCCAAGGAAGCGCGCTTGGTTCCTTGTTGTACTCGATGTTCACTTATGATATACCGGTACCGAGGAATGCGAGTGTAGCAATATTTGCTGATGACACTACAATGGCGTCACATAAGCTTCCGCAAATATCAAATAAAATCTTGCAAAGTGCAGTCAATGAAATTGAAAATTGGTCGAGCAAATGGTAATTGACAATAAACGAGTCCAAGAGTACCCACATTATATTTACTAAAAGAAGAATTGTTCGCGATAGATATAAAATCTTTATCAAAGGTAGGAAAATTGAACAAAGTCGAACGGTAAATTATCTAAGAGTTCACCTAGACCAAACTTTAAAATGGGCTCAGCATATTAGAGCGAAGAAAACGGAATTAAACATAAAGACTAAACAGCTGTATTGTTTGGTCCACATTCACAACTTCATACTATAAACAAATTACTACTGTACAACGTAGTATTAAAACCTGTATGGCTATATGCGGTGGAACTATGGGGCTGTGCGTCTAAAAGCATAACAAAATTCAGACGTATCAAAACAGGGCATTACGTGCTATGAGCACCGTGGTACGTCTCAAACCGTACGCTACATGAAGATCTGAATATAAAGTACATAGAGGATGTAATTCACGAAGCGATTCAAAAACATATATGGAGACTACAGCACCACACAAACCCACTAGGAGATAGTCTGCTGAAGAAACACCAACAAAGGTCAAAAGATTGAAAAGAAGAACGATGATGGATTGGATATAGCCATTTCAAAACTTAAATTGAGATCTCGCTAATGGGCATATTCTCAAGAAATCAAGTGCGTTCTCAAGAGACAACATCCGGTTGATGACGTAAATTTGTCAGTAATAAGAAGAGGATAGAAAAAAAATTTAACGAAAATTTTAATTTCCTTTAGGCTTTGTAAATGACTAACTTTTCAGAATTTCAGTTCGCTTATAATTCCAAAAAATTACGAGGTTATTATTTCTTAAATAAAAAAAATATATTTATAAAAATAGATACGATCAACATTTTAATGTTTTCAATGGTAGAATTATTCCTCCGAACTGATTCTGTTTATCCTTCTTCTCTCGGTCCAGAGAAGTGTACATACTCGATTTTCTTGTTCGACGTTTTCAGCTTCCGGGAATGACTGGATGACTTGGAAACATCGATATTTCTGGTGTGCTAGAGTTACCGAACAAATATCTATATACTCTGAATTAAGAATTAGTTTATACATTATTATTTACATATATAACCGCACGGATTTTAAAAGAATTGCCAAAGAAAGGTTTTGTACTATTAACATACATTTTTAATGCGATGATCCGACTACGGTATTTTCCTTTACAACTGAAATTGTCGCAGATTGTTGTTGTTAAGAAACCGCACAAGTCACCAACGGAACCAGCTTCCTATAGACCCATTTGTTGTCTATAATCTCTAAGCTATACGAAAAGCTATTGTTAAAACGGCTGATGCCGATCATCTATGACAAAGGAATAGTACCAGAACATCAGTTTGGATTTAGAGCTAAGCATGGCACGATAGAACAAGTACATCGTATAGTCAACACTATTGAAACATCCCTTGAAGGAAAAAAGTATTGTAATGCTGTTTCCCTAGACATAAGCCAGGCTTTCGATAAAGTGTGGCACGATGGCCTATTGCAGAAAATTAAACGTCATGTTCCATATCAATTATATCAAATACTTCAGTAATACATCAGTGAAAGGTACTTTTATGTAAAGTACGGCGACGACTCATCAGATATATATCCGATAAAAGCAGGTGTCCCACAGGGTAGTGTTCATGGTCCGCTACTGTACCTTATTTACACATCAGATAATCCAACACTTACCAGTGTAGAAGTAGCGACCTTTGCCGATGACTCTGCGATATTGTGCTCGGATATATGTCCCATTAAAGCACGAAATATCCTCCAAGCAGCAGTTAACGAAATTTCATCATGGCTTAGCTTGTGGAAAATCAAAACTAATGGAAGTAAATCAGCACGAATAGTCTTCACTAACAGAAGAATTTATCCAACGGAAGACATAATTTTAAATAATGTTCCGATTCCACAGAAAAAAGATGTTAAGTATCTCGGCATGTTCCTTGATCAACGTTTAACGTGGAAAAAACACATATTAGCAAAACGAACTGAATTAAAGCCAGTCCAGGAAGTAATATCCGATGACGCAAAGACGTATGCTCTCCGATTGGAAATGCAACCAAATAATTTGGCCATCGAGTTGCTGGACAACTCGCAAGAAATTCGACGACTCCATAGAACGAAGCTGCTTGATCTTGCATAAGACAAAAGTTCTAATATAACTTTTTAGCACCTGCCGCTGGGTAGGCTGCTATTCAGGCTACATGTTCGAAACACGTAAAATTGCTAAATAGCTATTATTAGCTAGGTGCAATATAGCTATAATAATAATTAAAAAAAACATATATGCGATAACACATTTGAGAATAAAATTTTTAAAGAGTGATATAATTTTTCACACGAATGAAATTAAAATTTATTTACGAAACGTCGATAATTTCGAACCGAATAATTTTAATTTGAAAAAACTATAATAAAACGTTTACGAATATTGTTTCTGCAAAAATTATTAAGCGTAATTTTCCGTTGTAATTTTTTGTGTTCAGTTTTCTGCTGCCTTACTTGTTCATTTAGATTTTTAATTCTTTGTTCCGCATTTTTCATTCGAATTTCACAGCTGTTCAGTTCATTCCGTAACTGCGAGATCTGTACTTTTAACTATTCGACATCGTTATTTGTATATTCGTCTAAACTAGATTCGAGTTCAGAAATTTTATGCTGATATTCATTTGTAATATCTTGAGGCACTTGTATCAATTTTTCTTCGTTAAATTTCATGTTTGCTATAATGGTCAATTCTGTCTTTTTTCCTTTTTGATTTTTTTTTGGTTTTCACAATTCTCGCTTAATTTCGCACTATCTTCCTTTAGCAAAAAATACATCGCTCAGAATTACGTTTCCAACACACAGTGCGTTACCTAGCAGTAACTTTTGGCAGCTTTTTGAACGGATTTAGAAGCAGTTTTATATCTATTGTTTTTGGTCAGTTTATAAATATCGTACTTTGCCCGAGTAAGTCGAATTACTTCGTTTGTTATCCAATTTGATCGTTTAGTTCTCGCTGTTAGGAATTCTACATCGATTTAACATTTCGGTTAATTTTGAAATGAACCGTTCAATTTCACATTTATATTATTACCTGGACTAGTATAAAGGTTACGATATATAACATGAATTTAATAAATTTGAAAAAAGTTGCTTATCAAAATAATAATGTAATTCATTAAATGAAGCACGACATACACTGTCGAATGAAAACTCTGTAGATAAAGCATTGCGACTGTGAAATCCAATAACTTCACACGCGATGTCTAGTTTTATCGCACTGCTGTATAACCCACGGACAAACAAATGATCTAAACACGATTTATAACCCTCTGAACCTCGATAATAAGTAGCCTGATTTGCAACAGATGAAAATCCGAACGAATACATAAAATCGAGATATTTACTTCCTTCGCACCGATCCAAAATATCAATATTTATATCGAACTAATAGTTCATCGTCCGATTTATCAATTCCTCCAGGTCCACCAGAAAGTTTAAATAAGTATTTCTACAAAAACGGTAAATCCGCCAAAAAGTAATATACTTGTTATTTTGTAGTTTTATTTGTAACAGCATTTCCTGAAATCATTGAAAATTCCATACTAGAATATTGAATGTCTTTTTTTCTTACACAAATAAGAACACCACCCGATCTCATTATTCTTACATTGCGCTTGAGTACTTGAAAGACAGTGCCGACTAATTTCATATTCATATATTTCCGTTAAAATAACAACATCATATGTGATAGATCGTTGCTGTAAAAGTATTAGAAAGTCGTCGTACTGCCTACGTAAGCTTCTCACCTTTCAGTCCTCTTAATGTTTTTAAGTTCATTTTAGGAAATAAACGGCCAAAAGTATGTTCAAATCATCATTACCACATATTCCCAATCGTAACAGTTGATTATCAAACCGTGCAAACAAAATTTATAACTATTGAGAAAAAACTTATAACTAACCGGAAAAATAAATTTAGAACAGTATCGAGAACAATTAGAGACTAACTCCTTGCAGCTGAATCCTTCAATGCAATCGCACGATCGATACTGCTTATCCGTATAACTGGACTTCCTTCCGATTTACGAACAAGCACTTTACATTCTTTAATTCATATCTCGAAGTTCCTTAGCCTGTTTGTAGATCCTGAAATTCAGTGGAGTTAATTTGTATAAATTAAACCGCTAGCCCACTTGCATTCAGATTCATTTTGATCGTATTCGGTAATAATCGAGTGTACCTTCCCGTTTGGCTTACAATTTATTTTTTGTGGAACGGTAAAAATTTTCCAAAAGTAATTTTAAAATCGAAATCCTCGATAAAATTTATAATAGATTTGTATATTTTGAAAACTATTACGGCTATTAGCGCTTAACACGGGACAAACACAGAGCAATTTGACATACGTCCGATCAACCCAGTTAACGATTATAATTTTGCATTTAACTACTCATTCTTTTTTCGTAAATTATCGAAAGAGATTCTTAATTTAAAATGTTCTTTATCACGATTTAATGTGATTAAATTTTGATAATTATACTACGCTTCCTCTATTTAAGGGAATTTGACTTTTCAATTAACATCGATTTGTCTACTCTTTGCAGTTCCATAAATTCCCATTTCAATCTTTTGTGTTCCGTTTCTTCGCAATTAAGTTTTGTCCGACAAATCATTCCGTTGTTTTCGCATATTCACAATTTCCTGTTTATGCTCCGCATTTATTCTATTCAAAATATCATCGAATTGGTTTTTCTCATTTTTACCTCTATAAAAATTTTCAGAGCGTTTCAATCTTTCCTCTCTAAGTACGTAATCGTCTTTGTCGCAATTTGTAACTTTCAAGTAATATTATCTGATATTTCGAATAAATTATGTTTTAAAACCGATCTCTTTCTCAAACGTAGATGAACATTCCTTTTCATCGTTTAGATTCTTTTTTCAATTTTTATATTAGTTATTTCTGACATTTTTGTTCTTATTTCACTTATTTCTGTTTTTATGTCACTTATTTATTTTTTTTTGTCATTTTTTAAATTTTCTACTTTGTTCTGTAATTTCGATTCTAATTTTTACATTTCCGTTTTCATTTCATTTTTTATTTTTGTTTTAAGATCTAAAATTTTCGTCTTCAATTGCATTCCCGAGATTGCACCGATATGTCATCTAAAGTGACCATTTTTTTCTCTTTTTATTAATCGCCTAAAAGTTAATTTTGTTATCTCAGAAGACTGGAAATTCCTAATTTTAAAAATTAAATCAGGGTTTAATTTTTTAATGTATCGTGAGGTCGCCAATTTATGTGGAACCACTATACACTCCACGGACTTCGTTATTATACGTTTAAGATCTTCGTATAATTAATATATATATATATATATATATATATATATATATATATATAAAATATATATACTTATTTTGTTCTCTACGTGATTATCTTAATTTCCTCTTTAATCTTCTTTTTACAAATCGCGGAAACAGGATCTGTTCACCAAACTAATAACCGATATATAGGATAATTTAATTCAAAACAAAACTACCTAGTCACCTGTGATTTGGAAAAAACTTTCGACAAAGTGTGGAAACATGAAATATTATTAAACTTGCATCGATGGGGATTAAACCTACTACCCATCTTTATGAAAAACTTTTTACATCATAGAAAATTTCGGTTCAAACTGAATAATTACGTGTCGCAAATTAAAATCCAAGAAAATGATAATTAGTCCAACTTTATTTATAATAGCTGTTGCAAATATTAAACAACACATATCCTCCACAGTTAGATATTGTATCTACGCCGATGATCTTTCGATATACTACTTGAACATTGAAACAAAATATATAGAACTTCTGCTCCAAAATACTATAAATGAAATAAATAATTGGGCCACATCTAATGGTTTTACCTTTTCTATTAGTAAAACTAAACAAATTACATTTAGCATAAAACATGATTTAAGTATTCCTTTCTTACAAATCGAATCAACACCGATTGAAAATACAGATACGTTACACCTATTAGGACTAACATTAGACAGGAATTTAAACTGGAAAAAACACATAAATGATCTAAAAGCAAACTGTAATCAAAAGCTAAACATGTTAAAGTTGCTAAATTATTCGTCCTGAGGATCCGATAGAAAAACACTAATCTAGCTCTACAAATCATATATCCTAAGCAGACTCGATTATGGTAGTATACTGTATGATAGTGCGAATCAACACACATTGAAAAATATAAATGTAATTCAAAATACAGCTATAAGAATAGCATTAAAAGCATTCCAAAACAGCCCTACATCAGCTCCACATCAGCTCTACATGTGGAAGCCAATATTCTACCACTAAAATATAGAAGACAAACACTCATGCTAAAATATTGTATCAAACTATACTAAAATATTATATCAAACTACTGTCCACTCCATCCCACCCAGTCTACAATAACATAACAGAAAATAAATTCCACCACCTGTATCAAAATAAACCTAATGCTTCCAAATCTACAACCATCCGTATTCGTAACCTCTTACATAGACTTCAATACACCTTAGCCAAAATTAAAAAATGTAACTTACCTAAATTACCCCATGGATCAAAGTTGCTGCAACGATCAATATGGACCTAAATAAATATATTAAAAATTCAACATCACCGTACATCCTGAAAACTAAATTTAACGAACTTGTCTGCAAAAACTACGGAAACTACACTCAAATATATACCGACGCATCTAAGACGCTAAACCAAACCACTTCTACTTACCTTATAAAGGGCAGAAAACGTACCACTTACCTACTGGGACATCTGTGTACACAGCTGAATTAATAGCTATATACAAAGCGTTAAAAAATATAGACAAAGAGAAACATGAAAATAACTTAATATGTTCCGACTCAATATCCGCTCTACAATAGATTCAGAAACTGATTAAAAATACTAACTTAGATATTGTAAACATAAAATTCATCATCCATAAACTCATATAGAAAAAAAAATCAAATAGTGTTCCTTTGGACTCTAGCGCACTCGGGAATCACAGGAAATGAAACAGTTGATAAAACCACCAAAATAAAATCAAAAGAACATAAAAATGATATGATCCGCACTCACAAATGATCTCTACTCAATTATAATACAAAAAATCTTTATATCAGGAATACTTGGAGACCCAGTGCGCTCACACACACCTTTTTCAAATTGAATCAATCTTAGGACACTGGTAAACCACAGAACAAAATAAAAGGCGCGACGAAGTAGCTATAACTAGATTACGAATAGGCTACACCCTACTTACATCGCAATACCTACTGAACAATACACTTGTTCCAAAATGACCAACATGTAATACTCCGATAACAATAAATCACATACTACTGGAATGTGCAAAATATGCAAACCATCGAAACCTTTACAATATATCAACCAGTTCACTAGGGGAAATACTACAGGTTGACCCTCAAAAAATAGATATATTATTAACATTTCTTGCAGACACCGGATTAATCAATGCCATATAACCCACCCTTAGACGCAAATGATCTTAGTAATCGAGCGTCTGTAAATAAAAGAAATAAAAACAAAATCGTGGAAATACAAGCGAATATATATATATACATATATATATATAATACATACATATATGAATTCAGTTATTTTTATCGACATTAATGTTATTGTTCCTTATTTCGTAAATTACTTATATAATTTATATATCTAATGTCTGTATCGAAACAACACAAATTACCTATTAGAAATGTAGTAAAATGTAAAAGTATTGATTTAGATATACAATTTACAAAAATTAGCAAAATGAAAAATAGTAATAATAAACTAATCTGATAGTGAATATGCTAAACACCGCAATCTGCAATCGGCAATACAAAAATCACACATAAACGTACCAAAAGCACAAAAAATGAGAATAAATAAAAACTAATAGGAACTTCTGTCTAATGTAAAAATTGATGTTTATAATACACTTTTCTATGTATGATTTCAACAACAGGTAAAAATTTTTCGGCAATAGACATTTCAGTTTATATAATAGACCATCGTGCCAAACTTTATCAAAAGCTTGTTGAACATCGAGAAATGCCGCGGTACATACTTTTTTGGTTTCTAAGCTATTTTCAATTATACTAACCACCCTATGTAATTGATCAGTGGTGGAATGGTGTTTTATAAAACCGAATTGATGTTGCGGAATTATATCATTGGATTGTATGTAAGGCTGTAATCTTTTTAATATTAATTTTTCTACTACCTTCGACAAAACAGGCAACAAAGAGATCGGACGATAAGATGAAACAGAATACGGATCTTTGCCAGGTTTCGGAATCATTATAATTTGCGCGAATTTCCACTGTACTGGAAAATATTGTACGCGAAATATTGCATTACATATATAAGTCAGTAATACTATAGCTTTTCGCGGAAGTTCATTCAATAATTCAGCGGTTATTAAGTCGAAACCCGGACTTTTCTTCTTTTTCAACGTTTTAAGTAAACATTTCACCTCAGAAGGTGAGGCTAACTTAATCGAAGAAGATTCAAGTGCGTTATAAACATACCTATTCAGAAATACATCCTCTTTTAGCAGGCGTTCCCCAAGGTTCTGTGCTGGGCCCCACGCTGTACTTGTTATACACGGCTGATTTCCCTACAATGGAAAACGTACAGCTGGCTACATTTGCAGATGACACTGCACTGCTCTCAACACACACGGATCCGAACATAGCTAGCAGTAACCTACAGAAAGCTCTTACTAAGGCGGAGATATGGTTTAAAAAATGGAAAATTGGAATTAATGAAAACAAATCTGTCAATATCCATTTTACCAACAGAAAAGTTACACCCCCACCCGTTAGGATTAATAGCACCGATCTGTCAGTGCGATCAACGGTCAAGTACTTAGGATTACACCTGGATAGCCGATTAACATGGAAACATCACATACAGATGAAGAAAAAAGAATTAGATATTCGAGTTAAAAAAATGTACTGGCTGATAGGGAGAAACAGTGTACTAACGACAGATAATAAACGTTTAATATATACGGTGGTTCTAAGGCCTGTCTGGACCTATGGGGTGCAACTTTAGGGTTGTGCTAGACCATCAAACCTGAAAATAATACAAACGTCACAAAATAAAATTCTTCGGATGATAACCAAAGCACCCTGGTATGTAACAAATCTAACGCTGCATCGAGATTTAGGTATAGATTATGTGGCCGAGGTCATAAAAGTTCACGCTAAAAGACACGCAAGAAGACTTGATAGCCACCCGAATACTTTTGCTAGGGGATTGCTTGATACCACCGGTGACATAAGGAGACTAAAACGTCAGAAACCGCAGGATCTCGTTTAGGGTCGTTGTTGTTGCTATATAATAACTTCATTACATGTGATTGAAGATTCTTGAATGGTATTTTCATGTTTGGTACCGGAAAGAACATCGAACCTTCTTTTGCTGCAATGTCCGCGAACGTATTTCCCCGGATTCCAACATGTGACGGAATCCACGCGAACGAAACACGAGCATTTATATCACAAAGAGCGCGAATAATGTCTTTGGCTACATGTTGATTACAGTTATATTTTTGAAGAAAAGTAAGTGCGGTTAATGAGTCTGTACATAATATTAGGAAAGAGGAATAAGGATCAGAATTTATTAGATATTTTATAGCAAGTTTTATGGCAAACAGTTCTGCCGGAGGAATAGTAAATAGATCGGGCAGAGAGTAATGGAGAATAATTTATTTATCGAATGGTATTCCACAACCTGCTCTCTGGGGTGTTTTGGAACCATCGGTAAAGAATATTTTTAAACTGTCGTATTTTATGATCACATGTTGATGTGTAGAAAGGAAAGTGTTGATATACGATTTTTTTTTTAATAATTATTACAGCTGAAGGTCTATGTTGAGATGTATGTTCACCCATGGGGATGTTGTGGCTATAGTTAATTTGATATGTTGGTGGTAAAGTTCCATCGGGTCCAAGATTGTAGTAACTTGCTTATGGAGAGTGAGTAATGTACAAATACACTTCTTAGAACTGAAATTTATCATCGCAGGTACTCAAGTTTATCACTGGAAAATAAACTTCTGGTCTATAAAATAGTCTTAAAGCCTATTTGGACATATGGTTTAATGTTGTGGGGTTGCGCAAAAGATGTACATGTAAATAGAATTCAGCGATTTCAGAATAAGGCCATATAAGACTCATTGTTTCCCCACCTTGGTACGTATCGAACCATACATTGCATCGAGACTTAAACATCCCATATGTAAAAGATGAGGTTAAACGCGCTGTTGATCGATATGTAAATCGTTTGGAGACACACACAAACGTACTGGCGATCAGTCTACTTGACACTAGTCTAGATGTTCGCAGGTTAAAATGTAGACGACCGTTTGATCTAGCCTAATTTCTCAGTGGGGTCCATCATTGGATGCTAACCCCTAACATGTTACTTCGCGTTTCAGTCCAATTGCTGGATGGCTGCCTGGCCAGTTGTAATTAAAAATATATTTAAAAAAAAAAAAAAAAAAAAAGAGTTTAATAAACTGTTTTTATCTCTTTCTTTAATTATTTCCATTTTTTCAAGCAGTTTTCTATCCTGCTAATGTTTTTATGTAGGTAAAATTTTATAATTCCGTTAAATATTATTGACTTTGTATTTTAATTCATTACAATGTTTTCCAAATAATGATTTTTCGTCATTGTTCATGCATGAATTGAAACGTTCTTTAAATCTTATTATGAATTGTCGGCCTGTTTCTTCTATGAATTCCTTTTCACACATTGATTACAATTGAATTTATACACTCCCGAATTTTTAAATATATTTTTATCTTTTATTTCGTTGTTACTGAATAAAGAGAAAAGAATGTCGAACGTAATATGCACTTTCGAAGATATCTCAATTGATGAATTAATGTTGAAGCTTAAATTTTAGACGTTATTACCTTGTCAACAAATTCTAGAAGAGCCGTTTGTCTATTTTTTAAGAATAATTCAAAGGAGGAGTCGATTTTAAATAAGAATCTAAGAGCAGAGTAAGTATAATCCACCGAACCAAGTGAACAACAGATGGAAATAGAAATGACAAGCTTGAACTAATGTTATAATAGACCAATAAGTGTTCTACAAATTTTTTACAAAATATTTTTGCTAAAGTACTGTGCACACGTATAGTAAATAAATTTGTTGTTCAACAGCTTCCAGAAGAAGCAGATTTCCTGGCAAACTACTCCACTATAGATAATTTACAAATAATACAGCAATTAATCGAAGAAACGAATGAATACGAAATATAAATATTTTTTGCATTTATTGACTTCAAGAAAGCCTTCGATTTAGTAGATTTCCTCTATGCTTCTTTGCAGAATCAAGGAATACGTAAGAAATATATCAGATTCATAAAGAATAGCTACGATAATACTCCGGGGAAAGATAATATTGAATCAGGAAGGAGAAAGCTTTCCATTGAAAAAAGGAGTTAGACAAGGGGACCCTTGTCACCAGTCTTATTTAACGCAACAACTATTTAGGAATTTATCATGGAAACAATATAATGGTACACATTTATCAAATTTACGTTTCGCAGATGATATGGCACTTATAGCTTGAACAATTGCAGACGATGCTTAACGAACTAGAAGAAATTGCAAAAAAAGCAGGACTGAGTATAAATAACAAAAAAAAAAAAAAAACGAATTATTAACTAATAGCGCATGACAAAATGTAACCGTTAACTCAAACAAATTAAAATGGGTCGAAGAAGTTATATATTTTGGACAACTAATTTCATTTAAAGACAAATAAGGAAATAAATAGAAGAATAACAATCAGATGGAAAAAGGCTTTGAAGGAAATTTTTAATAAGAAAATGAATCTATCGTTAAAAGCGCAAGTATTTAATACACCGGCGATTACTTACGGATCACAAACGTGGTCATATAATACTAAGCAAATAAAAAAATTACAAATTGTGCAGCGAGCGATGAAGAGGAAAATGTTAGGGTTACAAAATCGGACAGAATAAACAACAAGCCATTAAGAGCACAGTCAAGGACAGAAGACTTAATGGAGATAGCAAAAAAACTCAAATGTACACCGTGTGGTCATGTCATGCGGAAGATAGCTGGACCAGAAAATGTATAGAATGGATTTCGCTGGATAGGAAAAGGAAAATTCAAAGATCAAAGAACGATGGAAAGATGTTAAATATGTTGGGTTCAATTGGATGCGGAAAGCGAGAAATATCTTGAAGAAAATGGGTGTTGGATATGCTTCTTCAGATTAAAAAAAAAAACAAAAACGAAGAAGCCTTTGCTCAGTTTGGACTTTCACTATCATGAATTTTGAATTATTTTATGCATATATTCGTTGGTGTATTTAAACGAAATATAGGCTTTATTATTATTATTATATATATATATATAAGAGTGTGTACGTGTATGTCAGCTTTTATAAGAACATAATCACTAAAAAGCCCTGTAAAAGATGAAAAATATAATAGAACAATCTATATTATATTTTATAGACGCGATTAATTTGTTTTGCGCATTATTTTACTCTGTACTTTACGTCGTACATTCTGATTTTTTGTTTTGTTTTAGATCTTATTGCAAGAGGTCGTCGTAAAAACGGACAGAGAAGGCCAAATTATTAAGATGTGAAGGACAGATAGAGATACAAAAATAGAGGGGAGAGACTGTGTATGTCGGTGTAACAGAGAGTATCGTAGTCGTAACCGATTATGTGTATTCAAACGATATATCATCTAGATAATTTGAATTGCAAATATTTTGGTATCACCTTCGACTTTCGACGCGGACATCTTCTTTTATAATCGAACCTTTACCTCGCCTTTGTTTTCACTCTGTACTTCTTAGTACCTTGTTAATTTTTTTTTTTCTAATTATAATACAAACTTATCCTACCATCCTAAAACTATTGTTGCGTTTTCAGGTTCACGAGAGAAAATAAAGAAAATAGATACATCCACATATATATCCATCCATCATGTCGTAGTCCGATTCCGGACATCCAGAATTCGATTGGCACTGCCTTCGATATTTTGTTTTCCTCTTCAATTCGGCACAATCTAAAACGCAGTTAGTTTCTTTTTAGTATCGGTTAACTGGTCTACCTCGTTTTCTTCGGTCTTCCACTTGCCTTGTATAATCAGTTTTTCTAATTTATCGCTCCTAATTATAGGACCGAAGAAGGATAAAATTCTTCTTCTGATTGTACGAATTAATCGCTTACATTCAATAATACTTCTAGAATCGACTTATTTGTTCTATATGTCGTCCACCCGGTAGCATTTCATTTCGAACTCCTCCAGTTTGTGTTCCGATACCAAATTTACGGCCCATGTTTCGGATCCATATAACAGAATCGAGAACACTAGGGTTTTTAACCGTCGTTATTCTTTACGTTTCGACAATTTATGATGTCTTCGTATTCTCGTCAATATTTCTCAAAACTATTCTTCTTTTAATTTCCCGATCCGAATCTTCTTTATTCGTTACGCAAGCTCCTAAGTAAATCACTTCGACTATTATCGTCCTTAACTAGTTTTCCGATTAGAGGTGTGTAAGAATCATCATCTTTGTTCACTATTAGATGAATTTCGATTTATTCATTGTTACTTGCAGTTTACTTATGTTTTCGGTTTTTGTTCAATAATTGATATTGCAATAAGAGTAAAGTCGTTAACAAATCCTAAGCTAAATATTTTCCTCTGTCCTATAGCAGTTCCACATTCGTTGTTTCGCTTTATTGAAAATGTGTTCTCCATATATATCGCGAATAATATTGCTGATCTGCTTTACTTATTTCTGTTTTTTTTTACCTGTGAAATTGTCGTGATATTTCGATTCCTACTTTAATTCGCGTCTTATTATTTATGTATATTAAAGAATGAATACCTGGAAGGTTCAATTTTCGATGAATTTGTTGATTTTTTTTCTATATAATTCTGCAGCAGAAGTTTAAGACGATAAATCGTTATTGATAAATGACAAATGAAGAAGAACAAGAAAAGGTTCTTAACTAACTCTCGATTGGTTAATAAATTAGTGCTAGTCGATCAATAAATTAGTGCTAGTCGATCAATAAATTAGTGCTAGTCGATCAATAAATTAGTGCTAGTCGATCAATAAATTAGTGCTAGTCGATCAATAAATTAGTGCTAGTCGATCAATAAATTAGTGCTAGTCGATCAATAAATTAGTGCTAGTCGATCAATAAATTAGTGCTAGTCGATCAATAAATTAGTGCTACGTTTCTGAGAAGCAACATCTATAGTAAACGAGATCTTAGGAAAGCAACCCTAAATTTCACTTGATCGGTTATCTACAATCTTCGGAGGTCATACCGATCGTTTAGCGACCAAGTGTCGTACTGATTTACTACCGGTCGATAGAACCGCGTCGAATATGTTAACTTCCTATTCGAAATTTTAGAATTAAAATTATTCGGCGATTTCAAAGGTAATCCCTAATTAACGCAAGGTCAAGAAATACGAATCGATACCTGCAAAGACTAGAGATAGACGTTCTAATCCTGTTAATTCGCTATATAATATAATGGGGGAATTAATCGGCTAACTACCCACCGTCTCCTACACCGTAATCGTTAACTGCTAGTGATAGAACGGAACGTCACCACGATCATTATGGTCCGTTTTAATACACCGCGCATCTTAATTTTACTTGTTAGTTGCTTCAGCTAGATTGTAATTTATTCGAAAGTAGAAAAAAAAATACAAATATAAATTTAAAAAATTGTAATTTTTTACCGTTTCGATTGAAATTACGTTCTTTTAAAGAAAATACCGCCTCTACCTTTTGTTATTTTATCGCGGAAAACAATTTCGAATTTATTATTAATTACATTATTAATGACGAATAATTTAAAATAAACAACAAAAAACCGAGTTAAAATCACTAAAATTAAATAGCTTTTCTCGGCTGTTAGAGGCCGTTGAATATTTAAAAAGATAAAAAATATAAAATGAAAAAATATCGATTTAAAATTATACAATTCGCAAAACCGAGATTAAAAAAAAAACAATTTAACAGTTTTAGCGATTTTTCATAAAGAAAATTTTTTTAATGATTTTAATTTTTTTTTTTTTTTTCGATGATTTTAAATAAAAATCGCTACATTCTTCGAAATATTCGGTTTGGGTTTTTGTATTTTTAACGCTGGTTATTAAATAGCGATAAATCGATGGTGAACTCTTTCGCAATTTCCTTGTGTAAAAACTGCGAAATAAATACACAACGGTCGCGCAGGTACCTTTGACTCGATCGACCTAAAGTAACGGTGTGGACTTACCCCGCTTTTTGTTCTCGTTTAAAAGTTGATAAACAGCCCACTTTCTCTGCCGACGTACCAGCTACCAAGGCCGTATACTTTATATAGTAACGTTATTAGTAGTAGTAGTTAGACGCAAAATTATCGATCGTCGATGAAAGTACGAATGTATGGCATAGCCAGAATAACTTTATCATTTCCAGGCCACGAATGACGAAGGTCGCTTAATCCCGTTATATATTACGAAACTTTTTACCTAGATGGCCGACAACAATTGCAAAGTGGAAAAGAAAAATAGATAGTAATAATAGTAATGATAGGGAAGACAATTTAATAACACAACGAAATTTTTCCCCATACGTCGCATCGGCTATTATAGGAAATAACGTTCGGCAGGAAATTAAAAAGTCGCGCCGATATTGGGTTAGAAAATTCCAAAAGAGAAGATTTTATTTTTTATTTGGCTTCCGAGGTAGATTTAATAGAGTTAAATCTCGTTATAATAATAAGTCTCGTAATAAGGAAAATGTGACGAACATATAGATGCAACGGAAATCTGCACGCTTCGAGAGCACGACGACAAGACAACAATTTTTCGTTGCAGAAACATAGGAAATCGATCGAATGGAAGATGAAATTACGTGCGGAAATATGTTTATAAATAATATTCCATATGAAGAAAACAAACAGATGGAAGAGTAATGAAAAAAAAAATACTCCGTAATAAGTGAAAAGTGGAATAAACAACCAGCTCGTGCAGATACTTCACGTCCGGTTCGCGCAGTCGGTCAATTCGAACGGACGTATCCTAATTTTAAATAGATTGCAGGGATCGGATAAGAAAGTATACCAGATATTTAACGGAGAAATATTGTGTATAACCAAAAATGAAAACGTTTATATAATGCGAGGTGGCTTTGAAAGTAAATATAATCGGAAATGGAATTCGTGGAAATTTAGATACACGTTATAGGAGATTTTCCGAAGCGAACGTTTTTCCAAGTACGGAGATAATTAAATTAAGGAGAAAGTTCGTACAAATTTGGCTATATCGTAATAAGTGACGTTAATACTGCAAACTATATTTTCAATTAAAAGTAAAGTGCGGACAATAGCTAATAATGCCAGAAGTGTAAACAATAAAAAATACAGCACCGGCAGTCTGAAAGAAGATAATTCGATCGAGATGGAAGAACGATAATTAAAAAAGACGGAATTCAGAAGAAGAGAATTTGAAACGTAGAAGAATTTGATTCGATCGGGTATACGTTTCTAATCCTTCTGCCATTCCACGCCATGATATAAACTTATACAATTTTATTTAAAGAGGTGAACTAACATTCCAAAGAGCGGTATACAGCAGCTTCTTTTTTTTAACCAAAATAATACTCTAAATTATTCGGCATTATACAAGCTCGTCATGTTTTATGAAAACTAACGCTGTTTAATGCGAGGACCCTAATACTCGCCTAACGGACTTCTACGGACTTCATTATTCCACGCTTACAGAATCCTCCTATATTAATGTATATATTTTTTCTATACTACATTCTCTCCTCGTCTTTTAATATCTTTCTCTTTTAAAAATGAACTACGACGCGGTGTTTATAAAGAAATAGTTTTATGAAAGATAATTCGAAACGTTGTAAATATCACGCGCGTTAGATGAGCGAATATTTACGATGGTGAATATTAATTTTTTCATGTAATAAAAAACTATATTATACTTTTACGTTTTATCGGCGTATTGGGTAAATAAAATAAAATAACATTTTTATTCTAATAATACATAAATCAAACTAACCGGATTCCTCCCAATACCGACATAACTAAAGGCTAACTCATCGCTCACTTTTTCTTGAGTCTTGACCAACTGACTCTTCTCGACTAAGTAACTACTGATTCTTCTTTCGCTAACTTTTCCGGACTATTTTTTGAAAACCTTTAATTATCAACTTATCCAACATATTCTGTCCCCTCTCTCCACGTCATCACCACACTCGATCGGTTGTACGCCGTCCGAGTAGCTTGAGCATGCGCAATTTTCTTTTTCATTTACCTTGTGATCGTAGGGGCGTTTCAAACTACTAGTATTGTATGACAATAAATCCGTTTTTTTTTTTTTAATATAATAATCATTATTATAACTACACGAAAATGCATTCATGATTAGTACGCTAACAAGGGTCGAATTGAATATTTTATTTTAACTAAATAAATAATTATATATTTTTTCATTATATCGACTAAATTAAATATTAGTCTTCATTTCCCTAAATCAATAAATTAAATTATCACGACGTGAACATACGACGATGGCCGTAATATTCTTTTATTAGATTATATGGGTGGGAAAATATCCTAATACCTAACTCCACGAGTGTTCAATACGACAATGGGTTTCCAAAAATCCACAAGCGTGGAACTCTGGTGAAATTTAAGTGGGTCCCTGCACACTATTTACTCGATCGGATCGAATTCCATTGAGAAGCGTATTAAACTACACAATGGGTACTGTTAATACGAAAGCTTAAGAAAGTGTTTTACCATTCTTATCAATCAACTTCGAATTCCGAAGTTTGTTAAACAGTAAAAATTATGCCACTATTCGAAAGACAATTTCTAAAGAGCCCTGATTTAAACGTGGTGATCTCCTCTTTAAAAATTTTGTCTCTGTGTTTACTAGATTAAGAAGTGGTCATAGCTGTGTACACGTTCGCCATAGTTTGTGAGCTATGTAAATGTCGCACCTAGAATTTGTATCTGGGGTGGGTTTTCCCCCATAAAAAAAATAAAAAATTCGTAATAAAAATTAATAAAATATATACAGCCGAATGTGCAAAAAATTTGACAGGGCAAACACGCACTGGTCATGGGTCAAATTCGAAAAGGCCCAACCAACGGACATTTTTTTTCTTTATGTTGCGCAGTCAGCTGGATTTTTCAATGTCATTAGCTGACAGAATGTAAAGAATATTTTCTAACAGTACTTTTTGCAATCTAGGTTGTTTTGCAGGCTCTTCAAGATGACGTTTTATTAGTGATGAGCTCTTTCAAATATTCTCTTCTGTTTCAACTATCATATTTTAGCTGCGAAATTGTGTGTGGCTCACAAGTTACGTGCCTTCTTTATATGTATTTTATACTTTTCTAAGCCCTCTGGGTACTTAAGCCCGGTAGTCCATCCGTGGGTGCGTCACATAATTGAAGATAATATCGAACATCAGATTTGGTTCGTGCCCCAAATACAAAAATAGAGACAGTTTTATGTCCGTTTTTCTATTGACAAGGAATACGCTACTAATACAACTTGAAAGATCCTACCGCCTTGGATGGTCGTAAATAGTATTATTTTATTAAGGCCAATAATAAGGGGGGATTTATTCCGCTTATTAGAAGAAGAGCGTATAAAAGATTTAACAATTCTTTTCAACAGTGTCTATATCTCTGGCAACATCCCCTCAGAATGGTTGAAATCTTCATTTGTTCCGATTCCTAAAAAGCAATATCTGAGAGAATGTGGTGACTACAGAACAATCAGCTTGATGAATCATATACTGAAAATTTTTCTAAAAATTATTTACCAATGAGGAAATGCGAGCAAGATTTATCGGCGACACAGTTTGGCTTCCGCCCTGGTTATGGAACCAGAGAAGCATTGGCGGCATTAAGAATAACTCTACAGAAGTCCGGAGAGATGAATAAAGACGTCTCTTTATGTGTTTCATCGATTACGAATGTAAAGCACGATAGACTGATGATAATGCTATGGGCGTTGATAACAGAGATTTGAAGATTATAAGATATCTATATTGGAACCAAGAAGCTGAGTTAATATACTTGGAAAAAATGAGTCAAAAGTTAAATGTGAAATTAAACGAGGCGTACGACAGGGTTGTGTATTATCCCCGTTGTTATTTAACTTATATGCCGATCAGATTGTCCGGCAAGCCGTAATAAAGCAAACGTATGGAATTAAGATTAACAACGGAAAAATTATTAACAATGTCCGATACGCGAATGATGATACGGTCATACTAGCAGACAGCCATCAGGCCTACAACGACTGCTACAAAAATTTGATGACGTTGGCAAAACCACCTATTGTATAAATATAAATACAAGGAAAACTAAGTGGATGTTGATTAATAAACAACAAATTAATAGCTCCGTAATAACGGTAAATAATGAAATGATTGAAAAAGTGAATAGATTTATATATGTGGGTTGCTATAGTAGTCTCGATGCGGATGCCGAGGTTAAAGCACGGTTACGCACGAGTAGCCTTCAATAATATGAAACAATTATTATGCGATCGATCGCTTAGTCTGAAGATAAGATATAGTTCGATGTTACATTCAGCCAATTTTATTATATGGCGTTCAGGCTATGCCTCTAAATAAAAAACCATTTGAACCGATACGAAGCTGTGGAAATGTGGATACATAGGAGGATGCTCAGGATACCTTGGACGGAAAAAATATCCAACAAAGATGTCTTAAAGAAGGCGAATACAGATCGACAATTACGGAATATTATTATAAAGAGAAATGTGTCAGCAAAGTATGAAATTTTACAGATTATTATACAAAGACAGATAGAAGGAATAAGAAGTCCGGGAAGAAGGAGGACAGATTGGCTGAAAAATATCAAAAACTGGACCGGCGCATCTTCAATACAACAATTAATACGTAAAATCTAGTTGGCACATTGGTGACCGCCTACGCTCTCCTCTTGAGTATGGCACATAGAAGAAGAAGAAGTAAGTACGAACAGTTAACTTAAACTGGCCAATAGACCTGGCCAAAAAAGAAAAAAATAACGAAAAAAAAGATAAACTACTCGATACAATTCCAGATAGTTAACTAAATTCGCTGCAATAAATTTGAAAATTCGGTACGAGCTGTCCAGGAAAGGAAATATATGCCGAGAATTGTAAAATTAGTTTAAATGAATTTCATAAGTATATATCGCCGATAATATAAATTTGATCAGAAAAGAGTTTACGTTCCGAATTCGTAACAAGTTAATTATGTTTAAAATCTTCAGTTATTATAATCGTTATTCAATATTTCAAAATATTCAAAAACATTAAAATTAAAACGTCAGATATATTCCCGGTAATAAAAATCCGAATAGTATTATTAATAAATTAGCGTCATATAGATAGAGCCGTATATCGAATACGCTCGTTCGTGTAATTCACTTCGGTCGATAGGCAGATTTTCAGCACTGTGAGTTCGATCGGCGAAGTTAAAAACTGCATCGCCTTAATATTGTAATTTTTACAACATTATTGGACTGTCCCCGTGACAGCGAACTTTTAATATGCCGTACGACGCTTATTATGCCGTGATTTACAATTTACACGAGAAAGCTTTTATTCGCAGACATTTTATCTTGCAATTGTCATTATGCAATTCTTCAAACATATGCGAACGAACACTTCCGTCAGCGACAAAGCTTTTTGAGATGGACGAATTTATAGCAGATAACATTTAACTTGCGGTTTAAACATTTTTTTTTTTTTTTTTTAAATAGTTGATAAAAAATTTGTCTATCCATTCGAACATTTTTCTGTTTTTGGTAATTTATAGAATATTTCGATTTTTGAACGCCTGTACTTTTTTTTGCAACTGCTAAGTGACGGATAACAGATAGTGACAGTTGAAAGACATTTTACATATAGACGTATAAAGAAGAAACAGTCGAAGAGTACGAAAGAACACTGGGCAAGAAAATAAAAGGAAATAATGATTTGTAACTGACATCGTGCGAATAATATTTATCTTGTCCGTAGATGGCTAATATATAAATATATATATATGCTTAAATATATACACATAACAGATCGTTGGACGGACTGAATCAGGAAAATATTTTTAGGAATTTACAATATTGATTATATCAGATTGAAAACTGGAATGAAAAAAAAAATGTTTTTACTACATCCGTTTTGAGTGTTACAACTAAGTAATAAGGACATATATTATACGTATGAGATTATTTGGACGAAAATATCACATTAAATGATTTCAGTTATTTTTCTATATTTAGGGATTGTTTAATTTTATCTGTAAATTTTAAAGAAACATTTTATTAGACTCTTGTTGACCTACGAGAAATTATTATTACCAATAATGTTCGTGCGAAGGTATATATTTTGATAATTGGATAAGAAAAAATTGCAAAAGAACGTAAATTAAGTTTTTGCAGAATGTATGCTACGATTACGAAAGCAAATTGATAATCTACATTTATTATATGTTATTCTTATTAACTTTGATATATTTCATAAAATCACTTACATATAATATGAATTTAGTATAATTAATGTAAGAGTTTTTTTTTTTTTTTATTCAGTGCGATCGAATGATTATTCCAGAAATATTAAAGTTACGCGTATTATAGCATAACCCAGTTTTATGCATAATTATTTCTACGTATACAACGAAGACGATATATTGATTTATTTATTTTCGTTACATTACGTAATATTTGTTCGTTTTAATTTAATGTTTTAGTTGGAATTAGTGTTAAAATTTTTCACTTCGTGGCATCGCTATAGCGAATCATAAATATAATCGTTCTCTTTTTATAATGGATCATCAAAATATATTTTATCGAAAAATACGGAACACATATGAGAAGCTCCTACGATTAATATTAGACACGAAGCTTAACCGAAAAGAACATAAAAATAAATGTACTATAGCCAACGCTCCATACTTTGTTTCCAACATCACGTTATTTCATGCTTTGGAGATCGAGTATATATCAATCGCTACGGGAAGTTTTTCAGCGAATTAAAACATAACTCAAACCTATCGAGCATGTATCGGCCAGTGTTGTCTGGTAATCCACGTAGAAGATTAAAAAGAATTCGGACGATCCTACAGTAACTATGACATCATGAATACGGCAGCGTGCCTCGGTTGTGGACCCAATGGTCGAAGAGGATGCTCTGTTTGAAAATGACTCTCCCTTAATATACACGGTGTAGGATGGGGTACCAGTGATGCTTCCATTGGTAGCGGAGGCAAGTAATAAGCATTAAGTATTCAATATTATCAATACTTGTGCTGTGGACTAGGGAGGTGGTATCAACTGCGCATACATAGTTGGCTAAAGTGTAGTAGGGATAATGTAGACGTTGACTCATTTCCAAAAATTTTTTTGGGAATGAGTTAATAAAAATACGACAGAGTGTTATCATGGTCAAAAGATCGGTGCGACACCAAAAAAAAATAATAAATAAATAAATAAATAAATGGAAAATAAATTGTATCCAAAAAGGAAATATGTTCAAAATGTTTAGAACATGCGATATGATTCAGCCAATCATTCTTTTGTAAATTTCAACATTTATTTTTAAATATACCCAAACCTTACCATAAATAAAATGTTAGAGAAACTTCAATGTGAAATCCAGAAATCGCAATAAGTAACCTACACCGTCCCTTCATAATTGCTTTAAATTTAAAATATTTTAATCTTGGCCATAATGAAGTATGTTTTTCTTTTTAATTATGTATTGTATATTTAATAGACTTTTCTTTCGGTGAAATAATTTTCTTTTTTATTATTATTATTTTACTAAATAGTTTTTCCTATAAAGATGTATTTTTCTTAAGTTTAATTTTTTTTTTAAGATTTTTTAAGATTTTTATTTTTGAAATTGTATATTTATTTCGGTATCTTTGTTTCTGAAGTTGTATTTTTTTCTTCTATATTATATATTTATTTTTATTATTTATTACTACTATGCACAGACTCCTTTCTTCATGCATACAGGTAGTCGATGGGACTATGTTTTTCATCCCACGACTGCTCTTAGATTAAGTACACAAACAGGGGACTATTACATACATTTACTTACTTTTCACCTACGTACTACTTATATGCACTTCTATAATTATTTAGCTTTAAGCGCACTAGTACCCTGTCCTTTATAATAACACCTAGATAGTAAGCAATAGACAGATTAAGCCAACGTTAGAATATTGGAAAACAACGGAACAAAAACAAACTAAACAGAAGAAAAAGCATTACCTAGGGTACCCGTAGGACGTACGCGAATTACTTTCCAACACCTATTCGTTGGACACATTTTAAATCACACTACAAAATACAAACATCGATGAACTAAATATAAATTATCATATTATAGGAACGAGCCGATTAAAATCGAAAATGGATTAAAATTTCTCACGGACCCTAAAATAATACGTAACTCGCAACTAATATTCGGATGCGAATGATATAAATGATCGTGACAATCGATCGTCTATAAATAAATTAAAATAAATTAATAATAAAAAAATTAAACTTACATTTAACGTTTAACTCGAATAAAAACAACGACAATAAATATTCAAACAATTAAATAAAACGTTCGAATTATTTTTGTTTACGGTACGCAGTTTCTAGTATATATATATTTCTATGACGGGTAAACCCATAAAGTAGCAATGATTGAAATAGATTTAATTCACTTTCAAGGCTTTAAATATATTTTATCAAATAATAATGTAAGAGAAAATCGTTTAACTATATTGATACGTTTTATGAAATTTAATTAGTAATTTTATGAGCCACTAATTATAGAATTAATAATATTTTTTTTCTTTTGTTGTAAATTATAAATAATTCTATCTGAATCACGTTGAAAACTGATTTCCATTTATTCAGAAATGGCGTAAGCAGTCATTTCTTTTTAAAATGGGATCGGCTGAAGCGCAAAGTCTAATCTGATAGCGTATTATTTCATAAATATATATATATATATTTTCTTTTCATTTTGCTATTTTTGTAGTATTATGCGTCTAAATTAAATATTTTCTTACATTATATTTAATTTGTTGTATTTTATTTTTATATTTTTATATTTTTATAATTTGTATATTTTTATCATTATTTTGTTTTAAATATCCACCTGATAACGGTGTTCAATAGCCGAAAAGTTTTTTATATAAACTTTAGTGATTTTTAACAATTTTTTTCTTTATATATATATATTATATATATATATATATATATATATATATATATATATATATATATATATATATATATATATATATATATATATATATCGATAACTCCAATCTCTGCCGGATCGATGGCACAGTGTCCAGGAATTAAGTTCACCGATATTAGCTTCCCGGCGGAAGTTATAAAGGATTCCCTCGGGCACGTCAGTAGCGGAAGAACACTGCGAAACGTAATAGTAACTGGCTGAGTAAACTTTCGAATGAGGTATTTAGCGGGGTGGAAAAGTTGACCTATTCCCAGCAGCTGCCTGCTATTATCAGAATATGAAAACACACGGGATGTTAACTTGAAGAACTTGTTGAAAGATAAAGAGTATACCACTTGTTGCCTACATCATCAGCATGCTACCGTCGTAATGGTGGTTGCTTCGTTAGAGCAGAGAACGGTAAAACTATTCGGTTAAGTCGGCATTTCAATTTTACAGATGAATGCTTGCGAAATATTTCAGAAGGCGCGCGCGTTTCCGAATCTAATATACATATAAACAAGCGCGCACTGATATATGCACATATACAAAGTTGACGCCCGTAGTAACACGGTTGGTTATCCGTTAGAAAAAATTCGATAACATTTTTTATGGAATTTTTATCGACGAAATTCTTATCCGTGATATTTTACGCTATTTACCTATTTCATCCTGACTGTTGTACATTACAAAATTTTTCCGTGAAATTAGAAATTGCGTACAAGTGTTTATTCTAGGATTCGCGTCAACGGGGACATAAAAATATTTGTTAGAATTAAAGTTTCGTGTAACACGCTGATTACAACTCGGATTAGATATTTGAAAAAGTTTAGTCGAAATTTTACTATAGTCCGATCAATTAATGTTGTCCCCCGCTTAGTCGCCTACTATTAATTTTATTTTTATTTTTTTTAATTAACTGTATGCAGGTTTTTCTAATTTCGTTAATTTGTCCAAAAGCAACGAGTTATTAAAATTGTTCGAGTAATACATAGTGTGTATATGAGATAGATCTACATATCCAGTGAGTTCTAAAGATATCGAAATTTCGCATTTTTTTTTTTATTGTAATTGTTAATATAATACAATCTTATCTATGAGATAAATAAGTATTAATTATAAAATAGAACCCATAACTTTAAATATTTATATATATGTACAGTTACATACATACGAACTATTAAGTCGTGCGATATTATTCGCTGAAGGCGTATTAAATCTAACTATTATAAATCATGTGGTTTTGTTCGTTGAAGGCGTCTTAATTCACAATTGCGATTGATTAAATCTGATGCTTCAGGATTTGGATGTTGGTGAAGTCGGTTTGTATGTTTCTTTGCGAAGCAGCGAATTACATGGTCGACCCACGGAATGTTCAAGTCCGAATGTATGTCACGATTTCGTTGGTACCAGTGAGCCGCTGTGATAGTCCGCAAACAGCTGTTTTGAGCTCGCTGAATAATCAAACGATTGCTCTGCTTTGTACAGCCCCATAGCTGGATGCCGTATGTCCAGATCGGCTTAATCAGCTGGTTATATATTAAAACTTTGTTAAATAAACTGAGTTTTGATTACCGCCCTAACACCCAGTCTATTTCCCGTAACTAATGAGAAATTTGTTTTCTTTTCATCTTGACATGCACCTTCCAATTCAGACGTGAGTCTAGATGCATGCCAAAGATACTCCTCCATTCCATTCATGCATTACCATTCTCATAATATATTCTCCATAAAGGTTAAATAGAGCGGGTGATAGAATACATCCTTGCTTCACACCTTTCTTAGTGTAGAATTCAGCAGATTGTACTGCTTTGTCCATTCGAATTACATTGCTATTGTTTCTATATAGATTCTTTATCATTAGTAGTACAATATGTTCCGGGACACCCATCTTAGGGCCACAGTTTACTCCATATTACATTATCGAATGCTTTATGGTAATCTATAAAACATAGAACTGCTATCATTTCGATATTTTCTATTATTTGTCTTAAGTTTAGTATTTACTCACGCGTTCAGCATCCTTTCATGAAACCAGTTTGTTCTTCAGGAATCTGTATCTTTGTTAACCCTTCTATCCGTTTGTATATTATTGAGAAGCATTATCTTGTTCGCATGTGGTAACAGTGAAATAGTTTCAATAGTTTTCGCATTTAATACTTTTCCCTTTTTTATGCAGTGGTAATGTATATACAACATTCTTTTGGCCGTATACCGGTGTTCCATATAGAATTACATAATGAATGTAATTGATCGAATCCAGTGTGTCCCATTATTTTTAATATCTCTGCACGTATTTCACCGTCATCCAACTGCCTTTTATATATATATATATAATCATCATCATCATTGCTATTAAGAGCTTTTCTCTTGTTTTTAAAGCTTAACCCACTATTCTTTTCCATGTTTATTTGGAGCTCTGTTCTTATTAATATCTTGATAATTAATTTGTGTTTCATTTTTTATCTGGTTTATCCATGTGGCTCGAGCTCTTCTTCTCTTCCTCTTCCCGTTTATTAATTTCTCTTCAATCATTGTAGTCATGAAGGTGTTGTGGCGTAGCATGTGTCCCAAAAATCGATTTCTTCTTTGTTCTATTGTTTTTAACATCTTCCTTTCTTCTTCTACCATTTGTATTATTTCTGCATTTGTTTTCTTCTGTGTCCATGAGATGTGCATTACACGACACCAACCTCACATTTCGAAGGCTTCCAAACGGTCCTTAAGATTTTTTGTTATCACCAATGTTTCCGAACCGTATAAACTGGATTTTTCATTGGTCTTTTCCTTATGGGTAATTTGATATGTTTGTCTAATAATTTTTTTTTTGCAATAAAAGTTCGCTATTCTTGATTTTATTTCGATATCATTTCTACTTTTTCTGTTACTTGTTATTTTTATCCGTATTTTCTTTTCCCTGTTTGCAGCAACTAATATTTTGTTTTTCTTTTATTTATTTTTAATTTTATTTCTTCTAAAAATTTTTGTAATGTTGATGCCTGTTGTTGGAGCTGTTGTCCATTCTCCGCTATTAAAGCAATATCATCCGCAAATCTTATGCGATGTACTTCTACTCCATTTATTTTACTCCTTTAGCGGTCTCTTTCATCTTATTAATTGGTTCTTCTGCTATCAAATTAAAGAGCGTGGACGAAAATGGGCAGCCCTGCCTTATTCTTCTTCGTATTTTTGCTTTTTCTCTTGAATCGCCCCAATTCTTATTTCTCCTGTTTGTTCTTTATATATATATATATATATATAAAATTCCCATATTATTTTTTGTCCCTCTAGTCTAATCCTATTTCTTCTAATTTTGAGAATAGTGCTCCTCGCGTTACGTGGTCAAATGTCTTCTCTATATCAATAAAGGCTATATATATAATTCTACATCTATTTCCTTTTTTTTCAATACATCATCTCAATGCCAATATAGCTTCTCTGGTGCCCTTTTCTCTTCTAAAACCAAACTGCTCGTTATTTAATGATTCCTCTATCTTTCGTCTTATCCTTTTCATTATACTTTTTATTATTATTTTATATGTATACGGTATTGTATTCTGACCATTTTTTTTTGTATTAATCTGTTTCGGTATTGGTATCGCTGCATTTGTTTCAAAATCCTCTGGTAATTTACCCTGCTGGTAAGATCTTTTTATTACATCGTATAACTCTTCATCAGTCACTTTTAACGAATCAGCTGGTATGTTATCTAAGCGTGGAACTTTTTTATTTGCAATTTCATTTAAGGCCAGATCAAATTCTTCTCTCATTATATCGGGTCCTTTGGTCCTCAATTCCTTCTCCATATTTATTTATCTTTATTCTCTCTATATTATCATCACTATTGTATAAGTTATCTAGATCCTTCTTGTCATTTATCATATTGCCAGCTGCTATTTTGCGTTTTGGAACTATTTGATTTATTTCTCTATATGCTTCGTCTACTTTGTTTTCTTCAAATTTTCTTTATGTCTTTACATCTGTTTTCTATCCATTTATTTTTTTCTTCCCGACATTTTCTAGTGATTCTATTTCTAATTTCTTTCTAATTTCGTTTACGTTTTTATAGTTTTCAATTTCCTCCTTTCATCTATATCGTGTATTATATATATATATATATATATATATATATATATATATATATATATATATATATATATATTGATTCGGTATAATAATATATAAAATGTATATATATTTAAATAAATTATATGTATATACCCATAATATATGTATTCGACGTTGAAATTAATTTTGTTCACTGTTGGAAAAAAGATGGTTTAAAATACAGGATAGGGCACGTTTAAGGAATTTGATGAATTGTATTATTTGTCGGGTGGCTGGCACTTGGTCTCATCGACATAGATGTATCATATTGTGTATGTAAAGATACTGTAGCGTACTTAAAGATTGTTGAGTGCAACCGAAGTGTAGGTGAAAAAGGACGAACAATTATTGAAATAATATAAACCCGCGTGTGTAGTAGTCCTGTGCGAGTGAGTTTATTCTGAAGATGGTGACAGGATGTTTTTAAACATAGTCCAATTAATTATCGATACGCGTGCGAATATGAGTTTGTATAAGGTGCAAAAAAATCCTCGAGTGAACTTATTATACGTATTAATTTTGTTCGCTTTTATCGTTTTATTATAGTACGCGATGATAATTTCAAAAAATTAATTAATCCGTTTTAATTCATTTGCAAAAAGGAGATCACGCCACTCGAGTATATCTCGGATGTGACGATCGAATTAAGGTATTAAAGAAATTGGACTTTAGAAAAGTGATTCGCCTATTGCCGGAAAACTACAGGACTGTCAGAAAGGTCAATTCTGTAAGTTCCGCGTAAATATAAAATTGATTATTGTCATGGATAGAATTTTAACAGCATGCACAAGTCTAAATTTTAAAAGATAAGATTGAAACTCGTCGTGACCCGACTAGCCAGTTATAAAAATTATTTTTTATACTTTTAACTTTGAGTCCCGGACAAGATATATCTGGGCCATAAATGCAGTAATATTATACTTACGTATTTCTCTCTTCGTATAACAGATCGTATTTTATACTAATTTTTAACTTCCGATTTAGGTTACTGTATGCATATTAACTAAGCAGTTCCGAAGCAAATAAGATTCATGGAGAGAAAATTGGTTGATAATTAACAAAACTGAAATCACGATAGTAGATACAAGTGATACGGTCGAACAAAATGTGCGAATCGACGTTGCGGGTAATTTTTTGCGCAGTTGGTATTAAATAATAGTGGAATCGGTTATCGGTTTACTAGCGGACATCGGAGATTAACATTAGCGCGCAATGCTACAATTAGGACTAAGAACGATCTGGAAGGATACAGCACTGACACAGAATACAAAGTTGAATTTATTAATACATGGTCCCTTAAGGCTGAGTGTGTTATAGACGGGTTTGAAAGCTGGGTCGAGCCGAAATTTTCAACGTGCATTTAGATAAATGTTAAGAAAAAGACAGCGAAAAAAAACCAACAAAATTTACAACATTTTGCGGAATGGGGCGTACTCTAGGAGAGGGCCCAAAATTTCGAAAATTCGTAATTTCCATACAGGCAATTTTCAATTACTTAATATATTACACGCATGCATAAGATTTCATCTAAATCGTTAGAGCCGTTCCCGAGATAGACAAATATATATATATATATATATATATATATATATATATATATATATATATATATATATATATATATATATATATATGAATCGTTAGATTGTCACTTCTCGAGCTTTAATCGGTATTTTTTTTAAATCGTGTTTTTCCCGAAAATATATTTTTCACTAACCATTTGCACTACATGGTACATAAAATTTTAATTCGAATACGATTTTTCATATTTTCGGTTAACGTGAAATGTCTCAATTTTAAAAATTTTCATATGAATATATTGAAAATTATCCACGGTTCACTCGGGAAACGGTATTTTATAATAAACATCTTTGAAAATTTATAATTTTCTGTTAGAATCGTATAATGTTCGACTGAACGGGATATTTAGATACAACAGTTTCGGAATAACCGCGCTCAAAGAAGAAAAAAAATTAGTTTAATGAGATTATATATATATATATATATAAAAATGTCGGATGGTTTTTTGATTTTATTTTCTAATTTTTAGGTCTTTCGCCTAATTATTTTGTGTCGACGAGTGATTAAAACGAATTTTTCCTCGATTTTAAAATTCGCCATTAGGCTACACTGACTTTTTCTTCGTACATTGATAAAACTATTTTCACTCGGGCAGTCGTTTTTCGTTCTCGTTCTAGGGCTACACTGGCGCGTGTTACGAATAACGGACGACGCTATTTACTGATAACAACAACGATGACTACCGCAACGTCCGTGAATGGGCCGGCGTGATAATAATAATAATAATAATAATCGTCATCATCACCATCAACATCCTTTTCGTCATCATTATCACTGTAATTATTATTATTATTACTATTATCGCCCGTCATCAGCGATTTGGTGGGATACGTCGTTTAAGTTTAGTTTAGTTGCTATTCTGGTGTCGTTTAGTGTTGGTCAATTTTTTTGGTGCGTTGAAATTATAAAGAATTGTGCATATATTGTGTTCGCGCTATTTTCTTCGCGTCCATCTATTTTATTATTTCATTCTTTTATATATCTATATACTTATTTTGTATATATATTAATATATAAATATATATTAATATATAAACATATCTATATTAATTTTTAAATATTTATTTATTTCAAGTTCGTGCTTGCGTGAGTCAAATTTTATTCGTTATAGGTGATATTAATTGTGTTAAAAATAAAATTTTATTCGTTCGTGAGTTATGAAATTGCGTCTTTTTCCGATTTCGACGATAAATCAATATATTAATAATAATAATTATTATTATTCCGATTATAATATTCCTCGAGAGGAAGTGAGATAAAATAAAATGAAATCGAATGTGATGTGTTATATGTAACAAAAAGTAAGAAAAACTTTTTTTCTTATCAGTTGTCACTTTATAAACCGGCTCTCCTTACGTTATGTATTATGGTTATTATCATATATATATATATACGTATATATGACACATAGTCAGATAAGTCGTCCATTGTAACCATCAGCTACGAACAGATACGAAGATTATTCCGATTTTCGGATAATAATTAATTAATTTATTAATTCATTTTTTGCGCGTGTGTTTGTTCTCCTGTTATCGGCGTTTTTCCGCGGTCCATCGTTCGTGTTTAATGGCCGATTGCAAGGTTATTTATAGTAATGCCGGAAATTTGGAAAAACGTAAAGTGAGTCTTTGTTATAAATAATTCGAGTATATAACTAATGTTATTGAACAAAACTACTAATTTTTTTGGCATAATAATTGCGGCGTAACTTTTAAATACGTAATTTATACTTACTACAATTGTTGTATGACGTAAAATTTCCGAAAAAATTATTTTGAATCAATTTTTATGAAATATTTCACTATGTTTTCCTAATAAACTAAGGAAAATGGTAGCTACTCGGTGTTGCTAAGACATATGTTCTCGTCTATTCGTAAAATTATTAGGGAGGATACATTTAAAATTTGTTATCTAATTATACATTATTTACTAATAGATTATTAGACATTAAAGGTTACGTTATCTATAATTTAATATTTAAAACGTAATATAAAAAAAAGTATTCTGTAAATATTTCAATTAGTGTTTTATTATATAATTTTGAACTAAATTTTAAATATAACGTTTCGGATGTATCGATTATAAAATCGTTTAGAGTACGACCGTCATGTTATTTCTGTTAAAATTGTACGTTCATATTGCTTTATACCTTACGGCTTATTGATACATTTTATTTTATTATAATAATTATGACTAGTCTATTTAGCCATTTTCAACCGTCTGTTTTCATTTTAAGAAGTAAACATGAGTTGGAATGTGTAGAAATGAGAATACGTGTTTAATGTTGCATTTTTCGTGTAATTTTAGATTCAAATATAAACGTTTAAAATGTTTATATAATGCTCTGAATGCGATCAAAAAGTTACACTGATCGAAAATGAAAAAGAGGATTAATACATGCCCTGTTACGAGTAGTTTACTTATTTTTTACAATATGAAACAATATATTAGATATATATTTTGCAAAAATTGTTTTATATGTTATATTTTTCTCCTAAAAAATTATATATTTAAAAAAAGCTTAAATACAAAATTAACATTATTATTTATTGGGTAAAAAGTACTTAATAACATTTTATACATCCCCGTAATATAATCGAATAGTATAGATAATATTTTATACTTGTAATTTATATTTCGTTTTAGTTTACAGAATAAATTGGCAAATAATATATAAAATAAACATAAAAAGATTAAAATAAAATGAAAATCATAATATTACGTATGTCAAATGTATCAAATAAGTATAAGAAATCATTCAAAAAAGACGTGCGGAGCGACGCTTCGTGCGCGTGTAGTTGTGTTACAAACGAAGGCACGTGTCATGGAGGGTTAAACATCCCTATAGAATTTTTAACTGGTTGTTCGCTAATCCTCCTCTAAAGCCGGAACCTGTTTTAACGACAAGTGACGATCTGGATGATAAAGTACGTTATTTTTATATTTTAAATCATTTGAACAAAAAATCACATTCTAACCGTATTGATCGGTAGTGAAAATTTCTTCCGCAAGGTAGCGCTTGTGTCGAACTGTACTGTATACTGTATGTGTCGTGTCATTTTTTCGAAACAGAGATTTATAGAAAACTTCACTACTGGTCGTTATTATTGAAATTCGATTTTTCTTCTAAATTTCATTAATTTTCGCCTCGATTTAGCCGGGTGTGTATGCCATTATTGTAAAATATAATAGGAGATGTGGATTGAAACGTTGAAGTTTTAACTGAAAAGTGAATTTAAACGATGGACGACCAATATTCCTAAATATATCGGATTTATTTCAACGCTCGTTCGATATGTTTCCGATTAGTCGACCCTTATTCAATTTGTTTTTATACCCGGTTCACATATTCTAAGTTTTCTAGATTTGTTATTAAATTTTGAAAATTTTCTCTTAATTTATTTTCCGTTGTTTAATTTCGAAATTTCTTTAATATAGTAACGATGGTTTGCGATTATTTCGTGTTAAAACGTTGTATTCTAATTGCGTTTTTAATAATCGTAATTTTAATAAACGAAAAGTCGAAAATCCAAATTTACGCGTATAAGTCGACACTGACGCATGTGAAAAGAGATTTTGGATAGTTGAATTAACATTTGAGCATCCCTCCCTGGAAGGAAATAATCTAAAATCGTTTAAAGTTTTAACGGATATTGCGAAATTTATTTATAGATTTTATTACAATTCGTATTTAATATCGACATTTTTAAAACGTTTAGAAAAACTACGGTGTCGGCAAATATGGAATTTAGTTCTCCGTACAAAAAAAAAAATCCGTCTTATTTTGATGTAATAATCGCAGTACGAATTTTATATACGTATTATATACTTACAGTTGTTAAATGACGTCGAATTATAGAAAAAAAAATATTTTTATACATTTTTACGTTATTCTAAATGTTGATTATGTTTTCCTAAGAAAATTACAAAAATTACTCAGTGTCGCTGTCGATAAGACAAATATTTGTCGTGTATTAATGAAATTATATTAGTTATGAGGTTTGTTGTAAAATTATAAATTATTTTATAAATTTATTTTTCAAAATTAATTTTGATTCGATTATTGCAGAAAAAAAATTTATCAAATTTTTAATAATGAATTGTACAATTTCTATCTAAATTATAAATATGACGGTTGATCTGATTTACAACACTTAGAGATGTGCTAAAAGACAAAGTTGTAGGCATACGAAGAAGATTGATTCCTAAAATTGAACAAAAATCACATTTTAGCAGAAAGGATTAGTAGTGAAAATTTCCTTCCTAAGTTTGTGTTAAAATCTGTGCTTTATTGTGTTTTCAAAAAATTGCCATTTAAAAAAAAAAAATTGAATCGAAAAATAATTGCACCATTGGTTATTACAACTGAAATGAGGTTTTAATCACATTTCAATAAATTTTCACTCTTACATCGAGACTGGTGACTTTAGGTACCGCTTCTTATTTATAAATATCCTTAATATGATTATTGTTTTGAATTAATTAACACGGTTTTCATTATAATTATTTTCTTCTAAATTTTGTTAAATCAGAAACAGAAAATTAAATAGACATTGTTTTTTGTATTTTATATGTAATATGAAGTTCGTCCGTTTTAAAAGCGGTATCGTAAGGACTAATTAATAAACCATCCAAAGGGAAATTATTCATTTATTTGTAAAACTTCAAAAGGGAGATCATATATAATGTTTGAAATGGGAAATAAGTTCAATGGTGATTAATTATTTATTATATGATCAGACAATTTTTAAAAATCAGTCCTTTCATTTTTTCATAAAACAGTATGTTCTTTAAGTGTAATATTAAAATTCGGAGCAGGTTTTCATAGAGTTTGTACAAAAATAAGTTTATAAGTTTATGTACACCGCTGTTATTAATGACATTTTTAACATTGACCATTTTAGTCACACATTTAACACATAAGTATACATTTTTATGTATGAAAAGAAAAATGATTTGAGCAGGTGGAAACAAAGTAATATTTTGTGTATAATACTGATCTTGGGATATTTATATATAGCATTCGATGTCAAATAAATGTCCCTTATTATAAAGTACATAATTATTTTTTCAAACGTAAAATTATGCTTATCTCCACAATCAAATTAACTTTTCTTTTTTTTTTTGGTAATGTAATGAAAGTAGATTTCAACCGATTACACAAGTAATATATCTAAAATTGAAAAGTTTTTACTAGAAACGCGAGTGTTGAAATATTAGATATGAGTAATATGAGTAAGTTAATGAATTCAAAAGTTTGTCAGGACCAATATCTTTACATGGTTTCACGTTCTAAATAGTTTTCAGGACTATATTGATTGTCTTGATTGGATTCTTCAATCGAAGAAGACATGGTTTGGAATCTTTAGGTAATTCGGTGATATCCACGGAGAAAGTCGTTATATTTTACTAAAATAATCTTACCGTTTAAGCTGTTACTATTTTAGTCTGACACTTCACATTCAGTCAGATATCTTTTGATTCACGTATTTCCCTACGAATAGTTCTATTTAAAGCACGGTATTCAGTTCACATTTAGTTTTTCTTGTATCTCTCATTCATGAAAGTATCACATTTGTCGATTATCGCTTGTTTTTACTATTTCCTATGTGCCGAATCAATTTTAATCAAGCTGTTTTACCATCTTCCTTCTTCCGGTAGGTTTTCTAAAAGTCGATGTATTTCCTTAGGAACATTGTTTCTTACAGCAGGAAGTTTGCACGCGTCAATGCGACGTGTAGACGATAGCTTATTCTATGAAACACTTGTACAGGTAATTATAGTCGTATTTATATTCTCCAAAAGTCGAAACACAATTATACAGCCTTCTTGGTTGAAGTTGGAAGTATGTTTTTATTATTAACACGTCATGTTCCTCGTAAATTGGATTAGACGATTTCTATCCTTGTTCCTATTTCCAAATATAAATTTTGCAACTTATTTGTTCGCCGGCTCCAGATCCAACTTTTACATTTAAATCTCATTTCGCTACTGTTATTTCGCAATTTTTTCCTGTCTATGATTATTTCTAGTCGTTAAATTCTTTGATTTATCCATTTTTTAAATTTTTTTAATTGTCATTGGGAGCAGTGGCGTGGCCAAGACTTGGTTGAAGAGGGGGGTTCAAACAAAACTAAATTATAACACTAAACTCAAGTTACATTGAACTTTAATAACCAAAACTCAAGTAGGTTAAACCCCAAGCCCTAAGCAATCCAGCTTACCATAGTTATTTTTATACTTATTAGACGTCGAATATGTAATTCTATTATAAGCAATAGACGACAGAAGTGCTTAACGTTACTGGAACACATTAATAGTATGTCATTGATGACAGAGATGGTTACAATAAATTCCGCGAAAAAATAAACGATAAATAATGATTTTACATTTTTCGAAGGAATAATACTTAAGTAAATTTAAAATTTAAAATCTATTCTTCGCGTTTTTCTACAAAATTCTTCTAGCATCTCTTATATTACAAAACTATTTATTTACTTCAAAAACGACGAAGTTTAAATAAAATAAATGAAAATAAAAAAAAATAGATTTAACAAATGCAAAATTTAACAACGAGTATATATTTTCTTATTATCAGATTGATTGCTAGTTGGGGGATTCAGACCCACAAAACCACCCCTGGCTACGCCACTGATTGGAAGTATAGGATTTGAATTATGTTTAGTGGCTTGCAGTTTGCGTTCAATCTGACCATTATTGCTTTAATAAAATCATTTTTTATTAAAGAAATCGAAAAACTAATTAAGTTTCTTACTAATGTAACTCGTAAATTTGATTATTTACATTGTTTTCATCGTACGATCCATATGGTGAAAAATTTACTGAAATTAGAGGTGCTCAGATGTGCATGTTAAGAATAAGCTAGACGGAAAGGTAATAAATACGAATGCTTAAATAAATAATTAGAAGTATTCGACACAGTAAAACGACGCAATTTGTTAGAACATTTCGAATAGGTTTTGGAAAATACATTTGGATACATTATAAGAAAATTAAACACAGTTTACTACAATTAGTATTGCAGCAAAATATCGGGTAAAATAAACTTTAATTTTATATTTCGCTAATTTACACATACTTAATGCTATTTGACATAACTGTTTCTGTATTATACGACATGAGAAGGAACCTATCCAGTTGCGGGCGCTTAAACTTAATAGTATGTATTAATACGCGTCATTTACGGTTTCGTGCTGACGAGTCTGCGGATTTTCATTCGATAAATAGATAGCGATATGACTTAGATGGTTCTCTAGTCCGGTGCCGTATTTTTTCGTAACTATCGCTTTTTATTTGTGGTTTTCACCTTGAGATCTTCACGAAGTGTAGGCTTGGTTATGTACCAAGGGGTATCGACAATGTTCCAGAGGACTCCATTTTGAACCCTGTGTAAAATAGCAATATTGCTTTTTTAGCACAACCCCCATAATTGACAGCCGTATGGCTAAATTTGTTTCAGATAGATACACGAATCGAGGGAAATACCCTGCTATGTCCTATGTAATTTCACACACACACACACACACACACACACACACATCGAATAGGGTCAGTTGCCATATTCGGCGTTAACACCGACAAACTGTCACTTGGATTACAGAATAATCTCATACCAGTAATTCACTGAAATATATACTATATATACATATATATATAAATATATATATATAAATATATATATATATATATATATATATATATATACTATATATATATATAAATATATATATAAATATATATATAAATATATATATATATATATATATATATATATATATATATATATATATAATGTTTGTTCTTTACAACAACAAATACTTAAGTTTAAAAATTGAAATTCTGAACGTTTTCGAAAAGTCGCAAAGTGAAAAAAAATGGACGTTGTTTACCCTGAAAAATTTGTTAAACGTACGATAATCAACTATGAAAGCTTAAAATAGTGCTCTCTATTTTTATTATAACTATTTCTACGGTATAGTGCCATTTTTCGTTTTGAAAAAATGAAATTTTCAGTAAAATATCAAGAAACAAAACTAAATAAATTAATCGCATTAAATTAAAAAAAAAAAAAAAAAAGTATTACGTATATATATGTTACTTCTTTTTTCACTAAAATAAATCTTGAAAATAATTTTTAATATGCGATTAAATTTATAAACCTGTTATTTATAAAACTTTAAACGTCCGTCTTTTTTCCGGCGGTTAATCTTTTGTCTATTTGCAGAGTTACTAATTCTTTCGAATTCGGTGCCTTTGTTTTATCGATTTTCATCAAATTAACCGAAATACGCACACCCACCCACACGAAAAAATTCGAACAGCCTAAGGTTTCTCTCGAGGAAGCCGTATACTCTGTAAGTACACGAAGCTTTCGTGCATCATAGAAAATATATAGTATGCTCACCCCTAAGCTTACCCCGTATTGCTTATTATATTCTCCTATTTTCCTGCTATAACTCTGCTGGCTAACTTTGTTTACAACTATAATATACACACGTATGTTGTACATTTATATATATATATATATATATATATATATATATAAATAACTTGAACTTACGACTTTTAGCAGAAAGTATCAGTCGGGGTGGTATTGTTTACGACCCTGTCCAGTATTATTCTGTTAAAGGTATTAGCCGAAATAAAAGAACACTGAACGGTGTCTTATTAACACGTAAGTCTCCAGAGGAATTTTAAAACTGACGTTACATCTTACGCGCTTAAACATTTATTTTAGTTCGGTATAAATAAAAAAAAATTTCGTAAAAATTCAAAAGTTCGGAAAAACGAGGATTGTAATTATTAATCGGTTATTCGTTAGATTTTCGATAATTTAATATTTTAGAAAGAAATAAACGCCGCGAAAATTTGTTTTCAATTTAAATGTTTCAGTTCTTTAGTAAAAATCTCCAAATTATTGACTGGAAAAGTCAAAATTAAAAAATTTAGTTAAATACGTCTCGTTAATTTATATCGCGACCGACCAGAAAATTTGCTGAAGATTCGATGGCGAATTTTACTTTTAGGAAAAATTATACTAATCGGGGGTATTGGTCTCATTGTGAGATTTTTTTCTAACGCTAAACTCATCCGTATGTTGGGAACCGTTAAATTGAGGCAATTTATAGCCGGTGATCATATATGTGCGAATGGTCTCTACAATCCGACCAATGGTGTATAAGTTGATTCGAGATTTCTTACAATGTGTCAAACTGAACTATAAAGTAATATATAAGGTGACCGAACCGGTGAGAAAGGGGCCACAGTTTTGTTGTTTCAGATCTCGTGGACGTGTTTTGTAAACGCGGTTCTTAAGGTATCCACACACACACAAAAAAATCGAGTAACTTGCACTGTCGGAATCGATTCACACCGAAAATAACCTACGCAAAACGTGCGCTTCTTTTCGTTATAAGATGCCACACGAATCTCTCGTGTGAGTCCGTTGAATCACTCTATACCATCTAAACTCGCTAAGTATTACATCGACGTAAATGTTATTTTATATTAGCAATATGAAGTTTATGATAATAGTAAATAAATAAGAAGTATACTTCGGTATTTCATTTTTACAACGCGCTTAAAGTATAATGTACATATTTCGGACAAATAACGCGAACATATGTAATTAATATAAATGCGTGCGTAAAGATAATATGTGTATACGTACAAGGAAATATAAAATAAAAATGTTGTATAGGTGTGGGTGAAAAAAGAAAAAAACAAATAATTGAATTAAATAATACAATTTAATAAATATTAAATACAAATCAAATTAACTTATACTAGGACGGAGTAAATCGTAAGCGTGGCAATCTGAGGTTTAGCTACACTCTAGGGTGTAATTATCTGTTTGATGTTTAGGCTTATCGAACATTTATTATCGAATCTACAGATAAAAGAATCGACGGCATCCAAACTAATAAAACGATTGAGGTCGCATAGCTCTCGTGCGATATAGATACTATATGCCGACATTATGCGAATAAACTACGAGCATTGCAAATATATGGAAATGAAATAAACGTTAACGAACGAGATTAAAAAAAACGGTGGTATTACTGGAACCACCGGATATACGGAGAATATGGTCCACTATTTCAGACCTGACTCGAAAGCGAGATGCTAAAGAAAATTCTAACGTTGAGAGGATTTACGTCAATCGCCCGTTAAGAGGAATTAAAAAGAGCCGGGAAAATATGGTTTTGGCAATAGACAACGTTATAGGGCCGAATTGCAAGTAGTATAAAGTAGAATACGTAAAAATGATGAAATCTAAAAGTTAAAAATACAAGTTTTGAAACATTTTTAAGAACGGTAACATTTATTATAAATCTAGCGTAACGCGAGAAAGTACGAACTCGTTGCGAATAGTTAATAGGTCAAACGTTGAACTTTGGCGCGCATCTTATTAAGATCCCGTCATTAAGAAGAAGTAGCCTTGTGCAGTCTGCCGCATTAGTCATGCAAAAATATCTCATTCCCGCATAGATGATCTATTCTCTTAACTGCCTAGTTGATTATCCAAAGTTTTTTTTAAGGACATTGCTCAGTTTTCCAAAGTTGCGAGTTTGTCATGACCTTATTTTTTATCTATATTTATCTTCAGCCCTAAGGTTTTAGAGCAACTATGAAGGTCGTTTAGAACCACGTGCGCTATTGCTTATTAACACAATATCATCGACAAATTATTGAGTTTTTCCCATCTACATTAATGCCGTGTGATTGCCAGTTCAAATTTTTAAACTTACTTTCCAGCGATGCTACGAATGATTTGGCTGCTATCGTGTCACATTCTTTTTTACTGTTATTTCGTTTGTTTTTTCCGCAAGGTGTACTTTGTTCATATACTTGTCTATTTTCGCATTAAAGTCTCGGGTGATCATCGAGAAGCTTGGATAGATTCAAGTATATTATCATAAAATTTTTTTATTCTTCACTATTAACTGTCGGAGCGTATACTTGAATGACTTTAAGACTGGTTTTATCTTAATATTGACTGTTCTCTCTGAAATTGCTACCCGACTCTTGGATGCACTCTTCTATCGATCATGAATCCGATACCATTTCGGCGTGTTTTAAGGGTAATCCAGAGTAGTACAATTATTTAATATTAATTTCAAACCTCCGTGTCCAATTTTTCTCATCTCACTTAATCCTAATATATCTCATTTTATTCCTTTTAGTACGCGTATGATTAATTTATTACAAAACGCCTGTAAAATATAATTTTTTACGACTACGCGATAATGTAGAAAAACCTAACTGATCAAAATATTATCACGTGCAGATTGGTAGTTGTAAAAGTAATGATTCTTATAAACGCATTGGTTTAATTATAGATCTGGATTTGGATTTTTAAGAGCGGGTCGTAATAAAAACTATTACACGTGGGAAAAAGGGGGTTTAATCTCTATAGTACCGCTGGAAGGTCGTTACAAAATTACAATGTGATTTCACGAAGATGTTAAAAGGTTATAGGCGAATTTGAGTAACCTTTCAGTTGCGTCCTAGAAGACAAGTGAACTTTTTAACAAAATTATCTACTTCCCTAATAACGGATATTTTAAAACGCAATATAATATTATTAATTGTTAAAGTGACTGATTGGTTAATTTCTGTGGCAGTTTCCTCTAGGGCAGCTCTGACCTTTTCAGCAGTAAGTTTATTGTTTAGGGGTTTCAAGTTGTAGCGAATTAATTTTTGGCGGTTGTCAACTTTTGTGCGCCGATGCTTAAAGTAGCGCTTAAAACGAAATCTTGACCGCACTAATATGTGATCGGTATCCCCATCAGCACTTCGTAATGCACGGGTTATTAAGCAATCTGCTCTGTTCTTCTGCTTTGTGATTATATAATCTATAATGTGGGGTTGCTTAGAACGCGGATGGACCCAAGTTCCTTTATGTATGTACTTGAGCTTGTAGTTCGTATTTGTTATGAATAGACCATTTTTTGCACAAAATTCTAGTAGGCGATCTCCATTTTCATTTATTTTTCCAATGCCATGAGGGCCGATTGTGCCTTTCCATGCTTGGAAATTGGAACCAACTCTTGCATTGAAATCGCCCATCAAGATAAGACACTCCTGCGCACGCGCTGTATTTATTACCTTTTGTAAGTCCGTATAAAAAAAAGGTCTTTTTGATCACATTCACTGTCAAGTGTAGGTGCATAGATACTAATTACCGTTATTTCAGGCGAGTGAGGTAGGCAAATTTTTATAGTCATTAAGCGTTCGTTTATGCCTACTGGTTGCTCAGTAATATATCGTACTAAATTATTTGCCACAGCAATTCCGACTCCGTGTTGTTTTCTACGGTTAGCAGGGTAACCCTTCCAATATAGAGTATATCCGGCAACACTTTCTATAATCTTTCCCTCATCCGGCAATCTCGTTTCACTTAAGGCAACTACATCAACATTGTATTTTCGTAGCTCTTGTAATATAATAGCAGATCTCCTTGTTGGTAAATCTTTGTTGTCTAGTAATGTTCGCACATTCCACGAGGCAAACGTCCAAATTTTGTTTTTATTTCTACTGTAATTGACATGTCGCAAAAGTGTCCCCACCTGGATAGTGCCGCACCCAGTTAGGTGCGGGGGAACTCGAACCAGTCTGTATTGCTACAGTAGGTCGTCCGCTGCCTGACATGCCTGTTAGAGCCTGTCCCGCGGATCCAGCAGTTTCTTTCATTTCATAATTATAAGACAGAGTAGCAGCGCGGGGGGATGTACATGAACGCGATGGCGCAAAAGACACATTCATGTTGCCTATTTAATACCAAAAGATGAGCCAGTGGCAAGGTAGACCAAGACGACCGGGTCTCTTGGCATTAATGGTAAAAGAGCAGGCAGGAAAGTCAGAAATTTACCATTAATATTGTTATTGCTATTCACAGTTGTATTCTGATGTCATAACTTTGTTTATTACTGGTTTTAATATTGAATTTTAGTTGTTTATATATGTATACATTTATTTATTTTTCTTCTCAACTTTGCGGTTGATGGATGAGTATAATAAAGCACATTAGATCCGTCTATGGAGCATGCTCGTTATAATGACATAACTTTCGCAATTTTTTTATTTGGTCAATATATCCAGTTCGTGATCGGCCTTTACTTCATTGTCCGTTCATTATAACTTGAATTTATGTTGCCACCCATTTCGAATGTCTGGTGAAATGTCCGACCAATTTATTTCCGCTTTTCTTAATTGTACTTTCTGTTTCGCGTCGTTTATTTATTAGGTGTAAAACTTCGTTATTAATTATTTTACTCGTCCGTGGAATTGTTTACTATTTAACGACTACACTTGGAACGCGCCGAGCTTATCGTTTTCTCATTTAAAACCCGTTTACACGTCTCCGATCCATATATTACGCCATACTCCAGATAAAGCTTTTTACAAAGCGTTTCCTGGTATTAATTGATATATTTTTTGGATACAAGGAACGGTTTTTTCATAAACTCGTTTTTCACGAGGGCTACTCTTCTTATATCTTTCATGCTTCGACCATCAGAACATATGCTTTCTAAGTAGGGGAACTCCGTTACTTGATTAATGCTGTGTTGGTTTAAGATATATGTATGTATGTACATTCAAAAAGTGCGGTGAATGCTATAGGTAATAAACGGAATGCGTCGGATACATTAATTTGGATTAATTATGTTGAAGCTTAATAATTTAGAACGTGCGGTTTGTCCTTTTTCGGGTTGTTATTCCGAACAATGAATTTGTTGATTAAGTAGCTAATGATGCGTCATCTAATGACGTAAAATTCTTTTTAATTTCTCACAAGCATATTATTCAATCTATATAGCTGGAGGATAAGGATCATGGGGAACACACTGAGAGCAGTAGTTGATCGTCTTTCGCCAGGTGTTATCAATTTCAACCGGCTTTCGTTAAACGTCCGTGGTTCTATTCCTTCAATAATATTAATTGGAAAGGAATTGTACTCATCGGTAGACTACGCTTTGGGCATCATTTCTTACCTGATCGTCATTTCCCCATATACAACTTAGATAATGTCCATTCTGAGTAGAAACCTTGCAATCCCGATTTTAATGCTCTGTTGTCGCGGCGTTACGTTCTGAAATTGACTTTATTATATTCCCCCATATATTACACGTTTGTATAATATATTGTCACATCTGGATAATATAATTCTCTCACATAGCAACATTTCTAGGGAACCTAGGATCTGTCACGTTGGGTAAGCCGTAATGGCATCCTCAATGTATTAATATATATGTAATCATGATTTTTATTAATAACTTAAATGTTTTTTTTTTTTTTAAAATCGTTACATTCATATATATATATATATATATATATATATATATATATATCAATAAAATGGATACTTAGAGAGTTTTTCAGTTCCAAAAGTATTCGTATTACATGTTGAAAATTATTTAGAATTATTTAAGAAGCCGTGTTGTCCATAAAATATTACTTCATGTTTTCACCTTTTTAGTCATTTCCTACTGTATATGGAAAACTATGCATCTGAAAACCCAGACTATTAACTCCGCATGAAGTCTTCAACTTCCGTACACCAATATATTTGTAATGTTATTAGCGTCGAAATTATTAATGTAATGTGGGGTGTTGAAAGTGTTGGAGTTTATATTTTATAATTTTGAAACTGTTTTCTTTTTGCTTCGGTTAATTATTCAAAATGTAACATATATATCTTCGTTTTGATGCTCGCCCGAATTTTATCCAAATCCCGCTAAAATTTAAAATCAACTGGCGGTTATTATACGTACGGAAGGTTTATAAATTTTCCGTTGAGAAATTTTAATTTTTTTTTTAGCATTGCGAGATACAATCCCCATAAAGTACGAAGATGATTAAGGAATAACGAAGAAACGAAACTTTTAACGTTAAAAGTTTTCAGGCTCATATAGCTGACAATTAAAAAATACGCGATATTTATCGGTATTAATAGTTCGATTATCGGCAGAATGAGAATAAAATCAAATTCTGAAAATATGGGTTCTATGACCGGTTATGACTAGGACCTAAATCGGCTGAAAATGTGGATAGATCAACGATGTCTACTTAACATCGGATGATAATCGAAAATACCTAAGAACACGAGAAGACGAAAAAATATCGCGAGAATATTAACCAGTCAGAATGAAGAATTAAACCGGCCAGGATGAAAAATTTATCAGTAAGGATGAAGAATTGATCATTCTTGAAACAAATGAATGAGAAAGGAACTTCAGACCGTACATGGGGTTACTGGAATCAGCGAGCGGTGAAAGATGGCTTCACCGGCTATCTCATTACCGTATATATGTCAGAATATCCAAGGATACAAATGTTAGAGGACGGTGATACCGTGAAATTCAGTTGTTACGAGGATGAAAAGTTTATTTATCATTCGTTGTAAGTCGATCGAATTTCCCACTCAAAATGCCCAAATCATCCGTATATCTATACGGAACAAGCTGATAAATATATATATACATAATATGTGTGTACGATGATCACACAATTGTCTTGCAGCCCATATGTTCAGAATTTATTTTTCTGTCTTTTCATTTTTCTTCTCATTCTTCCGATAATCAAATTATTGCTGATGAAAATTGCAATATGCTTACGTTAAAAATCCGCTGAAATTAGTTTTACCGTCGAAATCGTTTCAAAATCTATTTTTCTGAACAAACGCGGAAGTCGCATCTATATAGATCGTTTCTTCGTGACGTTATTAATTTATAATTTTATTCTACATTTTATAAAGGTTTTCGCGTCCTGATTTCCTATTCTTCCGAATATGAAATATTTTCTAAAAATTCGTTGGTGTTTTCCGCACTGATATATAACTTCGATTGATTCTTTAATTGTAGATTTAGAAAGAAACAAAACTGTTAATTGTCTTAGAATTGGTACATATCAACTCTCCAATTCTCTTTATTCTTATCCAATTCTTTATGTTCATTATCCACCCGAAATTTTCTTCTGCTTTTTGGCCGTTTTCCTTCTATTCTACTTTGTAATATATCGTTTGTAATATGCGGTATTCTTGTCTACGAATTATGCGACTGAAATATGCAATTTTTCTTCTCCCTACGATATTCCACAGTTCTCTGCTAATTACCGCTCTTTCAAGACTTACGCATTTATTACTTTTTAGACGTCTCGGGAACCACATTTTCATTACTAATTAGCAGATATCTTCTTTATCCACCATGTCTGTATAGTAGTACCGGTCATATATAGTAATTAATTAACTTTTAACCTGTAGGTAAAAGAAACTTGCAGAAATACATTATTGAGCCTTCCGAACATATCTTTGGCTATTTCGCATCGGATTACGATTTCTACAGTCTAATGTGTAATTAATTACTCAGCTCAAATATTTGTATTTATCTATTTTTTTAGTGTTCTTCCGTTTATATATATATATAATGTTGCCAACGGATACCATAAGTTTTGTTTTGTGCACATTAATTTTAACTCCAAATTTCTGTCCGATCTTGTCTAGTTTATCATTCGCTGTAAGTCTATCAAATTTCTACGCAAGATGCCCAAATCATCCGCATATCCTACGTTTGGAATTATTTCTCCAGTTATAATTCCAATATTCTCATCTGTTAATGCTATCTTAAAGATCTTTTCCCGATAGTGATTAAATAAAAGTGGCGATAAAGTTTTGTCTTACATATTTAAGGATTTGAATATTTGAATAATCTTCCGTCAATACAAACTTTGACTTTTTGTTTCCAGTATAAGTGCTTTATTATTCTGCCGATTTTCTCAAGAATTTTCATTAGTGGCTAGTGTTCGTATCGAACGATTTTTCATAGTCTCCGAAATATATATATATATATATATTCTGATCACATAGCATTTCTACAATAATATCTTAAGGGCAACTATCGCCCCTTGATTCTTACAAAAACTAAAAATACACACGGACTGAATTTAGGAAATCTCAAGGAATCCAAAGTAGGTGAAAAGAAAGCAGAGAAATGCTTACAATCAAAAAAAAAAAGTAAATAAATGGAATCAATAGTAATGAAATTAATATCATGTGTGGAATAGAATTAAGAAGGAAACAGTCAAAACTACAATAGAAGTACTTTAAGCAATGGATGAGTAAAGAAATTTTGAAGCTAGTGGAAGAAAGAAGAAAAACGAAAATTAGTAATGATACGAACAAATATAAAACCGTACGTAAAGAAATACGTAAAAGAGTTAAAACTGCCATTTAGAATAGAATAGTGTGGAAAGGCGCAGAAGTTATTAATGCAACACGATTATTTTAACTTTCACAAAAAAAATTAATAACCGTTACATATCGAAAATCTAAATTAACACCATTGAAGTAATAAAGCAGAACAATTGCGAAACAAGACGAATGGGAAACATGTCAAAGAATTTTTCTATGACCGATGGCCAGCAAACGATTGTTCCGTATTCAGATTGACTTCAATAATGAAAATCACGTGCTGAAGATGTTTTTAAAGGTACACACCGACGGATATAATTCTAGCGACCCACACGATTGTGGTCGGATCCAATATCTGCGTCCCAGGGTATACCCTTGTAATACTATTTTCTAATCGATTATTTACTAGGCTAAACGTACGCATCCCACAAAAAAAAAAACAATTCAGTCATTTTCAAAATAATATCTGTCTACGATGTTCGCTTTATATTATTAATCTTTCCCATTATCATTGCGTTAACACATTGTATAAAAATTTCATCACCCTTGGTTATGACAATCGTAGATAGTCTCACGATGCCAATTTATCGTAGTATCGATTCGTTTGTGTATTTTCAAAAGTCTCCTGCGGCATCATTATCAATTCTTCTTCTGTCGTATTTTCTTTAGTGTCCAAATATGTCCGTTGCATGTAACGTGATGAATAAAACAAGCGTTTGAACTAGCTCAAACCTGGAATGTTTGACGGATTTTTAGATATCGTTCAGTTTTATCGTTGTATTTTCGAAAAGAACTGAAATTGAAAAATAAAATAAAAACGGCTTACAACGCGTATATTCGCTTCGAATTGTATTAGGAATTGAATAGTTACGGTCGTTCATATGTAGAAATCATAGTTGACGGTCATGACGATAGATTTTCAGTTTTCGATAACATTTATGAGAAATTGCGAGTAGTACGAAATAACTTGAATCTACGCACAACAAATTCTACGATAGTTTCAACATACGTAATAATAAAAGTTATATCTACGTATATAATTAGATGATTCTTCTTACACCATCACCGACCGAATAGCTGTTCTGGCTTTGTCCTTGGACACCTTTGCTAACTCTGTAGATGTGTTGTTGTACTACCGACCCCCAATATCAGCTCTACATTATATTTTTATTCTCCCTGGTTTCCGATGTCCCTCGATAACACCTTTCAGGGTAAGTTGGGATAAATAATACCTTTCTGGATGTCTATATGACCGATTTTCTCGAGCGTATAAGGATTTTCATTGGCTTTGACATTTTTTGCAGCACTTTTGGTAATATGGCCTCTGTATGAAATCTTCAAAATACCGCGATATATATATATATATATATATATATATATATCTCCAGCGCTTCGATCTTCTTTTCAATTGTGGATGTGAGAATCCAGCTTTCCATACCGTAGAGTAGTACTGGCCATACGTAACATCGCACCACACGCAGTCTTAAATGCAGGTTAATGTCTTTCCGGGTCATCAGATTTTTCATTTTTAAAAAGATCTTCCTTGCTTTTTCTATACATGATCGTATCTCGAACGATTCATCGGTTTCATTGAAATTTATGAACTCTATCTACGACTTGATCATTTACTGTTAATTTAATTTTTGCTATGGCTCCGGTATGATGATTAGATCAAAATATTATTACCGAAATACAAAAAATAATAATACAATATAATGTATCAAAGATAGTATATGTAGACAGGTAATGCGGGATTTGTAGTGTTATAATACGATTATATAAAATTTGGCCAGTCATTTTGTAGAGAGAACATTTTAGAAAAAATACGATCATCATCAGCAATACAATTATCATCGTAGGTATGAGAACAGAGACTGGAAGCTGTTATTCAGACAGAGAACAGTTTACACTAAAATGCATTTAACAGATGGTAGTCCACGAATTAACCATCTCTGATCAAATGATTGAACCTGGGAATTGTGGGTATTGGTTTTGTGTATAGATTTGTATCGTTGTGTTACAAATGGGTTAGAGACTAAGACATGGTTCCGATGATTTTATATTTAGAATTAAGGTAAAAAATTCTTGAAACAGATTTCACGTATTTTATCATTATTTCGTTGTTATTCTCTACGAGTAGACGTCGTAAATTCCGGTATGAAGTTCTGTTCACTATTGACTGTTGTTACCGGACGAACAGTGTGCCTTATATTTTTGCCAGATATATTTTATGCGGCGTTAACTTTTTTTCTGTATTTCTCCCCCGTACGTTTTATCTCATATATTCAATGTGTAATCTCATAATGAAATATTGATGTGCCCGTTATTTGCGACTTGGGAATTACTAATTCATTGCATTCATGCTCCATCAGATCTTCGTACATCATACTCCAGATATGGATAGTAAAGTTAAATTTTCATTTTAATGGAGATGTCTACAATTTTACGTACTACAAAACAAAATGGGCGACTAAAAATTGTAAAGTGATAAGATTATGCCGATGTGATTACGCTTTAATCGCTCTAGGCAGTGATGGAAGATTGTTGTTTCGATGGTAGTTTACATATATATATATATATATATATATAATAAACACTCTTTAGAGTATTAGAACTAATACGATCTTTAGTTTATGCGTAAATAAGTTTGAGCAAGGCTTCTAACTAATATATTTAAATATTAGACTAAGTCGTACGGTTTCAGCCGTTTTAAACGGCGACTGTTTGTCTAATAGCCGTCTTGGTTGAATATTGGGATGTCGTTGCAAACGTGGTTCGTGCGCGGCCGCAACTTCACTTACGAACTTTATTCTGAGATCGCGATGGATGTTATCCTTACGGGATGTTTTGTCCAACTTGCACGAGCTGCCGATTGGACTTTTTTGTACAGCCCCAAATTACATACGTCCAAATGTTCAGGTATAATAGATAGGCGTTTGCAACAGGTACTGAGAGTCGACCGCCGTCCTATCAGCCAATACAGCGCGGATACTATTTTCTTGATCTGCATGCACTTAATCTTTACACGGTATTTCTACGAAAGACGAAAGTCTAAGCTGATACCAAGATATTTGGCCGAGTTGGCTTGTGGAATAAGCTCACCTCCAATGTAAGCACGATGGAACGAATTTGCGCATTGCAAAGTGAACACCACGTCTTGCGATTTGTCGAACTTGATTTTCCAACGACTAGACCAACTAACAATGCGATATAGATGACGTTGAAGATTTTCTGTTGCTTCCTTCTGGCTATTACTCTTAGACAGTATAGCAGTATCGTCAGCAAACGTGGCTGTGACTGTGTTATCATCGCTAGGAAAATCGGTAGTATACAGGAGGTACAGGATAGGTCCTCGGACATTACTCTGTGGAATTCCAGCCTTTATCGAGTGATACGATGAATTAGCACCTGCGTGTGCTACCCGGAATTGTCGCTCTGACAAATACGAAATTAGCAATCGGCGTAGATTACTCGGCAAGAGGTTACACATTTTGACGATGAGACCTTCATGCCAGACTTTCTGTGCTACATCGAGAAAAATGGCCGAGCAAAACTGTTTATCTTCAAATGTTTTTTCTATGATTGTTGTTACTCAATTGTATAATGTTGGTTCCTTAAACCCGAACTGATGGTTTGGAAGCTCCACAAACGGTCTCATTCGTTTTAATACAAGTTTTTCGTATAGTTTTGAGATTGATGGCAGTAGCGATATTGGGCGATAAGACGTTACCTCCTCGGCTGGCTTACCAGGCTTCTTGAGCATAATCGCTTGTGCTATATTGAAACAGGCAGGTACATGCTCAAGTTTAAAACTGGCATTGAAGAAGTATGTAAGCATAACAATAGCTTTACGTTGACAGCTCTTTCAATATACGTGGCGTTATTTGAAAAATGCCTGGAGCCTTTGTCGGATTAATGTTTTTATCAATTTCCTGCCCTATCTCAATGGAGTAAAGTATTTCAGAGGTTGATTTGTTTGATAAGTTGTTGTAGGTGTCACATCTGATACAATATCATGAGACTGAAAGACTCTTACTAGATGTTTAGCAAAGAGTTCTGTTTTTTCGGCATCCCTTCTGATCCAATTTCCAACTTAACATTTCATAAGACTGAAATTCCACAAGTTGATTCCGTTCGACATCATATGGATAAACGACTAACCTGGCGAGTTCTTGTAAATAATGTAAGATCAATTGCAACTCGTGCCAGACTGTTATCACCATTGCTTGAACGAAAATCGTTCTTAATATCGCGACAAAAAAACAGATAAACCAGTCAATCCTACCTCCTGTGTGGAGATATGGTATAGAAGTATATAGTGCGGCATGTTTCACAAAAAATACAACAGCAGTCAAAGATATTACGCACTATTGCATCGGCACCATACTACATACCGAACCGTATTACACAATGACTTGAATATGCCGTATGTAAACGATATCTACGTGAAGTAATATAAAAAGTTCTACGAAAAGTTACAGACTAATATGAATCCTCTAGTATACAGAATGTTTTTGGTCAAACATCCAGCCAGCTGTAATAGACGACCGAAAGGAAGGAAATGGTGCCGTGATGCTCTTCCGATCCCCTAAGCAGTCAGATGGTTGTTGCACCGTAAGCTAGAAGAGGAACCCTTTTACCGTGATGAAAATCCAGCCTTCCATTGGACTCAGCTGGATTAATTATTAATTTTGCTGTTTTTTTTTTAGTTTTTGAGAGCAACTTGTGGCGAATTTTATAGCCGGTACGACACTTAAAAAAAAAAATGTGGACAGAATTCTCGTACAGGAATTAGTCTCGACGAGTTTATTTAGTGCATGCCCTCGTTATTATTGTTATCTTAATTCTGGTTTCATTGCTTTATTTGCTATAATAAAGAATTCGCATCAATGGATATCTGCATATAGCGTAAATCACATATAGGCTATTTTTTTATAAAAGAATTTTAAATATTTATTATAAAATTGAAAACGGGATTTAATACTTATCGCAAAGGGAACTGTCTCCTCACATATGACATATAAGACCGATGTATTCGTTTTATTAAACGCATTGTTTATCATTATACTATTTCCATAGTGTCAAATATATATATATATTTATATACATACATGTATATGGGTTATATATATACGCGCGCGCACAACACACACACATATATATATATGTGTTTTATATACATTACGCAAGTATACATTTGTGATTTTTCTAGGATGTCCAAATATACACTAACTTCCTCCCTCTCTCTTTTTTTATTTTTATTTGGACGTATCAATTTGTTCACTCTCTGCAAACGCATTCACGATAGCTATACACACATTTGTGCATACTAAAAGACCGGAAGATGCAGTGTTGCCAAACATACTTTTAAATATCGTTTACGAAGGCCGAAACTAAAACATACAATTACATATTGTCACACACGGACGAGACTTGGTATTACATAGCTGCAAAAAGAGTGGTTACGATTTTTAAAAATGTCGTCAGATTTACGTACGCCTATATATGTATATGTATTACACAACATACGCACAGACACATGTACTAAATATTTTATATATATAATATATATATGTATATAGTGACTTATGAATTTTCTTGCGAACGTTCACGTAAATTTCTGTATATTCATCAGCTCATCGGTGGGAAATTTATTTTCATAATAATGCGTTTACTTCTTACTAAACTCTAAACCAGAAAATAATTAACTCATCCTACGGTGGAAAGAGACGGCTCCTCTTCATCGTTTGATTTGTAACGTTCTTTATTAGTTTAACTCGTCACCATTATCGTCTTCGATATTTGGGTTATCCTCGTTGTTCAACGAAATACCACATTGTGATTTGTTATTACTATTAATTATTAATAATAATAATCGTCATTATTATTATTATTTCTACTTCTACTACTAATTATTGTAATTATCGCTTCTGTCATTCCTACTCTTATTATTATTATTATTATTATGAGCATTGTTTTTGCCTTGTATGCTACTGTTACTTATTTATTTATTTATTTAATGAAGCCACACAGCAGCTAACAGCCAATTATAGTGTAGGCTTGTAAATAAAATAATACAATGAATAATTTTTTCTGAATTATAAAATTAAAAGTAAAAAAAATAAAATACAAAAAAATACATTGAACACATTAAAACTACACGCATTCACAAGTCTCGCACTCATTAAAACATACATCATTCACACCCCATTCACATAATGTTACTCGAAATAAACGGACGAATAATCTTCAACAAATTAATAAATACAATATAAACCTTAACGTATATACTAGATGTACATTAGTAAAGGAACACATATACCAAACACACACCACATAATAACAATCTAGAACCATTAGACAACAGTTAAATTCCTGTTCTCATCGCAAAATATGTTCGGGAAGCAACTTATTAAAGAAATATCTGTTATCAAAGTATATATCCATACAGGTAAATATGTTCAAAAGAGAGAATTATATAAGCGGAAAGCTGACGGCAATGGAGAATTTAAACCGAGGTTTGTTCGTGCACGTGGCTCACTAAAAAAAAGATTCGATCGCCTATTTGGTCTTGGTACAACGTAGGAGACGGTTGATGTTAAATACTCACTAATGTTAAATACTCACTATTAACTCTACCGTTGCATACATCATGAAGAAACCTTAATTTTGCTATTTTCCTTCTGTAGTGTAAAGACCTCGCATCCATTATATTTCTTAATATATCGTAATTCATATATTTAGGGTAAATACCTGATATACGGTAATATAGATATTTTAAAAATTTACACTGAACTTTGTCGATTAACCCAATGTATTTATTATAATACGGATCCCAAATAATTGAACAGTGTTCTAAAGGACTACACACACTAATGCATTATAAAGCGACAGTAGTGTCCATGGATCTCTAAACACGTATGAATTTCTTATAATAAAACCTAGCATTTTATAAGAGCGATTAACAACATCGCTTACATGTATTGAAAATTTTAAATTGTCATCAATATTAACTCCGAGATCCCGCACCGCAGATTTTTTAATTATCCGCTTACCATTCATCGTGTAAGTGAACGAGTACCTATTTCTATTTCTACAGAAACTCATGTGGACGCATTTGTCATGTACTCCTTTAACCCATTCGTGTCCATTCTTAACATGCCGTAAATAAGAAATGACGAAATCAGGTAATCAACTGACGTCACGTTCACAGCAAATAACTTGTAACTCGGTAACTACTCCTTGCGATTTCAATTTCAGCAGTATCGGTAGACGGACCATTAAATTATCGCGCGATAACAATCGATTGTAGTTTGTGAGATATTCGAGCTAAAAAATAGTGCTATATCCCGAAAGGTATACATTTGAAAGGGTTTTTATATTCGGGTATATTACGAGCATAATAACGCGGATATTATTTCGTGTTGATGCGTGTGTATACACTAAAATCGTAGTATGTTGAAATAATTAAATTCGATTCGATTTAATTTTTATTACTACTACTGTTTATTTTTATTTTTATTTTTTTATTTTTTTAATCTTATATTTACAAAATCAATTTATAAATATACAATTTAAGAGGCCCGCGTCCAACCCGCACCTATCTATTGCATACGTACATATGCTTAGATACGCGTCCTAACACTAGTACTAAAAAATTTTTGTCCCGTCAAGCTACAGGTAGACTTTTAATAAACTCTAATCTTATCCCGTCTGGACTTATATTCCCATAATGTTATTAACGTTTTATACTTATTTATTTATGACCTATTTTCGCTTTCACTTATCCACATACACACACTCTCACTTATAATAGTTTAATCTTACTGTAATCGCATCTTGATTTCTGTATTGTCATTTTTATTAATCCTCATCGATTACGTTTATAGCTGTAATCATTCCTTAAATCAAACTATTTCGTGTGTAATTCCTTCCCGTACCGTGTTAAGAATTCGCGTTAAAGTGTACGGTATAATTAACTTGGAATCTATCAACGCGCAATAAACCATTTTTTAACTTTTCCTCGGTAACATAATTTCTCATCTTAATTTCCTATCTACAAAAGCTGTTAAGTTCTCCATCTACAAATTCCTCTACTACTTCCATCCTCCTACAATTCATATATGAACATTCATTTTCCTTATACGTATAGTGTACGTACTTACTTGCGTGTATTCTTAGCATGGATTTTTCTCTATCATCGATTTAATGAACATATATTTTCCGTTTTTTGTTCTATTTACTATCAGTTCTACGCGTTCATTTGCTAGTCGCTATTTAGTCATTACGAGTGTTTTCATGTATTTCTATTTGGTGTCGTCACTGCGAAGACGTATATTTTACCACATTTTAATTGCTTTTCCAATCCATTTACATGTTTGATCAATTTTTCGTTATAAATTTTGCTCCACGTCCAATACTTGAAACTTTTTTTCTCTTACTACTATCGTTATGTTACTATCAGCATAATTATTATTATTATTTATCAAATCGTTGTTGTCTAATGTTATTGTTAGGTTTCCACTGTTCTAATAATTCATTGGTTATAGTTTTTTTTGCGTTTAGACGGAAGGAACAGCGGATGTTTTTATCGAATTCCCTATTTCGAAGATAATTTTTTTCCAAAGCGTGAACTATTACTGTGGATAATTTTATTACGGCTAGCCTGTTATTTCTTTTTCATATTGTTAAATTCGAGGTAAAATCGACAAATATATTTTATCATTTTTTGTTCGCCTTCGAAAATTATCCAAGGAGCACATTATACCCTCGTTTTACGGAGTGTTTGTGTTATCGCGTTGACTTGGTTGCGGTCTCTGTTCGGCAGTCTATCGGTGAGATCGTTTTTATTTTCTTATCGCTAATAGTAAATTTTCTGTTGTGCATTCTTAATTTTATCTATTTTTATCTTTATTTTGTATTTTCTCCGTTTATTCCAATATATATATATATATATATATATATATATATATATATATATATATATATATATATATATTACACGTTAATTTAATTCGGTGTTGGCCACTCCGATGAGTGCAAACAAAGTAGGCCCCCCGTCGGCCACCGTAACGTAGTAACCCGTCTAATACTAAGAAACCGAGTTTTCTTGGTATTGAAACGATTAATAAACGTAATAATAGTTTAACAGTCGAATTATTTCCTTCTAATCATAGTGGCACATTTTTTGTCCTAATGGAAAGCTTAGACAAAAATATCGCTGGTTTACACCCTTTTAGCAGTTGCGAAATTAATTTCGATCAAAACCCACCGTATTAAAGAATTTACATCTGAGCCTTCCAAACGTGTAAATACACCATTAAATCCTACGTTTCCTAATGTACCTTCTGTTCATCCTTTCCGTAGTGTTAGTTCCCATGATTAATCCTGAAAGTCACACGCAAACTAATACTACTAATCCGACTGATGTTTCTCGTTCTGTTTGCTCTCTTCCATAAAGAGCAGATTACTGCCCCTAAATTATCTGAAATCTCCACCTTTGTGGAACAACTTGTTACTCATTTCAGGAACGCTCCCAATGAATGTACCTGGGAACTAACTTTCCTTTATTTCATGAATGTTACGTATCATTCAACGGAATGCTAGAAGTATCATCAACAATAAATCTAATGTAGAAGTGTTCTTATCGTTTAACAACATTGACATAATTCTTCTTTCTGAAACTTGGCTTTGTCCTTCACAACAATTTAATATTAAAGGTTTTCTTTGCTATCGAGATGATTGTGCAGGTGGGTATGGTGGATGTGCTATTCTCATAAAAAATAACATTCCCCATCAGACTGTCAACATTTTTTCACTTTATCCGCCTTCTGATCATCCGCTTAATGCAGTTTCCATTCAGATTAATCTAAATAATTGTCCATTATACCTCGCATCTATTTATTGTCTTCCAATGCATCGCCTGCTCTCTCGAGAATTTATTACTATTACTCCTTTTAAGGAGAACATTATAGTTGGCGGTGACTTTAATTGTCACCACTATCTTTTAGGTGATAACTATATCAACCGGTCTGGGAAGGAACTGGAATATATATTAGAAAATACAAATCTTGTCTGTCTTAACAACGGTGCTTCTACTGCCGTAGGCTTCCTAATGAGAAAAGCCAGCTCTGTTGACATATCACTCTTACTTCGGCAAATCTTGCAGCTATTGTGAATTGGTCGGTTATTAATTCACCTCTTAGCAGTGACCCCACCTTCCAGTATATATGCATCCATTCATCTCTTGGCAGTGACTACCTTCCGATTAGTATATATGCATCTATCCTGATTTGACCCAAGAATATTTTCCATCTTATGGTTGGAATTATCAAAAAGCTGACTGGACAGCCTTTGCTAAAGAATTAGGTTCTCAATTGAGTACTTTACAAGACAATTTTGCTCCTGTCGATTTATATGTTCGCTGTTTTAATCATCTTAACTTTCCACGTAATCGAATTGGCGGCTTACCGCGAGACAAAATAAAACATTACAAGTCTCTTTGGTGGAATGCAGACTGTTCTGCGGCCTATAATCGTAGAAATGAGGCCTTCCGATGATTTAGGCACGCTAAAACAACTGCTAATTATTTATATTTTAAAAAGTCTAGGCTGAAACTTGTTTCATCATCAAACAAGCTAAAAAACCAGCCTGACATCATTATTGTTCCTCATTCAATCGAAATACATCTTTAACGAAAGTATGGAAAATGGTTAAAGGTTTCATCTGCAATAAATTCTTAGATAAATGTTGCAATATGGGTAATGAAGAGATGAACTCATTTATAGATAACATTGCTCCTTCGTATGTGCCCGATGAATCAGAAATTAAAATTAATAAATACTCATCGCAATCTACTGTAAGACATTTTCTTACTGAAGAATTTACTGTACAGGAACTTAAGCTAGCTTTAAAGAATAAAAAATCTACTAAGCCCGGATCCGACCCGGTTACTTACTCTGTTCTCCAACATCACTCAGATTTTGCTTTGCAGACTTTATGCTATATTTTTAATCATCTTTTTTCAACCAACAGTATACCTCAATCCTGGCCTGAATTTGTAGTAATTCCGATTAAAAAATCAAGATCAGTTAGACCAGCAGCTGAATCCTACCGTCCTACATCTCTTGCATCATGTATCAGGAAACTATTCGAATGTGTACTAAAGAACCGGATTGTTTGGTGGCTGGAGTCGAATTCTTTGCTACTTGATTGCTGTTTTGGTTTCAGACCAAACAAAGGCTCCATGGACTGTGTTCCATATTTAACAGCTGATATATACCAGTGTTTCTTAGACAGGAAGTTTCTGATTTCTGCGTTCTTCGATATTAAAGGAGCCTTCGATGCGGTTCATCTTCCGATTTTATACACCCGATTAATCGCTGTTAATATTCCGACATATCTGGCTGTAATTTGTTTACTTGCCGTACGGTGGCATTTAAATTAGTTTCTGTCAACAAGTAGGGCTCCGTCTTAAGTCCAATATTGTTTAACATATATATTTTACCTGTCTTTCAATTACCGATTAAAAGTATGATCATATCCTATGCTGATGATATAACAATGTATCACTCAGAAAAGAATTTATCAACTACCATCAATATGATACAAGAAGATATTACCAAAATTATTAATTGGATGGCTGAGTCCCATCTAATGATCTCAACTTTCAAAAGTAATGTTGTTATTTTTACATATAAACGGGTTGACCGACCATATAACGATTCGTTTTAAAAATGATGTAATAACGAATTCCAATTCCGTTTAATTTCTGGGTCTAGTATTACAACAGAAGTTATTGTGGAAGAACCATATAGTTACTTTGTTTGAATTTCAGGCCTCAAGCATATTGAACATGTTACGACATACTCGGTGGGGTGGTGATCCGTTTGTCTTAAGGACACTTTATTTAACTCTGGTAAGATCTCGGGTAGATTATGGATTTCCAATATTTGGCAGTGCGGCTCGAGATCATATTACTAAACTCACAAGGATTCTCACAACTATTGTTTGCGCTGGATGCTTCGAGCATTTCCTTCCTCACCAGAAGTTGGTTTATGTTCGGAATCCTGCATTCCACCGATCCAGTTGAGAGGCCAACAACTTGCAAATCAGTTTTTCCTAAAAGTTTCATCCTTTTCTAATAACTCTTTATCCTTTAAATATCACGAAATTTTTCAGGATATTTACATCTAAATAATGTCCTTTGCTCGCACGTTCCGCCAATATATTTCTTCCATACAAATTCTTATTACTTTTCGATCCTATATTCTCTCAATTCACCTTTGCTGGAAAAATTTCAAGTTTCTACGGTGGATTTAGAGTCCCACAGGCAATGATCTTATCTTGGGCCTTCTTGCAACTTAGAATATATCTTCATAATTCAAAACAAGTGGCCCGAATTTTTATATGTGTACATTGATGGATCTAAAGATGATTTCAAGGACTGGTAGATCGGCCTTCATGATTCAAAAACGTGACCAGAAAGTTTGAATTACCATCGGCGTGCTCGATTTTCACCGCTGAAGCTTTTGCGATCATCAAGGCTTTACGCTTCCTTCGCGCTTCTAATTTTAGTGGCAATATTTTTATTTTATCGGATTCTCTGTTGCCTTAATGCTATATCGAACTTTCATTCAAGGGATCTTATTTTATATTTGCAATTTTAGAAGAAATATACAATTTAAGTTTAAGAAATATTACAATTAACTTTTGTTGGATTCCTGGTCACGTTGAAATTCTTGGTAATGCTGTTTGTGATGAAGCCGCAAAATCAGCAGCCTCCATCGGCATTTTGTGTCCATGCATTCCATATACAGATCTCCGCGTTGTAGTGAAAACCCAGTTGGAATCAGATTGGACGGTTTTCCATCTCAATAAAGTCTGCAGTTTTTATAAAAGCGTTAAACCAGTTCCTTCCAAAGAAGCGTTGTATTTTCCAAAAAAGTTTTGGTTACAACATTAACTCGGCTTCGTTTAAATCATTGTTGCCTACCTGTTCATTTGCACAGAATTGGAATGGCCGAAACCAGCACCTGCTCTCACTCGGACGATACCGATATGATTCTGGATTCGAATCATTTGTTTTTAAACTGTTCCTTGTACTCGGTAGAACAATCGCATTTATTTTCTAATGTTTTTAGGCCATCGGCCTCCTTATATCTTAAGTTCGTTACTTTCCTCAGATGATACTTGTATATGTTATTCTTTATTTCAATTTATTTTAGAATGTAAAGTTACTTTATAATGTTAATTTTTTTTTTTTTTTGGTTATGTTTTATGTTTTATGTTTTATGTTTTTCATGGACAGATTGGTTAATTCCGGAGTCCAATTTATCATAGTAAATTATACCCTTGGAAAGAATAGATTTCTCAAACTTTATAAATCATTTACAATTTATTATCGCTACTTCTTTAGATTAAAATGCATCGATCTATCAGCATCTTATCTATTCCACCCTTCATACTATGTTCTACTCTTGGTTTATCTTGTTTCTGGTTTTTCAATATTTTTTTATTAACTACCGTCCTGTTTTTCGTGATGATATTGTTTTCCTATCTATAGTGCTTCAAAAACCAACGGGCACGCACAAACGCACGTTCACACAGAACACAGATATAATTAGTTATTAGGATTAGTAGTGAGACTCTCATATCTAGTGTCGAGCGGTTTCTTTTCTGTATTAAGGATTACACGTGTGTTCCGTCGATTAGAAAATAAAAACACGATTACCGGATTATGTTAAATGTTTATGGGAATTTTTTGGAAACTTTTTAATGATTTTGAACTATAATACATAAAAATCATATTTATATTATCATTTTCTAAGAAAGTCTAGAACTGGTTTTCTAAGTGCTTAGTTATAAATGGTTTTAATTCGAAAATTATTTCTACCAAATGAATAATTGTGATATATTGTGATTAATACACGTTGAGAATTGTCTTTTTAAGATTACACATTGTCCTAACTAAACTGTTGTTTACCGTTATATGGTACTACGTGTAAATTTATTCGATGAACGCAAGATCGGTAAATTTAATTATTAAATTGAATTTTTGGCAAGTTTACGCGTAGCGAAAAATTATACCTAAATAAATAAGCTATTATAGGCAGTTTTTCGTTATTTTCGAAAATAATAAGTACCCTGTAAATTAAATTCTGGTGATAAAAAACGGCGTCTTTACACGCGAAAAAGGAAGTACACTTTAGAAAAATTAAACGTAGTGTCTGGCTTATAATTTTAAAAGTATTTTTCTGTATTTAATGGCGAAATTAGAACAACAAATTAATAACGGATTTTTTTCTCGATACTTGCATAAACATTTATTATTCAAATAATTAATTTTCCAAGCTTAGAAGACAATGGTCAATAATTCTGCGAAAAGTAGGTTAATTAATGAAATAAAGGTTTTTTCTTCAAAACACGCGAGCGAAAAAATCTTAAAATATTAAACTCAAAATTTGTTTTATAAATACGCGCAATTTTAATTATTCGCGTTTAAAAAATTTATTCTTAAAGTTAAAAAACAATATAAAAATCCAAAAATTCATTATTACACTAGGAAGTAAACACACACACAAAAAAAAAATATTAAAAATTGATAACCATAAATATTCATATCGTAGCGAGTGTTTTGTTCCTTTCGAGGTACCATACGTAAAGATGAGTAATGAAATACAATACACCCGATAGTAGGTGAAATACTTAAAAGTAACGAATTCATTTTCACTGATTACTACCACGGTAATTACTACGTAAAAAAAAATAACTTATATTCGGCGTATCCTGTATATTGTGTTTGGTCTCCGTTTGGGTAAATGGGTACCACATGACGCGTCATTTAGTTGGAGCACGCGCGTGAACCTTGCCGTGTACTTTTCTAGTTGCCGTGATTACTACCAATTCTTTATTTATGAAATTAATGTAGCATCTTAATACCGAATTGAAACGTTCCTCGCGTAAGCACTTGTCTATATTTCTCTTCAGCTGAACATGGAGTTTGTTTAAGACTCGATCTGTTCCAGCATTTCAATCCGAAATAACTGATGGAACATAAACTGTGATTAAATATGAAACCATCCGATCAAATACGAAAACATTTATATATATATATATATGTATGGTAAGAGGATTATCGTGTCACAATTTTTGATTATCGTTTCCCGATTTTTAGCCAGCTGAACCGACAGAAACCGTCATATAAAATTTCGTAATACGTATTGGCTGCTAAGTAGAAAATCGTACTCGTTAAATTAATTAACCAAACTTCTATATCGGATGATGCTGAAGCCAATTTTTGCTCTTGTGGAGCATACTTTAATGTGCTCAATTGAAGTAAATAATCCAACGCGTTTCGGATAAAGTACATAAGTGTCCAGTGGTTTATTTCGAATAAAACGACAAATACCGATCTGGACACCTAGTGTACTATCGGATGAAGCTACAAGGTAGCTGGTCTCGCAGTTATGTTCGTGTACAACTCTGAAGAAATTAGCCGTCTACTATAAGTCGAATTTTCGACTTAACTCGATAAACGTTATGAATATAAGTTCTTTCTTTATAAATATTATTAACTTTTATCATATTTTTACCAATGCGTTTTCTGGATGGTAATAACATTCGGTACGGAAATATGTGTATTTTTTGTATTTGTATATTACGTAGAATTAATGGCATATGAAATCAATGTTCAATATCATCGGCAGGATTTTGCAATCTTCTACTTGAAATTCACATCTCCATAGAGAAGCGAATTTTATTCCAAATTATTTTTTGGTTATTCGCTTTTCAGCACTAGATAGTCTTGTAAAGCTGATTGTCATACATAGAATTAGCTTACATCTTTAAATTTTCTCATTATGTGTTCTAAGTTCGTTCTGGACCCATCGAAGCTAAATAAAGGGACGTATTTATCTTGACTGATGAAATATAAGTGAAATGTCTGGTTTCTTTTCCCCCCTATATCGTAATATTATTCTTGCACGGTTGGGATTGTGTTGGTTTTAATATCCTGTCTATTTGATTATTTCTTTTACGTAGATTTTATAGAGGAGCGGGGAATGTTATTGATCGGGCGTTTGTTTACATTTTCATTTTTTATTTGGCTTTATTACCAATCATCCGCGACTGTTGTGTAATAGGCTATTTTTTCCGTTGGTAAAAATTTTGTTTAGATTACGAAATCTAGACGATAGAGATTTTTATTTCTCTCTCATTATTACACTAATTATTATCGATGACAATACGCTATTTTTCTATCAGCGTTGTTATTACTATCATCATTATCACGACCACATGTTGCTTTAAATGGGTTATTATTATTATTATCATCGAATAAAGTTTGATTTGATTTTGATTTGATTATTATTATTATCATGGGTAGCGTGATTTTGGTTAACAGCTTTTATCTGCGGTATTTTATTTCTCGTAATCTTCTATAAACAACCGTCTTTAGTTGATATTTTATATAGGTTTTCGATATTACTATAAATATATATGTTGCCACGTAACAAAATGGACTAGTATTTAAGACAATAGTTACACGCAACGCATTGATGGGCCCAGTGTATTACGATGTTATATGAAGTTCGGCGATACAGCTTTCTCCTTGTTAAGTTACGTGATGATTAAAAAAAACTTACAAACTTTCACGTCGTGAACTGGAATCGAACCTTCTACCGTCGGGCACTCTTGCAGTATGACACCCAATCTCAAAATTCAATGAAAATTCTCACACTGAAACCAGAACTCAATATATCTTTGCCCCGAAAGTTATAAAACGACACTACTTAGAAATTTGTGTGTAAAAAAAAAAAAAAAGATGAGATGATAATGATGGGTGACACACCTTATAATCCCCAATATATTATATAGACACGAAGTCTAAATTACTCCCGGTTTCTAGACTATCTAATTATTAACGGGGTACGGAAAATTTGGGTTTTATCTATTTCTTTTTCATTTAAGTTAAGGATGACATGTGGCGCAGTAGAAACTGAAAACCAAGCAATTATTTGCTTTTAATGTACTACAAAAAAGATTCCGGGATTAGTAAAGTTTTTTGCTAGCGATAAAACACTTTTCAGTAATATATATATAATGAGTATATTTCTACATGTATGTATGCGTGTTTGTGCGCTTTTGTTATTGGTCTCTCAAGATTGTCTCGCAAAGTGACTGGTCTTTTCGTTCTAATCAAACCAGCCGCCTCCTTAACTTTCTTATAAAGATTGAATACATCGTGTTTTTTTTAAGACTTTCTATCTCCTCACATTTTTCTCTGAAATTTTCCGATTTCGCTTCTGTAATCTTCCTACTTCGACAGTTTTTCAAAGACCGTCTTTTTTCTATAAATTTTATTATTTCTTCATTGAGCCAATCCTTTTTGGTTTTTTTCTCCGGCTTGAGATACTGTTTCGCTTTGCTTAAAATTACGGTTTGAAATAAAGCCCATTGGTTGTCGATGGGCTTGTCTTCGTCAAATTCATTACGTCTTTCGGTAATCTCTGATGAAATTTTATTTCTCAAGGCCAAACTGGTCTTTGTATTATTTAGCATTCTGTAATCAAGGTAATTTTGTTTCGGTTTCTTTGTATTCTTTAAGTGAGCAACACGTTTTAGCAATCAACAGGTTATGATCTGAGTTTATGTCTGTACTTAGGTATGTCTTGGCCGATGTAATAGAGTTCCTAAATCGTCGATTAATAAGGATGTAATCAATTTGATTTGTTATTACTTGTTCTGGCATGTTTCCACGAGTCTTCCATGTATATATAGTCTATGTTTTGGAAGTTTATGTGTTAGTAATTATAAATTCTTGGACTTGACAAAATTCAGTTAATCTTTCACCTCTTTCATTGCGATCTTCCAGACCATAGTTCCCGGTTACTGGACTACTATCTTCTCCAACTTTAGCACTATAATCCCTTAAGATCATATTGACATCTTTGCTTTTGATCGACTTCAAAGTCATTGCCAAAGCGTTATAGAATGATTCTATTTCTTCTTCATTACTGTCGGCTGATAATTCTATCGAAAATTGGAGCTACGCATTACACTGTTTTTGCTATATTTTTGTGTATTCAAAATGCGACACAATTTCCCCTTTTTGTACTGGTATCACGAATTCCAGAATAATGGAAGACGTAGTTGTTGTAATTGATTACACATATTGCTGGCACATCTTGCTTCACTGATGCCGAGTATGTCTATTTTGAGACGAGATGCCTCCATGGTGAAGTTCTTTAATTTTCCCGCTTTTAACAAGGTTCTTACATTCCATGTACCTACATTATTATACTTCTTGGCGAGAGCTAACTGGGAGATTCTTCGCACCCCTGCCTCATTAAAGAAGCCCCTGGGCCTCGGGGCCATTGTATATTTGCTTCGCCACGATGGTAATGTATATTTCAATTGACTTTGAACGTATACTCAACGTCAATGCGTGAACTTGGTTATTTAGATGCAGTTTAGACTGATAACGTTTGTTAACAATAATAACAATAATAGTGTAAGCGTTAATAGTAGTAGTGTCGTAGTAATAGTGAATAGAATATTTTAAATAACGAAGATGATAGTCGTATTTTTAATCGTGTAATCTTAATAATTTGTGACGATGAAGTCGATAAGCGTACTGATAATAATAATATAATAATAATTTATAATAATAATATAGTAATATTTTTTTTTTAATAAATTTTTAACAATAATGAAATAATAAATTTTTAAATATTAGCAATGTAATGAATTTTTATTAATAATAAAATAAATAATAGATAATAATGTTTGATAATCTCGAATATCTTCCTATCAGTGTGTGTGCGATGACTACCAAACAATTGCGACGTTTCCTGTTTAGGACGTTAAAGGTTGGTTAATTTTATTGCATAGTTTCAATATAATATGGGCTGCTGTTCACCCGAGTACCTACATCCATATGACCTGTGACCGCTCCCCCATATTCACTTCCGCTTCCTTTCTGTGGAATGATAAGTATAAATAATAACCATGAAATAATAATATGTATATATACATATATATATATGTATATATATATATATATATCAGTTGTTCGTGTGTATGTATCTGATTTTTATTTTTTAATTTTTTTTTGTTAAAGATATCCATCCTCTCGTTAACCACATTTCGTTTGAAGTATTTATTTTGTTTGAAAATGTATTACTAGATTAAATTAACATTTAAATAGTCATTTCTGTAAAGGTGTCGTATAAGAGATGACGTTTTTTAACACGAGAAAAAAATGAATGTTTCAAAAAACATAGCTTAAAATTTTTATTAAAAAATAAAAGAATAATCCGTGCCCTATGATTTTTCTCCCCTAAAAATGACGTAATTATAACTAAACACAAATAATTACAATTAATATCATAAACACACATCTTTCGTTACTCCAAACGGCACTTCGCAATAACTCTTCTAGTATATTAGATCAGTACAGCCACCTAATGTTATTCACAGATGGTTCAAAGTGAAATCCTGGCGTAAGATGTGCAATAATTGTACAACAGCAAAGGGCCGCCGCACACTCATCACCAGAGATGATATCATTTAGTACCTGACAGTTGCACTTGTGCTTCTTGTTGGGCGGCAGTTGCTTTCAGCGAGGGTTTCACTGAATGATATTTGTCGTTAATTACCAGCTCGGCTTCGGACCCGAGACAATGGTAGGTGATTAGTTTGGACAGTTCACAGCTCCGCAACTCCTCAATTCCGACACCAGATCATCTGGCTGGAAAGCTGTCTAGGTTTCTGGAAGGAACGGGTCGGTGATATAAACATAAAGGTACTCATCCCAAGTTGAGGTACGCAATCGGGGAAGGTGGAGGGCCTTTCAAAACTGAAATAAATTCACTGTAGGATGTGCCGTAGCATCTTCCAACGAAATAATAATCAGATTTCCATTACCTCTTCATTTTTCAATTCTATCGACTAAACGTTATGCTATAAAACTAGCTGTAATTTACATACAAGATTCTGTTGATAGAAATTCTAAGCAGGTTGTCATTACCACCGACTATCACTCAGCACCTACCAACATCGGTAATTATAGGCACAAAAATCAGCATCCGGTGGCCAAGGAGATAATCGGCATCCTGTCTACCGGTCATTCCCCTCAAACATTATTTATAATATTGGTTCCAAATCATTCTGGCATTGCTGGGAATGATCTAGCCGATACAGCAGCTAAAGAGTCGGCTGATATGTATGTTGCTCATGATCTTCCAACAGATCCAAAAGATATCCGCAGCATAATAAACGAACAAATTCGCGCGAAATGGAATAGTGATTATTCACACCAACTACAAACAACTTACGCTCATTTAAACATGATAGTAATTTATGGCGATCTCCTTCTTCATTGATACGCCATGATGAAATAGTCATTCGTTGTATACTATTAGGACATACGACTCTCACTCATAGTCACTTGATCAGAAGAGAATCACCACCGATATGTTTCTGCAGCACTGTTAAATTAACAACAGAATATCACACCTTCTGTTACACTGCCAAAAGTACAAGGCTGAACATATCCTACATGGTCTTTCGTAAATATTACAACAATTTTTGCAGCCAAATGCAGCCAGTCTAACAGTAGCGGTCTTACATGCAACCGGCCTGTTACATCAACTACAGCTTCCGTGTCTGTGCTTCTGGCCTCGTAGTAGTATACGGCGCGTAAATGAATCATTATCATCATCATCCCGCCCTATTATTGCAATAAATATATACATTCACTAGTGAAGGCTAGAATATTTTTAACTGTATAAATAAGTAAAATTACAAATAACTTGAAATCTGATAATCATTGTACTTTTATACCATATTTCGCCGATTTATTTGTCATATACATTTTAAATCGGCATTTTTTTTCTGAAACTGTTAAGCATTTCATCTGTGACAACAGATTGACCAAGTCCATAAGCGGTTTGACAATTTTCTATACACGAATTGAATATGAAAATAGTTGCTGCAGTTGGATCATTTATTTTTCGGCCTTCTCGATCTGTAGCATTATCAAATCGAAGAGTGCATAACAAAATTGAAATTCATTTGATATTCATTACGTCTCTGAAAACTTTCATCCAGTACAATAATATCGTTTTCAACTTCACATGATTGGAATTGAATATCGACGTATATATCAGTGATGTGTGAATAATATATTGAGAGATCATCGTCATAGATATAATAATTAACTGGTGTTGGTATATATTGTTGAATATTTGTCATGGCGATTATGAGAATAATGTAGGATTAATTATAGAACCTCGGGGAGATCTATTTTCTTGAATCTTTATATTTGATATATAACTGTGTAGTTCGACTCGCAATTTTCGGTTATGTAAACATTTTTCTTTATAAACATAAGCAAATTTCCCTTAAATTCCCATCAGTTTATAGCTAGTGATATTTGGTGCTCCATAGTTTATCGAAGGCTTTTTGCTAAATCAAAATTGACTACAGCTGTAATTTTATTATGGATAAAATTTTCTCGAATTTCGGAGGTTAGCTTAGTCAGCAGATCTTGTGTACTTATTTATTTTCTGAAATGCAAGTTTTCTAACATTTTTTTGGCTTTCTAGCTGCCAAATTAATCTATTATTAATAGAGCGTATTTGTAAGCGAGATGGGTTTGTCGCTAGCTGGGTCTAAGACAGTTTTATTTGATTTTTTCTTTTGTATAGAGTTCGTGCATACACACACACACACACACACACACGCACATATATATATATATATGTATAATTAAATGTGATCATTTGTACAATCTGAATATTTCTATTAAATGAGTACATTTGTCAATAAATGATAAAATAAATGCATAAGTGTGCTGTCAACAAGTAGAGTTTCTTACATCTAAACCATTTATTAACCATATTACTTTCGCTATAGATAAAGCGCATAAATCTATGCATACACTTGTTCCATTATTTAACAGAAAATCGGGTCTTAGTTACGTAAACAAAAAATTAATCTATACGGCTGTTATACGCCCTAGATTAACCTATGTTTGCCCTGTATGGTCATCAGTGTCTGATAGTACATATAGGAAACTACAAGTAGTTCAAAATCATTGCTGCAGAATTTCGTTGAATGCAACGCGATATACTAAAATTTCTAATCTACACGATCATTTAAATATCCCTTACATACATTCGTTTATTAGTAAAATCTCAAAAAAATTTTACGAAAACTGTAAAACTCATCAAAATAAAGTAATACGTGTAATAGGAAATTACAATATGGAACATCTACGCATACGTTAAACTAAGTATAAGCATCGTAGATTAAAACATAGATTTTTGTAATTATTAACCTATTGTTAAGTACGGATATTTTAAGCTAAATTATGTCTAAAAACACTGCTTTTCGTTTTGTTGATTTATTGACTTTTTAATTTTTGTTACCTTCAGGGTGTGTCTTTTTTGTAGGTTTTTTTCATTTTTTCCTGCACTATTTCTAAAGTAATTTCAAAGTGTATTATAAGTTTTGTAATTATACATATTTAGAATTGCTAAGATTTATGTATAGGTACTTAGCTTTAAGTTATGAAAGAAAATTGTTTTCGGTTTATGTTTAAAAATATAATAAAGATTTTTTCATTTCATGTCATTTATTCTTATTTGCAAGTGTTACACGACTAACTTTATCTCTTCGTGTTGATCGCTGTATAGTGTCGTTTGAATTGCCAATTTCTATCCTCTGAGGACGCCTTCCTATTATCTAGACACTTGGTGAAGTTTTCTAGTATACAATGATCAACATGAGGGGCAAAAAATCCAGAAGTGAATAAGAAAGAAAAAGGCGATGATCAGGTTTGTTTGGAAAGAAATTAATAAGAAGTATATTTATACTTATCTACTTCTGAGATCAGTACATGTCTATTAATCTGAAGATCAGGGACAATCAGTTCTAGCCTGCTCTTCATTAACGTTTTACAAGGTTTACCTCAGCCCCTATTTTGATGAATAAACTCCTTCCATCGAGTTATCCTTGCATTAGAGATTTCAAACTTGTATTGCTTATTAAGTACTTTTAATATATTGTGAAGAAAAAACACCCGGAAATTGTCCTTACACTTATTTATCTTCTCCCTTAAGAAACTAATTTTATCTTTCTACGCGAGCTAAAGCTAGTGAAACCCTATATTGTTTAATAATAGAAATGTCAGTAAAACCATCAGTATCTAATTTAACAACTTCATCCTTGTGGAGACGTGTGAAGTTTTATGTAATTATAAAATCAATATTTTAATATTATATATACACACACACACACACACACATATATATATATATATATATATATATATATATATATATAATGTATAAATCATTAGTGCCGTATCCGTATTGTAGGTGGGCGACTACCTACCTATACTTATTTTGTTATACAGTGTATGGCATTAGTGTACATGGACAAAAGCACACCCGGGAGAACTGATTCTAATCGCTTTGTTGTCACGACACAATGCAGCTCTGCGTATTTTTATATATTATTATTAGCGCGCATATGGTGTTGCAGATTGTGTGCTTTTTTATATATAATCATCGTCATCATCAGTTATAGTCGTTATCATCCTAGATGGGTATTGTGATTAGTTCTCAAGTGAATTTTTGTAATTTTCCGTCATTTTTCGCGATCCTCCGATTGACGTACGCGTTCCGAAAGTGGCAACCCTGTTGTATGCGGTACAACGTCTGCCCATGTCATAGGTGCATGTCCCCGTGGTCATTTTACATTTATTTTACCTGTGATCATTTTGCGTTTCATTTCTTTCTGTATTCTTATTATGTGTCCGAAGAATTTCAGCACTCTTATTGTGATAATTGTTGGCAACATTTGTGTGGCACCAATTTCTTATAACACCGACTCTTCGTAACATCGACACACCATATTTCAAAACTGTCGATCTATTTTTTACCGATAATTTGTAATGTGTACGTCTCCGCTGCATGTAATGTGATTGGAAATGCAAGTGTTTGGCAAGCTTAATTTCAACACACGCACATATACACACACACACATATATATATATATATATGTATTACATATTTATATATGCATTTGTTTGTATTTTTATATATGCGTTTATTGCGATTTGCGAATTACTCAGGTTACAGTTCTATTTTCGGTCTTGTATTATTTTAACGTTCAGCGTGTATACTATCATTTCCAGTCGCAGGTTATTTTCACACGCTATACCGAGGGTTGTTACGATATTTTTTAAAATAAAAAAGAAAGAACTGGTCTGGTTCAGGACCACTTTTTCTTTTATGGAAAGATATGCTCGCGTTTTTAAGGTAAAATAGTTGGTAAATTAATGGGACGATGAAAAAAGTCAACCGAACCACTTTTTATGTTAACCTGTTAGGAGGACATCGCTAAACCGTTTAGAAAGTTTTAGGCATACGAAGTGTCGAATAATATCCTCGCGTTCTGATGATTTTTGACCGTTGTGAAACGCGAGTAGAGTACATATTAAAATTATTGTTTTACCCCCAAAAAATTCAATTGCGTCAGTCTTTTCAGTTCGTTCAGAGAGGTGATTGACATTGGACGCTGTTCGCGTAAGTTTATATATTTTATTTATACACGTCGTTCGACACTCGTCCCCTATTTATCCAGTCCACTTCTGGTTTTTCTGTTCATCATGCTGATCATTATATACTAGACAATTTCATCAAGCGTCTAGATAACTAGGAAAGCAGCTTAGATCAAAGTTCCCTATTTGTGAAATATTTTTTCTTTTTTTTTAGTATTCTAATTAACGATAAGCAACTTTTTAATCATAGAAATCGGTAGAAAAACGTATTTTTACTTTTAATTTTTTTATTATTAACACCACTCTAATCAGTATTAACTGACCACCATTGGTGTAGCTAATAAGTTAGTAACAAATTCCTAAGGTATATCATGAAAAGTAAGTTGTCATTAATAAGCCTCTATCCTCATGTAATATATTGTATCATTATTCCTCTCTTCTATCCTCTTATTTATTTGTTTAACCTTAATATAATTTGTATAATTCTACCCATATTTTTATTGTACTATTAAGATCAAACTATAATTAATTAATTTATCTATTTTCGGCTACGCAGGGTTTTTAGTTGTATGTTTTTCCCTGCATATTTATTGTATAATTATAAAATAAATTTTAAGATTTCTTTGTACACTATTTCCTAAGACGCGTAGTAAGAGCGTTAAAGCTGCTCGGTATGCGCAGTTTTTATTTACTTATTATTTGCTGAGGTATAAAAACATAAATATACTTTATTGAATTGAATTGAATACTGGTCACTCTCAATAGAGCGACCAGTACAGATAAACATGAATCATCTACTGAGAAAGAAAGAGAGAGAAATAAAGAAAAAGGAAAATATATGAAGTAGTTGTAAAGAAAAGCAAAGAACTGATAGTGTAATTATTTCTATGAATCGCTGGACTGCGATAATAGTGCAAGATTAACAAATTCTAAGAAAGTGTCTAAAGCCTTTATTAAGCTTTCTTGTCGGATTACCAGACAACGATGGCTGTTGCATACTCGAAATATGGCGGTTGAAGCTGTTCTACACTTCGTTAAAAAATTTGTTGTAATGCCTGACGTGGCAATCCTAGAGTTAAAACGAAATATGACCTGAAGAAAACGGTAAAGTATGAAGATGCTGTCGGTAGTGGGGTTAAAATATGGCGAGATAAATATGTGATGGCGATACTGTTAAAATATCGGAAACCGAATCGACAACTGAAACGGTGGCTGCAAGATACCTTCTTTAATGCCTAATGTCTTTTACGCGTTATGTTCAGCACTCCCTTTCATTCCTGACCATCCTCGTTATCTATCTACCCTTTTGCAAGATATGAAGAATGCAGAAGAATAATGAATATCAGATCATTTTGTGCAGTGGATAGGATTAATATTGACTTTTTTTTTTTTTTACAATCTTAAGTACACGCTTAAGTAAGTATTACAACTTGAGTCATGAGATATGCTTGAAAAACGCGTATGAAGACACTTGTTCTGAACAAGGCTTGTAACATATTATTGACTTTAATATTTGACAAAACTAGACCAAGTTATGTCGTTTCAATCGGTTCAAACGGCGGTTGTCAATATCGGTATGTACTGTTTTGCCTCAACATTGAATGAGTTACTTCGCATACGAACTTTACTCCGAAATCACGACGGGTGTCGTCATTACGAGAATAACGATAGGCATGTAAAATAATTCGAAAAGTTATGCTTTGTCTTGAATTAGCTGTCGAGTAGAATTCTTAGTGCAACCTCAAAGAGCTATTGCATAGCTTAATAATTTGAAAAGGTAATAGTAGATCGTCGTCCTATCAGCCAGTATGACCAAGGATATCGTTTTATTGATCTGCTTGCGCTTCGTTTTTACATGAGGTTTCCACGAAAGACGATAGTTCAGGTGTGTATTAGAATATTTTGCCGTGGTAGGCTCGCCTCTAATATAGATACATTGAAATGAATGTGCATGTCGTAAACTGAACACAACGTGTATTGCGGTTTAGATTTATTGAACTTAATTTTCCCGTCTTTAGCCTAGTTGAAAATACGATCTAGATGACGTTGCAGGTTTTCTGTTGCTTCCTGTAGACTGTCATTCTTGGAGAGGATGGCAGTATCGTCAGCAAACGTGGCAGAAAATCAATATAAAGTAATAAATTGTAAATACGAAATCGTATACGACATGCAATGAAGGTGATCTGAATATAGTTTTTTTTTCTCTCCAGTTAATCTGCTAAAATTAGTATTAAATATCATGTATGACAGAGTATTCATTTAGAAGTAAGGTGTTCTCCAATGAGACTCAACCTTAGTTATTACATTATGCGTAGTAGTATGTTCCTTTTCAATCTACGTGTCTGTTGAAGGTTATCATTAATTAGTAAATGTGAAAATTAATATCTTGTGAGAGCGTATTTATTCACTAAAGGCAATGCCTTGTCGCTGCAGCCATTGTCTCTTGTTGGTAGCCAGAGTCTGAAGTTCTTGATATTTACTTATATTCAAGCGATCGTATACACTCTTCATTATACATGTTCTTGGTCTTCCTCTTGGCTTTTTACCTGTAATTTTGCCCTCTATTATACATTTTATAAAGTTACTACTTACATGACCTAACATTTTTATTTTCCGCCTTTCTATATGATTTATTAAACTTTTTTTTTTTTATGTATTTCTTCTACGATTTCGTTGTTTGTTTTCATTTCTGTCCAAGGCCTTTTCGTTTTTCTACGTCAAATCTACATCTTCATTGAATTCAGTTTATTTCCGGCGCCGTTAAGCACCAATTTTCATAACCATAACGAACCACACTCCAGACGTTGGTTTTTGAAAATTTTTCTGGACTAATGTTCTTATATGTTAATATTGATTTTTTGTTATTAAATGCACATTTAGCTTGTCCTATTCGTCTTTTAATATCTGCTATACTTCTTTCATCTTCTGTTACCACACTTCCTAGGTAATGCGTTTGTGTGACTTCTTTCGATTTAGTGTTACCTATTTTTATGTTCATCTTTTTATTTAGTGTGTCTTTACTGATCTTCATTACCTTTGTTTTATTTTTATTAATATTTATTTTCCATTTCTTTAATTCTTCTGATAAAACTGTACGCATTTTATTCATATTCTTCTCTGATTCTGCTAATAGAGCAATATCATCCGCGAAACGTATGCAGTGGATTTGTATCCCATTTACTTTTACTTCTTTTGATTTTTTTCATCCTTTTGATTGTTTCTTCTGTACATAGGTTAAATAGATACGACGAAAGAGGACATACTTGCCTTACTCCTTTCCGTATTTTAGCTTCTAGTTGGTATCTATTAACATCTATTCTTGTTGCTTGTGATTTATATAGGTTTAATATTAACCTTCTATCTTTCCAGTCTGTATTCTTTTCCTTCGAAATTTTAAATAATATTTTCCAATCGATGTTATCGAACGCTTTTTCTGAATCTATAAATGTTACACAAGTATTTTTGTTTACATCCAATCGTCCTTTCAGTAGGAGTTTTAACGCCAATATCGTTTTTCTTGTTCTCTTTCCTTTCCTAAATACAAACTGATCATTTTCTAGACTTTCTTCAATTTTCTCGTTTAATCGGGTTTTCACAATGTTTAACAGGATTTTCGAAGAATAGCGCAATTGTTCTATAGTTTACACAATCTTTTATTTTTCCCTTCTTTTGTAAGGTAATCGTTTTTTTACTTTTTATGAAATCATCCGGTAAGGCACCGTTTTCGTAGCATTCATTTATTATCTGGAATAATGATTTTTCCATTCTGGGCGTTACGTTATGAACACCAATTGAAAATCCATTCATCCATTGTATGTTTTTACATCATTAAGAATTAAAATCTGTCTTATATGTCACACACACACATACAATATATATATATATATATATATATAAAGAGAATGAGTGCTCAGAGTAATCTAACTTCTTTCCTCATTTAAAAAAAAATCAAAAATATAAATCTTTTCACGTTTTAATTTCAGCTGTGTTATTTTCATACCTTAATTAATGCGATTAAGAGCTCACATTTTGGTGAAAATGATCCATAATTTTCTCTACCGAACGCAATCGAAAATTTTATGACAATCAATACAACACAAAAAATAACTTTATTATATTTTCTTTCTCTTTCTCTGAGTTGTCGCACATTGAGAATTTGTTGTCTTGTACCTGTGATGTTAATTATTAGCCAGATGAAGATGATTGTTCACGATAGGATTAGTCGGTAGAAGCTGGAAAGAAACTATGTCCTGCAGTGATGAAATATAGGATAATCGTAATCGTATACATACATACATACATATATATATATATATATATAGTATATGTATATATCACTCGCTAGTGATTGACGTCAAAGTCTACAACGGTGATATTGAATTCAGAACATTATTGTCTATCATAATTCTAGGAACAATGTTAAGTAATTGTAGATGATCTTGTTGTATATACATATATATATATATATATATATATATATATATATATATATACATATATATAATATGTATTTTTAACATAAGGTAAAGAAATAGCGCATACGGGCCAGTTTTGGGGTCGATGAGAGAATGCAAATACTGCGTTTCCGTTTACGTTTGTCAGTTGTTTGCATATTGTAAACGTCGTTAAAGCTCATTATCCGGGTCAAGGACGACGCGAGTGAAGTTTGTACTTTTCTACGTTTTATTTATACTTTCGAAACGTTAAATGGAGGATATATATATATATATATATATATATATATATATATATTTATTATGTATATAATTTAAGAAATCAGCGGATTTTCTAAGTATCAACTGGAGGCGAATCAATATTTCACTATATAAACTTTCGTTAACTAGGTGAAAAAAGTTCTCAACAAAAGTATTAATATATATATATATATATGTACAGTATGTACTTTATCGATTATTCTAGTTCGTAAGGACACGAAGAGTAGATGGTGTAATTAGAATGCATGATGTAACAGGTGATTGTATACAAATCTGTTACTATGGATAACGATTCACTGAACTCGCATATATAAAATGTGATATATATATATAAAAATATTGGGCATGTACATATATACATATATTTGTGCATGCGTGTAGTACATTTATATATCCTAAATATATACAATATATACATATATAGGCTGTGTGTAGATTGTGTATGTTATTATTACATCGAGTTAAAAGGGATGGTATAGGTAAATTTTCGCTAGGTCAGTGATTTATGTTAAACGGAATTTATGTTCACCAAAACATGTTCACATATATCATTGTAGAATATATTGTGGCGTCCGACGTGGTATTCATGTAAAACTCAGCGTGAAAATCATTATGAAGAGCACGGTTTGACGCATAACACGAAGCTTCAAATATTTTACGAAAAATTTTAAACTAATACGATTTACTTTCTGCAGATGCTCCAAAAATGTCAATTCTATATATGCATATCGGAGCTATTACAGTTTATATATATATATATATATATATATATATGGCTATTGATTTTATGTTATTGATATTATTATTATTATTATTGGATCTAAATTCCCTTATGCCATTCCGAGCGATGATTGTTCCCAGTTATATTTACGATGGTCCATTCTATGCAGGGCTCTTCTCTTTCTTAAAAATTTCTTGAAATCGTTGGATACGATCTCGATTTCCTCCTTTTTTCAATATGCTAAGAACTATTTAGTTTCTTCGTCAACCGAACATCTTTCCATTCAATGACATGTCCTCCCCAATTCCAATTTAAAGTGCAGATTGATGTTACGCCATCTCTGTTTCCACGCATCATTTTTAATAATTTCTAATTTAATTTTGTTTAGTTTCTTGGGTTCAGTATTGACTTTTCTAAATTACTTTGGCACGTACTCAGTATGCTTTCTTGTGTTTTCATTAGCGACCATGTTTCAAAGCCGTAAAACACGGAAGCAAGCAACTATTGAAAATTAGGTTCTTGAGATTGAGCGGAATGTTATTTTTAAAAATTGATTTCATCTTCCAGTACTTTATCCGCGTTATCGTTACTTCATCTACTGATTTGTTAATGTGCATTGGTAATTTTTGTTTATTTTTAGGGTCTATAATATTGATTACTCCTTTGATGATGATGATGATGATGCTTTTGCTTTATTTTATTTTTAATTTCGTTAACATATGGAGTGCTACTCGAAATAATTGTTTTACAGGAAGTCCGGAGGTATAAAATAAGTATTTTTTTGCCCGTAGTAATTTAGTTATTTTACGATAGCTTTCTGTGTTTTCTAGAAAGACGGTCACTCTTATCATAGTTGATTTTAGGGTAAATTTTGAAAACTCGGATCTGACAACAAATCTCTTCGCATGGGTGAAATAATTTTTTAAAATATTTTCAATTAGTATTGGTAGGATTTTATCTTTTTTTTTTATGCTTATCTACGTTATTATTTAAATTACTTTAATTTTTATTAGGCCATTGTCGATTATTATGTGAGTGCCGCTTTATCGATCTTTCGACAAATGGCAGCGAATCTTCCTCAGTTTTATTCTACACGTAATTTGTGTCATCATTTATTTATAATTGGTATCTCGGTCATATCGTGTGCCACGTTAAAAACTCAAAAATACCTTACGTTTTCGTACAGGTTATTACGAATTGATTACTCATATTATGGTAATGTACACCGGAATATTACGAATATAAGAACTGTATTAATTTTTCGTACAAAATTAATTTTATAAACGCCGAATTTTTATTATTATCCGATATGTAGAATTCATTCGGTTTCCCGAATATTTTAAATTTAAGTTTTATTATACTTAACCGTTCCAGTCTCCTACATTATAAAATTTTGGCACAAAATTACGAATTTTATACAGGCGTTTGTTATATTATACTGCACCGTAGATGAACCGGAGATAATTATCGATGTATTTATATAAATATTTTTAAAATTGAGACATTTCACGTATAAAAAATTTTGTCCGCGTTAAAATTTCATGTATCATATAGTGGACGTTGTGACTGAAAGGATTAATAATCAAATCAATCGTTTATTATAATAATATATACAACGAAAATAAAAATCAATGGCAATAAATTACCGGATCAGATATTATAATGCGGTTATTAAACCGGAGTATTTATATGCGGTCGGTTAGAGCTAAATGACGTAAATTGAAATGTTGGAAAAAAGGAAAGAAAGATTGTAAAAAAAAAAAAAAAATCTCGGCCCAAGAATAGAAGTGATTTTCAAATATCTGACGGTTACGAGGAAAAGGAGATTATTCGCGTATTCAGGGAATGAGTAATAACAGACTAACAAAATGAATCTTTCGGCATTTTGATAAGTAGGAACCTGTTTGAACACGAAAAACGATATAGATAACAGAATATAATTTAGAAATACAATTTTAAAAGCTTCGACGGTTTTGAAGGAACCAAAAGTATAATAGAAACCGGTACAAATAGACACGAAAGATATGAAGAAAAAGCATAGTGATGAAAGAGAAATACTGCTGCGAAGAAAGGACAGGAAAAAATGATGACCAAATTCGAAGAGAAGAAAAATGAAAATATTTATTATTACGTTAATATTGTATACTTTATTTTTTTTTATATTTACCGCCAGCACTGATCTCGAATATATTTCAATTATATTATTATTATTAATTTATTATAGATCGTATTATTCTGATATTGTTCATTTTCGTTAATTGTTTATCTACGTATATTTTTGATCTGTTGCGATAATCATTAACAGTCAGTCGTAAAAATCTGAATGATGATTACGTGTTGGGTGTGTAGAAAAATCTTTGGCTTTTTTTCAAGAAAGATAAAATGGCACTACTATAGGAAATTAAGTATACCACACGATCTTAGTTGACATTACCTTTTTGTAGGCTAATCGTACGGGTCGTTGAAAATGCGCTCGGGTAAAGCGCGCACGTGCGTGCGCAAGAAGAAATATCTATTTATGTTGTGTACGCATCGGCTTCTCGTATGTTGAAACGTAAATTACGAGCAATAGATACGGTATAATCTATGTTTATCTTTACTAATGTTACACATTTCACCACACTTCTTATAATTTATATATCTATCTACATAGATATTATAATAATGTGGTAAACCAAATTGAAGAACCGATTAAAAGAATGAAGAATATATCAAAACCGTTAAAAGTAAACAGGATACAAGTCTATTATATACGTCTCGCAGATGACGTTGCTCTATTGACGGAATTACAGACGGATATAAATAAAACGCTTTAGAAAATTAAACGATAAAATTAAAATTACTAATGTTAGTAATTAATAATGAAGTTTTTCGACAGTTACGCCATTTTCAAGTTAAAACGAAATTAAATGAAAATTAACGATAAACAAACAATAATAAATATATAAATAATAACAATCGGAAAAGTAATTATAAAACAAAAAAAATATTTAACTAAAAAAACCCATCTAGCGCATTTAATCAAGACTCAAAACTAGTTGTAGTTAAGCATACGATCTGTATATATGTACATAATTACACCAAGACCTACCCACATGCATATATATAATAATATAAGGATATATATTATATATATATATATATATATATATATATATATATATAATATGATATATATATATATATATGAAAAAGAATGAGGGTGAGGGGGTCAAAGATACGTATGTATCAGAACAAATAAATAAATCTATCTACCCATCTAATAACCGTTATTTAATATAATTATTTATTTACATTTTAATATTACAATTGATTTTATTATTATTGGAATAGTAAGGAATGAAGCTGATCGTTTACGAATAGCTTATTCACGGACATCGCAATCAAAATATTAACATGTAAATTTGTTGATGTTTTTTTTTAAAAAAATGATAAGAGTGGAATAGCTTTAACTGTAGTAAATACTGTCAGACAGTAAACACGAGCAAGCGTAAATTAATTTTGGTTGTTAATTTATTTTTAACTGAAAAATATCAAAACGATATAATTGAAGATGGTGAAAGTATTCGCTTCGTCAGTAGACTTGTTAATGAAATAATACACGAAAGTCTACATTAACTCCAAGAGTCGAAATGAGATGAATTCATTTCGCTCCATCATTCTCATAAACCCGTCATTCGATTTCAAACGACGACATTTCCGCATTCAGCTTGCACTCCGAATGACCATTTGCAGATCTTGAACATAATGACTATATAAAATACTTAATCGTAACGTTGGATAGATCTCTCACTTACAAAGAACACTGTAAAATTACCAGACAAAATGTCAGTACACGTAGCGGAATTGTGTGAAATAATTTACAACATCAAAATTGTATACGAATGTTTACGAGAATCAGAGCTTCGGTATTATACTACACAGCGGCAGAATATAGCTGCTCGGCTCTAGATCTGCGCACGCAAAACGGGTGGGCGCCGCTTTAAATTAATCGTGTCGCTTAGTAACAGGATGTTTAAAACCAACAGCAGTGAGAATAAGAAACCTCTATTTACTAAGTGGATAGCACCATCAGGTATTAGACGTATAATAGCGGACAAACAAAAGGACTGCTCAATGCCACGACACGAGACATCCAATGCCAGGGTAACGTAACACGAACACAACACAATACGCTGTGCAGGATATCATTGAAACTAACGACAAAGCTGAAAAATTTTAGCTGAATACCGGTGCTGTAAAATTTAAGGTTGTAAAAACGAAGAACTACTACATGAAAATTCGTATTTTTCACACGGTCGTTTTTATGTACAGTCTCAAAAAAAATATTGTCTGGAATTATGCCATCTACGAAATAAATTAAATATAACTCTTTCATTGGATTTGTCGCTGTAGTTAATTGGCTGATATTTAAGTATATTGTATTAATTTTTGGCCACAAACAATCTTTGTCGTTTCGTATATTTCTTGTATTTTTTTATTAATTTTAATTTAATTTTCTGTTATTTTAACTCTTTTATATGTTTGTTTTTTAAATTAAATTTTCTTTCTTATTCGCATATTATGTCTAATGTTGTTATTTTAGCCCAGTAAATACGTCAATTTATGTTATTTTAGCCTAGTAAAGTGGTAAAAATATAGTTATGTTTTTGATACACGAGTTGGTACCGCTCCTCATCAACACTCTATATCTTCAATCTCGTTGGTCCTGCGAAGCTGGAGTCAAGTTTTTCTAATCAGGAGATTCATATTAGATCTCATACCAAATTTTAAAATTTTCAAAATTGAGAAAGCTCCAATGAAAGGGTTAATTATACAGTTCCATTTCAACGAGTGAATTCATTGTCGACAACAAATTAAAATATTCTTCTTTGCATCGTTGAAAATTAACGAGATTTAACGAAGATAACTCTTCCAAATTTCAAAGGACGTTACCCGATTACTTTTTCTGCGACATGCCGCTAATTTCGAATAAATATTGTTTTGGATCGACATCCTGGTAAAGATTATCATATTCTACAGTTTTATATACGTAACATATTAAACATATATATATATATATATATATATATATACATAATATCCGTGTGTTGTGTGTACATGTATCGATATTACATATATGTATATATTTATTTAACAAAACAAAATGAAAACAAAGTTAATTACTATGAAAATTATTTTATTAACGCAAAGCTTTTCGACAATCACGTCATTTTCAAGCATATACAAATAACGTTACATATAAATAAACATATATATTAATATAACAAAAATTTATTTATATACATATCGATTTACATTAACTAGCCAGATGTAATTTAATTCACTGAAAAAATTTTATTGTTACATTTTTTTTTTTTTTTTTTTTTTTTCGAATTAGGCCATCTAAGGACCACGTGAAATAATTTATACACGATTCATCATCTTTCTCTCCAGCCAATACTTCTTCATTCGCTGTCGATGTTCTTCTTTTCTTTCATCCGTCCATATTCCGCCAGTTTTTTTCTTCTGTTTTTCTTTGAAACGTTCGAAATTTTCAATTTTCTTCCTAAATAGTTCTCTGCTCAAGATTTCTTCTTCTTCTATCTTCATTTCGTCCAAGTCCTTTTTAACTTCTCCGAACCAACCTATTCTTGTATTCTGATTTTTATCAAAAAAATCGAATATTTTTTTTGATAATCTTCCGCACTCCATCCTTTTAAGATGACCGTAAAATCTGACCCTTCTTTTACGCATAGTATCTGTTATTTTTTCGACTATTTCATATACTTCTTTATTTGTTCTTAATTTCCATTTATCATTTCCATATCTTGGTCCGAGTATTTTCCTGATTATCTTTCTTTCTTTCTTTTCGATCGTATTAATACTGTTTACTAAATTCATTGTAAGACATTCTGACGCGTAAAGACATTCTGGCTTAATCACTGTATTATAATGTCTTATTTTTGCGTTTATAGACACCGATTTCTTATTGTATAAATTTTTCGTTAACTGAAATGCTGTTTCTATTTTGCTCGCTCTTCCTATAATGGTTTCCTTGTCCGACGCATTTGGTTGTATCACTTCTCCCAGATACTTAAATTTTATGACTCTTCGAATTTTCCCGGATGTAGTTCTTATATATTTTGAAGCATTTCTGATATTAGTTATATATTTTGTTTTTTCAAAAGAGATTTGTAATCCTGCTTTTCCCGCTTGTTCCTTTAAAATATCAATTTGTTTTATCGCATCTTCCATGTTATCTGATAAAATCGCTAAATCGTCTGCAAAGGCTAGACAATCAATCTCTATGCCGTTCTTGCTTTTACCTAATCTAATTCTTTGAATACCTTCTTCCTTTGTTCTAATTCTCCATTCTCTAATTATTTTTTCTAATACGCAGTTGAATAATATTGGAGATAATCCATTTCCTTGTCTTACTCCTGTTCTTATTTGGAACGGTTTTGATACTTCTCCTAAAAATTTAACCTTAGACACTGTGTTTATCAACGTTTGTTTAATGATAGCAGTAAGTTTACTATCTACACCCAATTCATCTAATATGTTAAATAATGTTTCTCTGTCTATAGAGTCGTAAGCTTTCTTGAAATCAACAAAAGTTACTATTATGTATTTGGATCTCAATCTCATATATTTTAGTATTAATTTCAAATTTAGTATCTGTTCTGGACAGGATCTTCCTTTTCGAAAACCACCCTGATATTCTCCAAGCTGTTTATCTACTTCGTATTCCAATCTAGTTTGCAACGCTTTTGAAAGAATTTTGTACGTTACCGGTAAAAGCGATATTCCTCGATAATTATTAACATCGGTTCTATTTCCTTTTTTATGAAGGGGGTGAATTAACGCCATTTTCCAATCAACTGGTACATTTTCTGATATCCATATTTCTTGAATTATTTTTTGTAATATAATGATTGTATCAGAATCTGCATTTTTCCACATTTCTGCAATTATGGCATCTTCCCCTGCTGCTTTATTATTTTTCAAATTGTTAATAATGTCTTTGATTTCACGTACATCTGGCGCTACTGAGTTCGGAAATCTATACTTCGGATTTCGTTTCGGAAATGTCTCCCTCGGTTGTTCGCAGTTTAATAGTTTATCAAAATATTTCGCTAGCACTTCACAATTATCTCGATTGTTTAAAGCAAGTTTTCCTTCTTCGTTTCTGAAGCATAAACTGGGCGGTTGATACTTTTGTAAATTATTCTTAAATGTACGATAGAATGATCTTGTATTACATTTCTTAAAGTCTTCTTCAAGCTGTAATAATTGTTCTTTCATATATTTTCGTTTTACTCCTCTTAAAGTCCGAGCTGTTTCCGTCCTTTGATTCTTAAAATTCATATAATCATCTTTATTTTTAGTAGAATGCCATTTTTTCCACATCTGGCTTCTTTTTTCTAATGCTTGTTCACAAATTTCATTCCACCATCTGTGTTTACGATTTTTCCTGAGTGGCGCTACATCAAATGCTACGTTCACCAGTTTTGTTTTAACTGCAGTCCATTCTTCTGCTTTTATGTTTTCCAACTTTTCTTGAAACTCTTTGCTCCTCGATTTCAGAATTTGTGTATCTATCTTTGGTAATTTTAGTTGCTGGTTTAATATTTTATTTTGTGGCAGAAATTTTAATTTAATTTCGGTTAGGTAATGGTCTGTTTCAATATTCGCCCCTTTTCTAACCTTCACATTCATTATCTCCCTTTGGTTCTGGTAAGATATCGCCACATGATCTATCTGAAACTCTCCTAGATTTGGATTCGAGGATTTCCATGTTTTTTGCTTTCTTGGTAATTTTTTAAAATTTGTTGACATTAATTTAAGGTTAAAACCTCGACATACCTCTATCAACCTTTCACCATTTCTATTTGTCCGCCTATGTGCGGGATATTCGCCTACAGTTTTTTTGTATTTTCTTTCTTTACCGACTTGAGCATTAAAATCTCCTATTAATATTTTAATATTACTCATAGGAATTTTTGACATTTCATGCTCCAGAAGTTCCCAGAATTGTTCAACTTTTTCGGGATTTTTTCGATTATCATTATTCATTGGAGCATGGCAATTTATCAACGTATATGTTTTATTTGTACATCGTATAGTCATAATTGATAGACGTTCGCTCGACGAGTAGAAGTTTGTAATTGAATTTAATATATTTCTGTTCACTATAAATCCTGTTCCAAGATATGGTATCTTTGTTCCAGATACTTGACCACTCTTTCCTTTAAAGATACGATAACCTTCTGATTCCATCACATCTTCATCTGTGAATCTTGTTTCATTGTTACATTTATTTACTTATAAAACCGATTTTAAAATTAATTCTTCATCAAAATTGATCGTATTATTTAATAAATTATTTCTACTTGTATGCTTTATAATTTGAAGATTTTTTAATAATTTTCTTTTTTTAACATTTCATATTTTGTTTTTTTTTGTATATTCTTGAAAATGACGTGATTGTCGATTAATAAAATAGTTTTTATAGCGATTAACTTTGTTTTTATTTTGTTTCGTTAATTCATAAAATCACTACTCTCCAATACATCAACATTATATTTATTCATATTCAAAAGTGTACTTGTATGGGATATTGGAATGCCAGAGATGGTGGAATTATAATAATTTATAAAAACAAATTAAAAATTAAAATTACCGTAATGTATATTTAATCACTTTATGTTTGTATTTTAAACTGCAAGCTCGTTCCTGTATAATGATTCATTACTAATAATGATTGTTGCATTTTAGTTATAAAATATTTATGTGTATATATATATATATATATATATATATATATATATATATAACTACACCCTTCCTAGGGTTCAAAGGAAGAAGATATATATATATATATATATATATAGATATGTGAGTGTGTATGTGCACGCGCGCGTGTAATAAAAATAGTGTGATTTACATGTTATCACTTTTTATTGTGAAGTTCTTTAAAATAAAAAAAATTATAGTAGATAATAATTCTAGTCAGACCATTGCTTGTATACACCTAGCTTGCGATTATTTTTTTATAATTTTGGTTTACTTATCTTACTCGGGGGTTATGCACAGTGATGGAAAATGCATTTTTGAAATGAGCTAAATAAATAGAAATAGGAACGAATGATATTATTTATACACACAGAAATATATATTCATATATATATATATATATATATATATATATATATATATATATATATATATATATATATATATATATATAAGCACATTATTAGCGTGATAAATGAAATCGGGCCAAACCAGTGTAGTAAAAACTGTAAATACGGTTATCTCTGATATAGTCTGTAATTGTTTAAATATGTTATATACGTTTATTTAATTGCGTCAGATTTATTCATTTTTTCCGAGAATCCGGTAATTTTTCTTATTGCGGCAATGACCGAGTAAATTTTATCGGAATTTTTCACGCATACGCCAGTACACATCACGGGCTACCATGTATCCATCGAGCGGTTATTCAGCTTGTTAATTCTTTTAGTGACTAGTCCACAATTATTATTTTTCGAATGTGAAATTTGAATCGTCAAAAGGAGAGACAATAAAATCAGACAATTCAAATGATGAAATTCAGATTACAAAAGAAATTTCTTCGGTAACGTATTCGTTTTATAAATGTGTATTGCAATTTCAACTTAACGTTTAAATAATCACGCCTAAAAAAAATTCGTTCCAAACATTTTTGCAAGAATTGATTATAAATTACTTTTTGAAAAATGAATTTAATTAAATTCAAGAAGTACTTAGCAGATTCCGTCCAAACGATATTAGGACAATTTGCGTGATCTTCATGCAAAAATTAGTGTAGGAAGGAGAGGACTGGTCCTTCCCTTTGAGCTTGGTACGAGTAATGATAAGGGAGGTTGGCTAGTCGCAATTCTGCGAAATAAATAATAGAGAAGTTATCACGAATTGTTACAGTTTACAATATATATATATATATATATATATATATATATATATATATATATAATATATATGTATGTATGTATGTATGTATGTATGTATGTATGTATGTATGTATGTAAATAGCTTTGTGTGACAATAATGAAACTAACCGGGAAGCAAATTGATTTTAATAAACGATATCAAAATATAATGAATTAAATGTTTACTTACCCGGGAATTAATATTGATTCCGACCTTAAATTTAGCGAATGAAATTAAGAGTATCGAAATACTACGAAAAAATCAACTAGGATTAGACTTTAAATTTTGAGCGCGTAATGAGTTGACACTAAATGTGATAGATATATTGGAAAAATTTTACTTAATTCAACAAGTGCTTAGCAAATTGCGCCCGAATGATATAATAATAATTGTGGGCTATTTTGTTGGAAAAATTAAAGAAGTAAGATGAGCCGTAGTTCATCTCATTGACTTTGGTTGGAGTAATTATAGGGAGAAAATCGGCTATTTGAGATTTTATGAAACAAATCACCGTTACTGTCAACAAAAAGAAGATATATATATATATACACATATATTAACATATATACATACATAAATATATATATATATATATATATATATGATAGTAATGAAACTCTACTCTGCTACCTCGGAAACGGATCTGACGATTTGGATGAAATTTCGTACATATATATATATAATTCATTAAATATTCGAATGCGACCTGAAGGAAATTTTGTTCATTTTCCGACACTTATGGAAATATACTTTGGGGAAATTTCAGACCTATCGCATTATAACCGTTTGAATGTTATAAGCTCAGAAATTTTACCGCGTGCGTGTTGGTAAATATAATTCTGATTTTATATTATCTCGGCTACCGTGTCGATTTAATTGAATCTTCCGAAAACAAATCGGGAGAATAATTAAAAAAAATATCGAACTTCGATGTAATGCAATCTGTCCGTTCGCCGGTAAGTAGCAATAATAAAATCTTATCCGGATTGGTGATGCTTTTTTTGACGGTATCATCTATTTCATCTTACAGTTAGTTTCGATATTGGAGATGGATAGGTTATATCCATGAAAGATTAAAATCATTCGTATTGCCGCAAATATCTTCAGAGCAGGCGGGGTTCATTCCTGGCAAAGGCACACGAATACAAATAATGAACTTAAAACAAATAATCGAAAAATGTAGAGAATTCAATGTCACAGCATACTTCTGCTTCATTGATTATAGTAAAGCATTCGACCACATCCAATGGGAACACCTATGGCAAATATTAAACAACCTCGGCATCCCACGTCATCTAATTGGTCTCATTAAATCGTTATATACATCTAGCAAAGGCAGAGTTAAAGTAGGTGATATATTCGTCTAAGTTCATGTCATGTGTACACGTATGTTTTCGCGTCTGTAACGTTGTCAGCAGTGCGTAGCGTGAATGTTGTATGTTGTGTATTTTAATAATTTATTATTGTAGTGTGATATTAATTTCTATTCGTCGATATGCCGTCGTCGTCGTCGTCGTCGTTGTCTATAACTGCGGATAAGCGGAGAGTGGTGACTAGAGCTAATACAAGAAACAGTCACGTTAAATGTAATACACCTCCCACGTTGGAGGGAGAGGTTTCAAATAAGATTGAAGAAGCAATAAAGAAAGTAGATTTCAAATTTGATAAAGACCTTGAACGTATATTAGTGGAGAATATAATGGAGACGGTTAAATCCACGCTCAATAATTACTTATCGCAATTTAATCAGCGTGTAGATGAGATGGAAAAAGATACCAACAGTAGGATCGACGAACTTGAACAGTACTCGCGGAGGAACTCATTGTTGATATACGGAATTTCCGAAGACGATAATGAAAATACCGATCAACGAGTAACAGCACTAGCTGCTGATAAACTCGGTATTATAATTCCGGCCGATGCTATTTGTAGGTCGCACCGTTTGGGTAAGCGACGACATGAAAAAGACAAAGATCGTTTTAAACCGCGGCCTATTCTGGTAAAATTTACTCGTTACGCGTTTAAACGGGAAATTTACGGGAAGAAGAGGAAACTAAAGGGAACGCAAATTATTGTCCGGGAACACTTAACGTTGCAACGATTAAAAATTATCAGGGATTTATCAGTCAAGTACGGAAATAAGAATGTGTGGACAAAGGACGGTACAATATGTTATATCGATGGGGCAGGCCAGATCATGATAATCCGGTCGATACAGAATTATTTAAAATTATCTACAACTACACCGACGTCGCATCAGTAATTAAGATTATATAACTGCGCTGCGTTCTGTTGTTAATGTTGGTTTGTAAAACTATGTATTTTAGTAGTGAATGGGATTATGTGATGGTTCATGTGAGGTTATTTTGCGTGTGTGCGTATGATAATGTCGATGTGTTTCTGAAACGTGGTTGTCCGAATGTTAGTGTGTACGTTTGTGTACGAGTGTGGAATGTAATTTGTATTTGTATGTATAAGTATATATATAAGCATGATTATGTTAGGGCGTGTTACTCTTATATTATCTACATATCTGGTTTTGATGTTTGTGTCCGTAATTCATTGCGTTTATTACATCACGAGTGTGTGTCTTTGCATAGTATTCTTACTCTGAATTTTATGTCCAAATATTTATATTGTTTGCACATAATTCGCGGAACCTTGTTGTACTTGAAACTAAAATGGAAGCTGCGCTTACTATATTTTCTATACTTTTCCCTTATTTTTAATTATTATTATTATTATTATTATTTTATTATTTTATTAAAAAATTACAATGGGTCTTAATGTATACTATCAAAATGTACGGGGCTTAAACACCAAATTAAATCAATTTAATTTAAATATTCATAGTCATAATTACGATGTGATCGGATTGACGGAAACATGGTTGTATAACGGTGTACAAAATAATGAGCTTATTCAATATGGTTATGAAATTTACCGAAATGATAGAGAAGGTAGGAGAGGCGGCGGATCCTTAATAGCTGCGAGGAATTCTTTGCACGTGGAAAGATTAACATTAACCGCTATTTCTGGAGTCGAGTCAGTCTGTTTAAAAATTTCTGAGTACAACCTAATTGTGGCGTGTATATACATACCTCCTCGTACCTCGGTTATTATTTATAAACAGCTTTATCGTGAATTGTATGAACTGCTGTTGCACAAGTTCATGCACTCTAAGGTTCTTATTATGGGTGACTTTAATTTGTCTGTTGATGGAAGTACTTCTTTAAATATTCAAGATGACAAGCTGGCTAAGCTTTCAAATTTTGTAGAAATCAGTAGTTTGAAGTTGGTGAATAATATACTGAACTTCCAGGGCAAAACACTGGATTTGGTACTGATAAATTCTGCACTCTCAACTAGCATTAGCAAAGCAATTGATCCCTTGGTATCGGAAGATAAGTATCATCCGGCTTTAGAAATTACTGTTCAACGATGCTCATTAATTAAACCTGATTATGTTACTACTTATCCGGTGTATAGGTTTGGGAAACTTAACAATTTTTCTACTGTTAGAAGTGAAGTTTCAAGAATAGACTGGACTGAGATTTATAATATTACTAATACAAATGAGGTAACACATTTCTTTTATACTAAGATTTATGGTGCGCTTGATAAAGTTGTACCTAAGAAGTCAATTTTTAGATCTAAGTATCCCCCGTGGTTTACACAAGAAATAAAACGCAAACTTAGATTCAAAATGAAATGTAGGAAGTTATATCGCAGAACAGCTGACCATACTGATTACATAAAGTTCAGTAGAGTAAGGGCTGAGATTAAAAAGTTGATTCGGCTATCATTCAGAAATTATGTTAGTAACGTTGAAAAAAATATACAAATCAATCCCAGTAGATTTTGGTCATTTGTGCAAAACAAGAGAGACTCTCGTGTTTCGCCTACATTTATGAAGTACAATGGCAGAAATCTTGAAATCAGTGAGGATATATGTAAATCTTTTGCTGATTATTTTGCTTCAGTGCATTCGTGTGGACACACATTAGATAATGGTGACACTGAAACTGCAGCTAGTATTCTTAAACTCAACTCTATTTCTTCTTGTGAATATGATGAAGCCGTCAAGAACTTGAAGCCTAAATTTTCTACTGGTCCTGACAACTTGCCGCCGTTTATATTTAAATTGTGTTCTGATTTATTAGAAAAACCTTTAGTGTATCTGTTTAATCTAATATTAAAACAGTGCATTTGGCCTAATTCTCTTAAAATATCTAAAATAATACCGGTATATAAATCGGGTGATCGTCAGCTGATCACCAATTATCGACCTATCTCTATACTCTGTACACCTGCTAAATTATTAGAATCTATATTATACGTTAGGTTGAACAGTTATTTACTGACTAAAATTATGCCTGAGCAACACGGATTTATGAAGCACAAGTCCACTGTGACAAATCTAGTTACATACACTGATCAGATTTCTAGATTCATGGATTGTGGTTTACAAGTTGATAGTATTTACACTGATTTTAGTAAAGCATTTGACACAGTTAGTCATTCACATCTACTGAATAAACTAAAGTTACTTGGACTGTCAAAAGATTTTATAATATTATTAGAATCCTATTTAGGTAACCGTAAGAGCTATGTTGTGTATAATGGCTACCATTCTAATACATATTCACCTACTTCAGGGGTTCCACAAGGTTCGAATTTGGGTCCCCTTCTATTTCTAATTTTTATCAATGATATTGGAAAGAACCTTTGTTCAAAATTTCTTTTATTTGCTGACGATCTCAAAATTTATGCTCCTATATCTTCACTAGCTGACTGTGAATCTTTACAAACAGATCTAGATAAGCTGGTTCTGTGGAGCAAAGAAAATCATTTACCTTTCAATTATGATAAATGCGTCCACATGAGTTTCTGTAGAAATAGAAATAGGTACTCGTTCACTTACACGATGAATGGTAAGCAGATAATTAAAAAATCTGTGGTGCGGGATCTTGGAGTTAATATTGATGACAATTTAAAATTTTCCATACATGTAAGCGATGTTGTTAATCGCTCTTATAAAATGCTAGGTTTTATTATAAGAAATTCATATGTGTTTAGAGATCCGTGGACGCTATTGTCGCTTTATAATGCATTAGTGCGTAGTCCTTTAGAATATTGTTCAATTATTTGGGATCCGTATTATAATGAATACATTAGGTTAATTGACAAAGTTCAGTGTAAATTTTTAAAATATCTATATTACCGTATATCAGGTATTTACCCTAAATATATGAATTACGATATATTAAGAAATATAATGGATGTGAGGTCTTTACAGTACAGAAGGAAAATAGCCAAATTAAGGTTTCTTCATGATGTATGCAACGGTAGAGTTAATAGTGAGTATTTAACATCAACTATCTCCTACGTTGTACCAAGATCAAATAGGCGATCGAATCGTTTCTTTAGTGAGCCGCGTGCACGAACAAACCTGGGTTTAAGCTCTCCGTTGCCGTCAGCTTTCCGCTTATATAATTCTCTTTTAAACATATTTCCCTGTATGGATATATACTTTGATAACAGATATTTCTTTAATAAGTTGCTTCCCGAACATATTTTGCGATGAGATCAGGACTCTCGCTGTTGTCTATTCTAATGGTTCTAGATTGTTATTATGTGGTGTGTGTTTTGTATATGTGTTCTTTACTAATGTACATGTAGTATATACGTTAAGGTTTATATTGTATTTATTAATTTGTTGAAGATTACTCATCCGTTTATTTCGAGTAAGATTGTGTGAATGGGGTGTGAATGATGTATGTTTTAATGAGTGTGATACTTGTGAATGAGTGTAGTTTTTTGTTGTGTTTAATGGGTGTGAGGCTGGTGAATGTGTTCAATGTTTTTTTTTTTTTTTTTTTTTTGTATTTTATTTTTTTTTTTACTTTTAATTTTATATTTCAGAAAAAATTATTAATTGTATTATTTTATTTATAAGCCTACACTATAATTGGCTGTTAGCTGTTGTGTGGCTTCATTAAATAAATAAATAAATAAATAAATAAATTGTCGGATGAATTCAAAGCAGGAAAAGGTGTACGACAGGGCTGCATACTAAGCCCGATATTGTTCAACATTTATAGTGAGTGGATAATGAGAAGTGTCCTACAAGAATGGGAAGATGGTGTAAAAATTGCAGGAAAAGCAATCAATAACCTGCGATACGCGGACGATATTGTAATAATCGCCTCATCAGAACAAAAAATGGTCAGCCTCCTTGAAAAATTGGAAAGTATAAGTAAAGAACATGGATTATACATAAACAGGAAAAAGACCAAGATAATGATTATAGATGGCAACAGTCAATCACAGGATCCACAAAGTATAGATGGCTTACAAGTGGTTGATAGATTTGTATACTTAGGAACGCTAATCACAAAGGACGGAAGCTCAACAGAGGAAATTAAACGGAGAATAAAGATAGCAAAAATGGCGCTATTACAATTAACGAAAATATGGAAGAGCCATGAGATAACAATACACACAAAAATGCGTCTTATGAACTCGCTGGTGTTCTCTGTATTCCTATATGCATCAGAATGCTGGACAATGAAAAAGAGCGATACACAACGCATTAATGCGTTTGAAATGCACTGCTGGAGGCGAATGCTAAGGATACCATGGACTGCGAAAAAAACTAATTTGTCAATACTTCAAGAAATTAAGGTGGATCAGAGATTACAAACCGTGGTACAGAAACGAATAACATCATACACAGGACATATTATACGACAGAATGGATTGGAAAAAATGATTATGACGGGTATGGTAGAAGGTCGTAGGAAAAGAGGCAGGCCACCAACAAGATATATAGACAGAATTAAAAGAATCGCAGGCACCGCATCAATACGAGAAATGATGGACCGGGCAGCGGATCGAACTACATGGCGGCTAAAAACGTTCGTTTATGAGGATTCATAGGGTCACGATGCTCGAAACGAGCCACCGATGATGATGATGATGAGGTTATATCCGCAGATTCGATGGAGTTTTACGCTGTTTGTCAACTAAGGTATTTACGTACGTGTCCAGTATCCGGATTTCTTTTTGGATATTATTTACGTTTATATCTTTACATATATCGTCGTTCCGTATGAACCGAGGCGCATTCGTCATATTGCGTACGATTTTTGCTCGCTTGCCATTAAAGCTATATTGAAATTAGTGGCATTATTGGACTGACGACTGCAATTTCAATGTGAATGATACATTGATGCACCGGGAATAATTTAATTTTATTCTCCACCGATGGAAGTAACGTGTTGGCGAGTTTAAATTTTCTTGCACTTGTCTGCATGCAGTAGCTACGTCGTTTTGTGTATTAATCAGCGAATACAGCGATTGTTATATGTTTATTTCTGCGGAACTAATTGCACTAAAGTGAGCCGTACAACAAGCGATAGAAACGAATTTTTACGGAAGTCACAGGGGTGTATACGTTGGTGCGAATACAACTACTTTACGGAAGTGCTACTTTGATGGCAATTTACAGTTGCCGGTGAGTCATTTTAACTTGAAAATATCTTTCCGATCAGGAAGTAAGTAATACTGACGGGAAGTTTTAATTTGTATATATATATATATATATATTTAAATTTTATCAAAAGCCTTTTCCAATGTTTAAAAGAAAAACCACACACTAAGCAACACTGTTTTTTCGCTTCGAAACTTTTATTTATTACGTCAACTATATATACATTATTTCTGTAATACTGTGATTATTTCGAAATCGAAACTTTTGAAATTATTAAATTCTCGAATATTGTTTTTCAAGATGAATACATGTCGAAAAATGAAAAAAATATATACGGCCGACGGAACGCAGTTTGGAAACGGTTCAGTATTATCATATACGTAAGGAGTACCTATAAAGAAACCCGAAAACTTACGAAATTTTAGATCTGACGGATAAAAAAAGAACATATTGTTCAGCTGGAGTACAAGCGGATTAATTATGAGATTTAAAAGAAAATTCGAAAAAAGAGAAATGAACGGATGAATGAAAATTACCAGGCAATTGAAAAACTTTATGCGATGCGCAACTCTTCCAAAATACGTAAACAAGTGAAGTTAGACATTTAAGGAAAAATAATGAGACTCGCGGACGAAGGTGATGTACCAGTTCTGAGCAGGAAATCGGTAACATTATCGTAAAAAAAAGATATATATATATATATATATATATATATATATATATATATATATATATATATATATATATATGGAATTGGTTACAAATATGTAATCAGGATACAAACAGAAATGTCCACTATAGCGCGCAATACACCGAATACGAGCAGAAATGGAATCGAGTCCGGCGAAAGAACAGAGGTGCATGCTAGACGTTGTGTATGTATTAAGAATCCAAAAAAATGCATTGTGCGGGATATCATTGAAACTAACGAAAAAGCTAAAAAAAAAAAATAAGTCGAACCGGATACGAAAACTAGAAGAAGGAGCACATGAAAATTCATATTTTTCACGCGGTAATTTTTATGTTGCACGCTGACGAGTCGTACAGTCTAGATACATCGAGGAAAAGTAAAGTAAAACTGATCACAGTTCGAAAGTTGATACGGTCGTCTAAGCGATTTTCGTCAACCGAAGACTGAAAGCGAGCACTATGCGGAATATATAGTTTCCATTGCTTTGCACGGCTTCTTTACTTTCCTAGTAAACTGCGGCTCATTTACCGACCTATTGGAATGTAAAGCTAAATTGGATAGATTCATTATTAGCGCGAAAAAATTTTCCTCCACGATGTCGTTCGAACATAAAGTATTACCGCTAGCCTTCAGATCCGTATATATCTAAAACATATAATGTATAAATATACAAATGTGTATACTATAAGGTTGTATAATCGTGCGAATATCTGGTTGACAACTTTTTATTTCATACATACATACACACACACACATATATATATAGATATGCGTGTGTATTGTAGTGAGCCTAAATTTGGCGGTTTTATGACTCCGAAGGTTAGGAAAAATTTTATCTATGATTATTTAAATAATAATCACCGTGTGACGGGTGGTTTAAATTAGTTCACATAACCGATGATCGTAGAAACGAAATCTAAAAAAGATAGATACGTCCCAATGGTTTGCTCAATTGTATCTTATTATAGACGGTTTGACATATATAATGCTCGAGTAGTAAAAACAGGATTTCCGCTTGAACTTCGCAAACTTCCTTTGATTCATTTACCAATACTTTTCATTTTACGTTGTGAACTGCAGGGGGGGTAATACACGCATACACTTACGATATAACCGTAATATATGCGTTCTTTCATATTTATGTAATGTATGTCTACACAAATGCATCATTATATATATATATATATATACACACATATATATATATATATATATATATATATATATATATATATATATATATATATATATATATATATATATATATATGTATATATGTATATATGTATATATATGTAACTTATATTTTTATATAAAGTTAGAATTGATTATTTTTATTTTATCGGTTTTTATGTGTTTTGTTTACATTTATGCTAATTAATTCGTTTAATTAATGATTAATACCATCAAGCGTTTTTTACTGCCGAACATCGTAAATAACCCATTATTATACATTGTTCTTGCCTACAAAATGGGCTAACATTCGAGTCGCTAGTGTACTTATTCTGGAATTGTGTGTCACTATGTGATAATTAAGAGTTGACGATATGAAAAACTTTATATCGCTAGCTAGGATCCGAGATCCTCGATCGATCCAGCTTTATATCAACTATATATTCTCGTTTTAATGGAGCAATGTATATTTCTGATGAATTAATAAACTACACATATGTACGTGTATTATTAACGTGTATTATTTTGAACCTCGGCCATTATCTACTATAGTTATCTATCGCGAATTATCTTTACTATCGCCTATTTTGATTGGTCCGTCCCGTATGTTCGGGAATTGGTATTTTCGAGTCCCTGTTTTCTTCCCAACCTATTGATAATCACGCTATAAAAATCTCGTCTTTTTTAATTATCGCCTGTACGGGGTTCTGGATAATTTGCCTTTTTTCCTTTCTTAATTTCAGTCGCTAAAATTCTCCTTACTCTGTCTTTTCGTTGATCAACGATCTCGGGGCATTTCTCTGTTACTATATCTAATATTACTGTATAGTCAGTTAGTGGGTTGTTGTGATATGCTGAAAAAACACAAAACTTTTTAAAATTTAGCGTAATATTGCAGTGGTGGATAACGTTGATATATATATAAAGTCTGTCGTGATAAATATAAAAATCCTTTTAAATATTAGTCCGCTCGTACGAGATAGAATTAGATGTTTTTTTTTTTTTTTTTTTTTAATTTATTGCACTTGTGCGATATATATGTATGCATGTTTGTGTCTGTTATAAAATTTTGAATATTTTAGTTTATTGCACGTTATTTTTCCTACAAATTAGTTTTATTGTTGAAGAGTCGATGTTATTAATGCACCACGTTATCAACTGGATTCTTCTTCCTTTCCATCCAAACTGCTTTCACCCTTCCGCTGTGCTTTTTTTTTCTTCGGCCCGCAAAGTGTCACTTCTTTCTTGCCGTTTCTTCTTCTTATTCTTCACGTGCCACCCGATTCGGGTATTGCTTAGTCACCGTGCATGGACTCCACTATCTGATGGAAGGAGTATTTCTTGACGTTCTGATTAGTTCCGCTGCGCTCTGGAATTCCAGTCCATATTTTGATGTCGTCGAGCCAAGAGATCCTTCTTCTTGCCGGTTTTCTTCTACCATTGACCATTCCATTAATATTGTCTGTAAAAGGTGGTATTTCGATCCGCGCATTAGGTGTCCCAAAACGTAGTTTTTCGACTTTTTATTATAGTCATTCTACCAGTTATCATCAGTTTTAACACTTCTTCGTGCGAATCCTTAAATAATTTCTTCATTAATATTAATCTCCGTTCTATATCTTCGGGCATAATCTTCAGTTCGTCCATATCATTTTTTAGTCTCTGTGTACCACGTGACGCTTATTTCCAATCGCACGCAACTAAATAATCTTCCGACAAACCTATTACACTGTCAGTCGTTTGTCTGTAGAATCGAATTCTTCTTTTACGGATAACTATAATTGCACGGTTACTCTATTTTACGTATTTTTCACCTTGTTTCGCTCGTGCTAGTATTCTTATGATCTTTCTGTAATTTCTAGTTGATCGTTTAATTCTTTTCCGTCCATTGTTAGACGGTCTGCTGCATCATGTATCATCGTCGTAATCACGATCGCTTCTCTTTATAGGAAATCGCGTACATCCGTTTCCATTCATATCTGTCGGTTTCTAGTCGTGTCTGTAATGAGTTCTACAAAGTGCGAATTATCCGGTAGATTTGTCGTCATCAATTATTGTTGGTATTCCATGTGGTCTTCCTTGTGTTGCGAACATGAAAGTGCTTTTTCGTTTTCTTGTTTTTAATATCGCCTACTACGGTGTTTTTTCTCCTATGTTCCGTAAGACCTTATTTTTGGCTATGTAATCTTTCCCGGTGATGTTTTTTCGATAGCATTTTCAAAAAAGGGTAAAATTATCATTAAGTATATAACACTTATTTTAATTTACGAATTACTTGTCGGAGAGTATTTTGGATATTTACGTTGTTCCTGGAACTCGAATTTAGTGTTTCTTCTCGTAAATATGTCGAATATGATCAAAATGCTTTAATATAGTCTTAATAAATAAATAAATATACTTTTTATCATATTTGTCAACTGATTTTCATTATTATGATTAATAAATGCCCTTATTCGAATTTTAAGGCTTAGAATGTAGGTAATATATGCGTGTGTATATATATATATAATATATATATATATATATAATATATATATACTTTTATATTTGTACGAATATGTGTGGCTTTTTGTTCGACGTGTACTTTCCACCGAAGCATACACTCGCGCTAACGGTCGATTAAGCGTCGTGCTTTTTAAAATTTCTCAAGATACTCCTACTACTACGACAATAATATCCGTGTGTGTGTGTGTGTGTGTCACTATGGTAACCTTTTTTGCGAGTCATTGTAGTTGTATCAGCTGATTGATTAAAAACTACTAGGCATACGTGTCGTGGTAAGCGTTAGTATAACAAATTCACATAGTTAATAACGTAAGCAACCAGCTGCTGCAATTTTTTTCCTACTTTTTTTTTCTAGCACGTTAAGCAACGTGGCTGACATTGTGATTTTACGAGGCACGGATGGACGGGGTCATCGTTTAGGCTTTATCGTTTTATTTATTACCTCTTTGTTTAAGACTCGATCGCAATCATTATTATTATTATTACCTATTATTATTATTATATTATTATTATTGCAAACAACAGCACGGTTTTGTCAAGGCTTACAAACTATTTTAAATACTATTTTTGTTAATGTTTCATTATGCAACAATTTTACATTTTTACCTTGTGTTGTACAACAGAACTCTATCCACTTCTAAATTTTATAATAGTATCAGTGCATATAATATACACTGCCGTTCATTTTCAATAGTACAAGTTCATTACTGAAAATCTCGCGATAGTTAACATTTTAGTACAGAAGGATATTGAAAATTCGTAAAGATTTAAATTACATTTTAAAACGGTTTTTGCAGATTTTAAATACGTTAGTAATTAATCGAACGTATTTATAATTATCAAATATTCAAATTAAATAAATCTCTGATGGTTAACATTTTAGTACGAACTGATTTTGAACGTTCAGCTTCTCACGCCGGTGTCTCATTATCGAAAATCTATGACGGTTTTAATACGAACGGATTTTGAAAATTGTTTTTGTAAACTTTAAACAAGTAAAAATTTAATATTCAATACGAAGCAACATAAAAAATTACCTCAAGGATTGGTATCGAGTCCTATTATTTTTAACATTGCTATAAATGATTTAGTAGATACTGACGACCTTATCATCTCTGTAACCTGCAGAATAGTGTCCTTGGGAGAAGTGGTACTTCAAGAATGTAGTGACAAACTATCCTCCCAGTGTTCCACAAATGAACCGCGTGCTTCTCAACCAGCAAGACCACATCAATATACTTTTGTAAAATTCGCAAATGCACTCACCAGGTTAATGTTAAACTTGAAATTCCCATGCGCATTGACAATAGGATATCTTGGAGCGCCCACATAAATCATTTTAAAAAGTCTCGCACAAAAAAATTGAAACTTACTCAAAAAATTAGCACACACATCTTATGGTGCAGATCGAATTGCTCTACCTCGAATGTATCGCTGTTTAATCGATTATGGTTCTGTAAACTATTCAACAACAAAGACAAGTAATCCGCATGCTCTAAATATTATACAAAATAAAGCTCTTCGACTAGCCGTTGGAGTTCTACATTCAACAACTGTCAACAGCTTACATGTAGAAGCATCAGAATGGCCTCTGAGGATCCGTCAAATGTATCTACTATCCAACTTTTTGACACAATGCGATGCCTCCAACTCACCACGGTCAATACTGACAAAATTTTCAAACATGCTATGAACACTAAATATAACCAAACCACTACTCTATAAAAAAAAATCCAGCAATGTGATCGTGGACTAATAATTCAATCAACTTAGACTTGCATATTTATAACCTAAAGAAAATTCACGTACTTATCAAGAAATTATTCAATCTGATCTCAATCATTAACATTCTATACAGATGGCTCAAAATTTGATTCGTTCGTTGATTGCTCCGTTGTCAAAGATAATGAAGTCTATATTCGATTCTCCCAATCAGTTACAATTTTATCTGCCGAACTATATGCAATATACTTGGCCGTCGATTTCAGTATAAATACTGAACTCGAGTCTAGCTTTCCAATAATAATCTGCTCAGACTCTTTTCCAGCTTTGAACGCTATTAATAATGTATTTAAAAACAATAGACATCCTATATTGGGGTCTTTCGTTGTATAGTATTTATACTGTAGATATGCCGGTTAATAAAAATACAGTGTTATGCACTTTTGCTGACGACACATGCATTCTCTCATCCGATTCTGATCCGGTCATTGTGTGTCTAATGAACTCCAGAACAATTTAGCGCTGATTTACCCTTGGTTAACCAGATGGAGAATCACGATTAATCAAACTAAAAGCATATCTAATTTGTTCCATCTCGATTTATCTAAGGGGAGCCTTGTGCGTTTCTCCGTATAAATCTTGCCCTTCTTTTCTGAGCTATTAACTCTCTGATATAAATTCGGATACAGTGTTCCCTATTTGCTGTTCCTATTTTTAATGAAGAGAATTTAGAATTAATAGAAGAATGGGATTCGACAAAAAATATCCGTTTCTCCTCGCAAAAGACATGTGTGGTACAATTCAGCAGGAAAACATCGCATACTCGCCTTGTCCAATACGACACACCGATCAAACTAAATTCCTGGTATTAATTATGGATAAAAAATTAAACTGGAAGGCGCATGTAGATTACGTAAAAGCTAGATGCACAAAGGCCCTTAATTTACTAAAAACTCTACACCACAAATCGTGGGGCTCCGACAGAAGAACGTTATTGCGTCTATTACTAATGTGAGAGTTCAATTGTATATTGTACAGCAACGCCAAAAGTGATTCATAAATTAGATGTAATTCAAAATCAGGCACTTCGCATTTGCAGCGGAGCTTTCTGTATCAGTCCGATATCAAGCCTACTGACCGAAACTGACATAACAACGTTAAAAGATCGAAGAATCCTGTTAGCATTAAAATATTATTTTAAATTGAGTACGAAGAAAACGCATCCAAACTACTACAAAACCTTTCATTCATACATAGAAAGTAAATACAGCAAAAACAACGAAGCATTTGGTCTACGATGTAAACACTTCATACGATACCTTAAATTAACAACGGTTGATCGCACTCCAGTAGCCTCCTTGTACCCACCATGGCAAAAGTCGTTTCCACTGACTAGAAATCCCGGCTCACGAGTTATCAAACAATTAAAATTTGCGATAAATATTGTCCGACAAGAGTCGTGGTCCAGATTAACTGAGAACAAATTAAGAAGAATTAAACCGCGAATAGAACAATGGATTACGTCGTACCGAGCGAACAAACACGAAGAAATAATGCTGGCCCGATTGCGAATCGGCCACACTAGGCTAACGCACGGGCCATTAATCGAGGAGAATTCGTCGTCGGTAATATGTAAATTTTATCCAGCGCTTACCGTAGAACATGTTATCACAGAATGTCCGAAATTCGATCAACAACGTTATCATTAATAACTGGACTAGATATAAGCGAAGTATTACAACGAAGACTCCATACAACGCGTAATATACTTTCTTAAAATAACTGGTTTAATAAAATGATTGTAGACTAAATATTGTATTGTAAGTAGAAAATAATTTTTCTTTTGTAATTTATTGTATTTAATCTCGGTGGACGCAAATGACCCTTGTAGTCGAGCGTCCTAAAATAAAATAAATATAATATAAAAAAATTCCAAAAAACAGCTTGTATTTGATGTTAAATTTCAACTATGGAAGTGCAAGTATCATTGCAAAAGAGGTCATCTGAATGATAATTCGTAAATGATTGTAAGCTTCTCTCGTTTTCATATTTTTAAATAAAATTTTGTTCAAAACTTTCGATCGAGTAGTTTTTGAATTATTAAAAAACAACAACGTAACCGTCTGTCTTCTCTGGGTCATGCTGTATATATATATCTCATCATTAAGTGCCGCCTGTGTATCTATCGGGGGTAGGCGACTACTTATCTATACATATTTTGTTGTACAGTTTAAGTAGCGTACAAGGCAATTATGTATATATATATATATATATATATATATATATATATATATATATATATATATTATTCGACCCACACTAATCTATGCCTTTTTCTTGGTGTCAGTTCCAACAGCGTAATTAAAAAATTATAACTGATCCAACATCACCATTGCAGGCTTATATTAAATCGCCGCAGGCATGCAAAACACACGCATTCGGAATTGCGCGCTTCATATTTAATTTTGTACATATATATATATATATATATATATATATAAATTATTCGAAAAATTTTATGATACCACTCATAAGTTGATTAATGTTACAAGATACCAGGACATGCTAGGTCTCACCATTCATTTATTGTAGTATAAACATCGTCGAATTAAACGCAGGTTATTTTTATAATATTTAGCGTTTATTTTGATAATTTTTGTTACTTGTATATATGCGTGTGATATATATAATGACATGTGTATGTTGGGTACCATCTGCAACATTGTCATATCATCGTTGGTTTCCTCATAATTTCTTTATTTGCTTTTTCAACTGAGTATTTATATTATACGTTATTAATTCTGGGCATGTGTATAAAATTCGTTCTCTTTTATTTTTGAAAAATTTGCCATATTAATTTTATGATTAGGCGAACGAATTTGTAATATAAGAAATGCCGTTAAGCGACCGATTTCACCGTTTGTCAATTGTATTTGAAATTATTTCACGTTTTCCAACATTCTATTTGAAATGTACTCATCTTGTTTTTTGACGTGTGTACTATTGCGATATAAACGATACTTCACACTTTGCATTATTATTTGTTGCATATATTCCTTTTCTCCGGTACTTGTGTAATATATATATATATATATATATATATATTAATATATATATATATATATATATATAAATGCATACTTATAATATATAGGTGGTATGTATTAGTTCTCGCCGATGCTTAACGGTGTGATAATAACCAATTACGGTAATACCTTTTTTTTTTTTGAACGTTAATATTCAAGGTCAAATCGAGTCATCGAGAAGCCAGCTACTATTAAAATTATTTTTTATATAACGGTTCCAATTAACTATGGTGGTTTCACAGCGTTTTACGTATGCCGACTGAACATATTTGTATGAGAATTGAATTTCATAACTGTTGTTAATCGTAACGAATGTCGTCACATTATTACGACGACGCCTGACAAACTAATAATGTAGTCATAGTTTTTATTTCCGTTAATTATATCTTTCGTTGAATTTTTTCGATAATAAATCGCGCGTTTCGATATATTATTAATAATTTCGATACCCACTGTTTCAAAAAAAAAATATTCCCCACAATACCCGACATTTTAAGTTTTTTCTTTTTTTTTTGCAGACTCTTAAAATTCAATACAACGTTATCCTAACGTACTATTGACGATATCATTAGAATATGATTTTATCTTCATGTATATATATATATATATATATATATATATAAACATACGTATTTTATTTAAATTATCAATTTCGAAAAAAAAAGGATATTTTTTATCATCAGAAAAATATGGGATTTAAAAAATGTCAATTCGGGATGTACTCGGTCGAATCAGTTAAAGCAAGCGTTAAATCTACCCCGAGCTAAACTCGGGCATAACTGATAACGTGCCCGACTCTAACTTGGAGAATATTAATGTTTGAACGTTTTTTTTTTTTTTTTAAATATATATAAAACAATTAATATATAAACGTTCTTTTTCTTTTATGTATAGAGACTTCCCACTTGCGGACTCTATTAAATAGGCGGAGTTTACATTCGTTTAGACTTCTCCGGTGGCGCCCGCAATGTTTTAGAGGGTATAAATTTAAAAGCGTTTAGTGCGCATTTTCCCAGATTAAGTACATGCAGTTGGATTTTGGTGGATAACTCCGTCAAAAATGGTCGAATTTTGGTAAACCTTTTTTTTTTTTTTGTTCCTAATCACCCCCCTTAATAAGAAACCCCCCCCCGATGGGTAGTTCCTAGTTATAATAAATAAAATTTATTTCAATCGAGTGCAAAGTTTATTATAATTATAATATCGTATACGATAATTTTTGATAATTCCGAAAAAATTATGGAAAACACAAGCCAATTTCGCAGTCAGCTCGATTCATTTCGTATCCGTTGCCAAGTATGTAATTTACTTTTATCAGTACTTTACACGTTCTTTTGTAGAATTTTATTTTATCTCAGTTGGCGCTACCTTAGCGAGAAAGTGCCGTCCAAGCAATACTGCCCCGTTGGCTTTGCGAATGCATCCCCTAGCTACATCTAAGAACGATTCTCCAACATTCGCCATAAGTTGTATCTGTGTAGTTTTATTTTTTCTTCTTACGAATCTTAGTACGAGCCAACATGCTTTCCCCGTTACTAAAGCGGCTAATCCAGGCGCTAATACAAAGAAAACAATCAAAAATTCTTCGTATGACAGTCGCGGCTCCTCGATATGTTTCGAATTGCACTCTTCACAGGAATCTTGATATTCCATTTGTTAGAGAAGCGCACATTCGATAATATCCAAAGTTCTTCGACAAACTTAAGCGATAATTTGAATATACTTCGGATGTCCAGATACACGTTGCCGGGAAATCCTAGAAGAAGATTAAAAAGGAGATGGTGCTGGGACGCCCATAAATGATCGTTCTAATACACATCATCCGCTTAGGATAAATGTCTTAACGATGTCAAGATGATAAGCATGCGTCGACAATTATTTAGTCCGCGAGTAGTGAGGTAGCGTGTAATTTATATGCTTCCAAGTATACGTAAATAGCTACGATAAAAGTCAGCGTAAAAGGCCATATCAAAAGTATACAGATTAACCTTTTCTATTTCCTCATCTGTCGCAGAATTGTCTGCCATTTACCTTGCTCCTAGTCAAACATGCGAGGGAAAAGAATATTATAATCATCTCCGAATCCTTAAGCGTCCTATTACAATTATCTAAGTTCCCAGAATTTAAAATGTTCAAGTTAGAATTCGATGTAAGACATTATTCAGCTTTATAATATCGTGGATCTAAAGAGTTTAAGCGGGTCATTGTGGTATTACTTGAAACGAGGTGGTCGGTGAATTAACGCGTTATAATTTATCAAGTGTCCCTTATGAGAATATTAAGTGGAATTGGACTGGTATTTTGATTAATTAGGTACTACACCGCCGAAAGTCAGAATAAAGGGAAAAAATACTTCGTTTTGGTGCATACGGTTTCCAGTTTCAATTATACCAGAACATTTCGAGGGATTATATATCAACTTTATTTAGACTACGTACTGGGCATAATTTCTCCTCCACGCATCCTGCTAAATTATGCATAATTTCTGATGGTACATGTGACATGACGACTGTATTGAGCATCAAATTTGGGTTTGTCCGAAGTTTCTAAAGCATATTAGATGTTATCTAATATTTTACAAAAATATTACCCGTGAGTATTGAATTGTTTCCGACCCATTGTCTTCTGTTGAAGTTTATATAATTTTATCAAACGTAGCGGCATTGAGATTTAAAATGCGTTAACTGAACGTTTAAACTGGTCAAATGGCGCGAGCTGGGCCAAAAAAATAAAAAAAATAAAAGAACAGCGAATATAACGCGATAGAAAGTCGGTCTTACTTTTACGAAAACATACGTTTAATATGAATTAGTTTTACTTAAATATTTCGTTCTATTCACTGGGAGAAGACACAGTACATTTTAGAATTTTGGCCTGTGCAGCAAAAAAAAATCGCTAACCTTCAGAAGAACCGTAATTTGGATTGGCATCTGAATCATCTTCAAAATACGTTTAATTGTGAACCGAAATCATCAATCTCTTGTAATATATCCAAAATATCAGTAAACAGTGTTGTCGGACATTTTCGTATACAACAAAATAGAACAAAATTTATCGCACAGTCTATAAAAAGCATAAAAGTAAACGCAATATGGTGAAAGCGAAATTCGTATACATCATTTAAACTTGCAAAAACCGTTACGAGAGACCGCTGCTACAGTAGCCTTATAAAATGACACTATATATTTTGTTCCGCAACGTTAGGACTCGAGCACGGTATTTGGATGAAAAAAAGTTTCTCGCGACTAGCAAGATATTTTGATCCTTCGTACGGGATGTTGACGCGAAGCTAGTTAATTGATAATTTTTACGCTATTATATTTCTCTGTTATAGTTTTACCTGTATAATGTACTATACGCGTGTACGTTACATATTATAATTGATTTTTTTTTTTTTAATAGTTTATAGATCTATATATATTACACAATCTTAGAATATATTCTAAATAAGTAATAATTATGATTAAAACTGATATTATTAACATGTTACACAGATAGCTCAATAGCTAAACACTGTTATTTATGAATATACCTGTATACTTACAACAGGCACACACACACACACCTATATATAATACATAGGTATACACGCAAGTTCAAGCGCTGCATGTGCATACACACATACAAGCATATAAGTACATATTTCATAAATATTTTACAAATGGACTAGGTCGTTTGGTTTGAGACGTTTAAGGCGTTTCGAGTCTTTGCCGGTTTTGAGGAGGATGGATACTTCCGGGTTCGGATGTTCCTGGAGTCTGCGTTCATGCCGGTGAGCATACTCAGCAATAGCATTATAATAGATACGGTTATACTCTTTCTAATATCGAAGAAAAAGCGATGTGTGTCCTGAATTTATAGCGGCAAATTATTATTATTTATTATTCGTTAAAGCGAAAGAAGAAATAAAAATAGGAAATGAAATAAGACGAGGATGTTGGTATATCACCAGGATTTTTAAATATATATATACACGCAGAAAAAAAAATTGCAAAGTTTTAAAGAGAATGGTAACTGGGGCATCAAATTGGAAGGATCAAATATGTTGGTGTTCCGTTTTGTAGATGACGTATCAATTTTGGGAAGTAATGAAAAAGAACTCGAACAATCGGTAAAACAGCTAGCTATTACAGCGAAGAAGTGTCAATAAAGGGAGGAAAAACGGTAGTTATAGAATGCGCTAAAAAACAAAATATAATAGATGTAAACATTAATGAAAAAAAAAGATTAAAACGAGTAAATTCGTATAGATGTAGGCATCATCACTTCAAGATGGAAGAAGTAACAAAGAAATATTGACTAGAATTAGTCTAGCAAAATTGGCTTTCGATAAAAATAAAGAGATCTTTACTAGCGTCGAGAAATAAGTAGAAAGCACTTTGTTAAATCATATACGTACGGAGCACATTGATGTATGGAAACTTGGACGATCAACCGCAGAATGTATGAAGAAAAAAAAGTCTTCGAAACTCGGTTCTGACGTACATTACAGAAAATTAGTTGGACGGAAAAAGTGACGAAGAAGTTTTTAAAATTTCAAAGGAATCGACTTAATTCGGAAGCTAAAAAATAGAATTAAATGGATAGGCCACACTTATATCGACACAATTCAAGTTTCGTATAATTGAAGGGAAAATGGAAGGAGTTTCAAAGGAATTAAATATATAGATTAAATAGTAGAAGAAACAGGAGCGACAAGTTATGCAAACCTGAAAAGAAGGACAGCATAAAAGACAATTACGAGTCATAAAGGTTATGCACCGATCTACGAATTGAGCGAAAGAAGAATAAAAAATCAAAATATACCGCAGCACCTATCTCCAGTTTGAATAAGTTTTAGAACGTCCCCTTTGACTAAATTTCTTTCTATTTATTTATGTTTTCCATTCACAAATTTTGAAACGTTTACATCCGGTTTACGTATCGAGTCACTTTGCAGTCCGGTCTTGTAAAAGAGTTTTTATTTCGAACGATATCGTCTTAGTCGTAAAAATTGTCGATTAAATCAGAAGACAGATCAAATAGTATTCAGATTCGAGAGAAAAAATATAATACGCTAGTTGCGTATTGAAATCCCCCACTACGAAAATTAAATTACACGTAAATTTCGGACATAGACGACGGAATGGATATTTGAAATAAGAAAACGATATACAAACAAAATTAGAACGGACACTTACGAATTGAGAGTTTTTCTCTTTTTTTTTTTTAACACGAAAACCACTTCTTTGCGCTTTTTCAGAGTACTAGAATTTAATGGATAGTCTAGTCGCTTTAGAGACTTTTTACCATTAAAATTTTTATTACAAGACCTATCGTATATATTTTTTTATTATTTTAAACAAACCTAATTCGAATTAATCGATTTAATTCGTTAAATATTTCGAATTAGCAAAATTATTCGAATCATTTTCCTTTTTTTTTTACTATTTTTAATTTTTATTTCGTTTTTACTTTTAACGAACAGGATATTATGTTAGAAAACGATCAGTCTTCGGACCTGTACAATAGTTGTTTAGATTGCGGCATGCTAACGTTGAGCGATTGTTACCCGTCAACTCCGACATCGACTAATAATAGCGCCGCTTCCTCACCGTCGTCATCTTGCAGCGGATTGCAGCGTCAACGTAGTCAATCTTCTTCGTGTTCTCCCGAAATAATTAATAACAATAAGGACAATTGTAACGATAATCATAATAATAAGAACGGGGCAGCAGCTGCTAATGCGACGCAACCATCGTTGAATCAAAATTTTTCGGATGCATCCTTTAATACGGTACGCGTTAAATATTACAACTTAAAGGAAAAACAAGTATACCGCTACTTTGGTTATCTGTACGTATATATGTGTGTGTGTGTGTAAGAGTTGACATTTTTAGTGCCATTAATTCTGGAGATCGTTTTCCATATATTCCCTCAAGGCGATCTATATAACATAATTAGGAGTACTTTTAAAACCAACTGGCTTGAAAGGATACATAATTATTCGATAAAAGGTAATAAAATCTACAGTATTGTTCAAACTGAATTTCTTCATGTATTGGTCAATCATCTTCCACCTATGTTATTTCGATCACATCTCTCCGCAGATTTATCACCGTCATTCATTCTAGAGTAGCCTTAGACTTCAATCTTGCAAATCCTTATATTCATTGTATCAATCGTAGGAGCGTTAATTTTAGAGAAGATATTAATCATTTATTTTTAACTGTGGATGGTTCGAACATATAATGGATTTGCTTGATAAGTTATTCCTCTCTTGGTGTTTTCCTGTATGCTATCACTGTTATCTTTGGATGTTGGTGGTTCAATAGTATTGTTTAAATCCGTCAGTATTAATCATAATTTAACAGTTGGGTTTTGTTTAGTAATTTTACTCTTTTTATATATTTCCTTTTATTTCGATTTTCCTCTCTTGTTATATTAATATTTTCTAGTTTTTCCCTTCTTCTAGTTTAATTTAATATTTATTTATGATTTATTTTTTGTTAAAATCCTGATGTAATTTAGGCCTATTAATTTCATTTGAAAACAAATCAGTAGCTGAAATAGACCGACACGTATAACACCGAAAAAGTAGTGGATGATGTAAGAAATTTTTAAAAATAACAATTTCGCTCAATCTTAAGAGACGTAGTTTTGAATAGTTGCTCGCTTCCGGGTTTGACTTACTGGTGCGAAACCGGGTCGCTATAGAAAAACACATTATATATATATATATATATATATATATATATATATATATATATATATATTTTTTTTTTTTTAAATATTCAATTCCTAATTAACATTTGCAGTTGTTCTGTCGGACAATCGATTATCGGCTAATTTAGTTATGCAATTGCAAAAATTACGATTAGTTTTAATAATGTAATTATCGCTAATTATTCATAGTCCTATGTAGAAATGCACTCGCTCTCATTTACTTATATCGATATCCCATTTATTTTTTATATTTAATTTGTTTTAGTACACAATTTTTTGACTTTATATTATTATTATTATTATTATTATTTGTTATTTAACACCATTGGTAAAGCAACTCTGTTGGAAAACTCGTCCTCTCACCGTTCGTGAATTATATGAAGTACAATTACTTGTTTTCGTGTTAAAAAATTTTAAACTTTTTTCGATTGAGTTGCATGGTGGTAAAACAAGGTTATCCTCACACGAGTTAGCAAATTTGCCTAAATTTAATAAATTTCATACCCGAATCCAAGCTGTTTATATGGGTGCCACTTTGTTTAACTCTTTGCCGCGTCAACTAAAAATTGATCTTAAAAATTATAAACGACGGCCTAAGTCGTTAGTTGCATTTGTAATGTGTAAATAGGTAACGAGCTTTTCATATAATAATTGAAGTTGCTAACTGGTTTAAAAGTATTCGGTTGGAATTGTTAGATTGATTTTATTTTGTAAATTAAATTTTTTTTATTTGTAAATTAAGTTCTACTTCAACTTTTTATTATTATTAATTATTATGTGATTACGAGTTATTTCCTGTTATGCCTTTATGTATACACGGTTTTTAGTATTTATTTATGTATATATTTCTATGTTGAATATTTACTTTCGCGCGTTAGGTATATTTCTGCGGATTTGTAATTATAGTTTAATACTTAGTTTATTTGATTGGCGGTGTCTGGGTGTTTGTGTGTGTTACTTATATTTCTAAATCGATTTCGTTGTTTTTTTAAAGAATGTTTTGGTTAAGAAACTGTATTATTTCATTGAATTATATAACGTTACGTTTTTAGTGCGATGGAACGGATGTTTAATTTATCTCGCAATATGCGCATAGTCGGGATTTACACGTTATATATATTTTCTTTGTAATCTCGTATTTTAATTTGAAATAAATTTGAATTTGAATTTGATTATAAAGTTATACATTTTTATATTTATTTTTTATTATTTCATTATCTGGGAATAGAACTAATTTATGTAGAGTATGTTTTTCGTTCAGTTAACTCAGTTATTCCGATGATATCCACTTCTTTCTTTATAACATGCTGACCACTACTAGTTTTAACGTAATATTCGGGGAACGATTAACAATTTCCGTAATTTTATTTAAATAATGTTCAGATTTTTCGTTCAAACACGCTCTATTACAAAAAAATCGGTAAGAGATAAAAACATTCTGAATAAATTATTATTTAATCGATAATTACTCGCTTCATTCGATGTTCTAAACTTATTAGATAATATAAATTCTGAAGGAAGTCAACCATTTAGTGAAATCGATATCTAGTATACCGCTCGGTTTTCGTTCAATTGCATCGAACAAAAATATGATCGAAGGAATTGGAAATAAATCACATATCAGGAATAATGTGAAAAATATTATGAAATTATCGGTTATACAATATAGAAAAAGTACACGCATTATACGGAGATAGATAGATAAAGAGGTGACAGAGAGTGTTGGAGACATGAAGACAGTGAGTGATAAATGAGGAAGCCCTGAGAATAAAGGTCCTAATGAATGCTCGATTTTTTCCGTAAAAAACGGAACGAGAACGCTTTGAAGAAATGTTAATTTTGATTTTGAGTGTATGGTTATCGCATCAGAATTTTTTAACACGTTTCTGTAGGCGTAGATTTTTCATCCAATTTTTCCTGCATTGTCTATTATTACGCAATTTATTAATATACGATTTTCTTCCCACGTTCGCCTTCAAATTTCTAACGTCTACTTATTACATGCTTGTTGGTAGTGTTACATAACAGTGAATTTACAAGGCAGTTTTTATAATGATTATCGACTTCTTTCTTTATCGGTAAACTAACTCCTCGCAAATGATAGCTTATTCGTTATCTTCATTCTAAAAAATAAACCATTTTTCATATGTATATATATATATGTGTGTGTGTGTGTGTGTGAAAATTGAAGATGCTCTAGTGTAATGGTCAAGATATTACTTCGGGGAATTACAACCACAGAAGAATATGTATATTATATATATATATATATATATATATATATATATATATATATATATATATATATATGCGCGTGAATGTTAGTGTGTGCGTGTGTTTATCTACATTTGAATATTATTTGATATATATATATATATATATGGCTCGTTATACTAAGCCTTTCTGAGCGAAGGTCTCTCTCAATTATTTGGAATTACATTTAGGATGAGCCATTATATATATATATTTGTGTGTGTGTGTATATGCATACATATTCTTATATTTTTTTTTTCTATCTCATTCGTTGTCGATATGAGCGATACCCTCTGTCACAATGTACCATGTTTCAATTTTAAACTGATCCTATTTTATAAATACGTGATATTGATCTATTTTGTAATTAGATATTTAGTGCCAGTAATGTTTGTATTGGTTTATTATATTCTTGTTTATTTCCGTTGAACGATTTCTTGCTAGACTTGCATGGTCCATTCAGTTCTATTCATCTCACACCACATTTCTCTACTAGTTCTTATTTTACATTATCTCATTGCTCGTGGCATAGCGCCCGTTCTTGTGTTCTATTTAATATTCTATTATTATTTCTTATCTTACGCTTAATTCTCGCATTTAAATGTACACTTTTCTCGCATTATCGGAAATATTATCTCGCTCGTGCTTACGGTCGTTATATTCTTGTTTGTGTAAGCGATCGATTCTTATCTCTGTGCCATCCGTGTCGATAGATAATTCCGGCGGATGGATATGAAATAAATCGTTATCACTGATAAAAAACGTTATCTTTACTTTTTTTTTTTTTTTAATGGTTCCCACATCTCGAACATTTTTACAAAGGAGCAGTAGTGTTCCTAGTGTACTGAAGTGATAACTAAGGTCACTAATTTTACTAAAAAGAGAAAGTAAAAGAATAATAATAATTGCTTGTATGAGCGGTGACGCTGCTAACTGTGACTTAATACCAAATTATTATAAATTATCAATAGTTTGCACATAAGTAATATAGTGAAAAGAACATCAAAGAATAATACAAGTAATCATATAAAATCATATAAACACGTCTATGATTTATCATTATGAATATAATTAATTATAAGCGAATGAGGAAGAGATAGAAGACTAATTTCGTTGTGTAACGTGACGTTTATGAATTTACTGTTGAATTGTTGGTATTAAAATTTTAAAATATCCTTATTCTCCAAGATTGAATTTTTTACTCATAACTTTATTCGTGTGTTCAAGTATTCTGTTCATATTCCGGTTTTTTAAAAGAGCGAAATTAGGTTTGATCTTATATATATCTAACAAATCATTAAATTCTGGACATTCAAACATAAAATGTTTAATATCTACGCACAAGTACCGCAAACTTGACACCCAGGACTGGGGTAATACGCAACCTAAAAAAAGTATTCTCCAAATTTATCATATCCATAAATTACCGACGATATAAAAAAAAAAAGTTAATGTTAATTTGTTTCATTTTATATCTGTCTGAAATGTTAGGGAAGAATTCATGTTTATTTTTTCTTGCCAATAATAGAAGGGCTCCATTTTGTCTGTCAAGCTTTTATTAATAAACTTGAGATATGTTTTTAAACTGTATACATGGAAGGTAATCGTCTAGTATAGAAATGTCACCATCCAAACACTTTGTATTAACTGATGAACTGACTTTGCCTAGTAAGCGATATTCAGTTATAACAGCTCTCCCCAAAATAAAAAGATCTATGATATTACACTAACAACATTTGTTGCAGTGGTAGGACCTTATTCGTTACAAGAAAGAAATATTAAGTAAACATTTTCTATGATGTTTAGTAACATTTTTAAATGTGGATTCATATGACTGGTTGCACGAGTCTCTTGTATAGGATGATCCTCTCTCTTTGTATTTAAAAACACGAGGTTGTGATTTTTGTATATTATATATGTATGCGATCAATATGCGGTATGAAAGTCTATCAAGATTTCAAGATATTTCTTTGTGCTGGAAATGATTTGACTAGACACTAATTTCAGACTAAAAATGTTATTAATAATTTTCTGTTTACCAAAAATTATAAAACTACATTTAGTGACAGTAAATTTCAACCTCGTGTCATTAACAGTGTTCTCTAAAAATTGGTAAATCTGTTGAATTAAGTTATAATCAGGGTATTTCCAAACAGTAAAATTAACGCAAAGATCATCTGCATACATGATTAACCTACAACTATTTCTTCTCTTCAAAGATGACGCATGTTTCATTATCGAATCAAATTACCATCCTCCATCGTTCCGGTCTCTATTCCTCAATCTAATCTCGGAAGTAGCTTATTATAATGATACTTAGAAAAAGACTAACCTTATTACATTTTAAGATATTGATTATATATAAACCGTTATCAAATGTCCCCCTGATGTCATGCGATATTATATTTCCACGAGAACACAACATTGCCTAATACTTGAAATTAATTTATAGGCTACATCTTGTAATGGAATCCAGATTGTTTTTGATGAAGGATAGTGTTCTAAATAATTTCATTAATAAATAATTTATTGACAACTTAAACTTTTCCAAGTAAATGCATTATTATACGCGTAAAAATCAGCATTCGGTGGCCAAAGAAATAATCGGCATCCTATCTACCGGTCTTTCGCCTCAACCGTTATTTATATTCTGGCATTGCTGAGAACGATCTAGCAGACACAGCAGCTAAAGAGGCGGCTTATATGCGGTCTGCTCCTGATCGTCCAAAAGATCTAAAAGATATCCGCAGCTTAATAAACGAACAAGTCCGCGCGAAATGGAATACGTTGCGGTTATTAACACCAATTACGAACAAATTACGCTCATTCAAACCTGATACTAATTTATGGCGATCTTCTCCTTTGTTGACACGCCATGAAGAAATAATCTTATTCGTAGTATTAGGACATACGACTCTCACTCATAGTCACTTGATCAGAAGAGATTCACCACCGATTTGTCCCTGCAGCAATGTTAAATTAACAATAGAACACCTTCCGCTACACTGCCAAAAATACAAGGCTGAACCTATCCGATATGGTCTTCCATCACCATAACAATTTTTAGAGCCAAATGCAGCTGGCCTAATAGTAGCGTTCCTACGTGCAACCGGCCTGTTTTAACAACTATATCTTCCATGTCCCCGTGTCCGTGCCTCTGGCCTCGTAGCAGTATACGGCATGTAATTGTATCATCATCATCGTGCACATCTACCCTCTCAATTTGACTCCGGCATTTCCGTTTTTATTGACCTAGTATAATTTACCTCAGTTAGGAATAGTTTAGAGTTATTCATTCTATCTATATCCGACACATTTCTTATTCTACAGGATATTAATATCATTTATTTTACACGTTAATATTTATCGTTATAACGACGCTTAGGCGTAGTTACTGGTATATTCAAATATCAACTTGAGCGGTCGCCGATTCGAAACCGATTCATAAAAGTATATAACGTTTTTCAACATTACGTAACTCTTAATCATCGCGGAGAGAGCAGCTCTCTTCGTACAACATCATACCGCCGCGCGCATTTACTTTGCACATATAATTCATGAATAATACTAGTCCATTTTGTACGTAAAAATAAATGTACAATCGCTAGTCAGCAACGAATTATACGACGGCAATGATGATGATTTATTATTATATATCTTCGTGCTGTACCCGTCATTTTAGTTCTGTCTTCAGTATGTTCCTATTCTTTTTTTTCTTCAAGTATATTTTCCGGTATCGTATGAACAGTTTTGTCATTTTGTTCCTCCTATCGTGAAAATAAATTAATATTTCACTTTCCTTACTCAGCGTCCTACGTGAGTGATTTTAACGCGAACGCGATAATAACAAACTGTGAACAGTAAAGTGTGTCCTACGTGACTTAAGGCACGTGGTTTGGATATTTTCGCGCGAATTGCGTGCTGTGTTGTACAGTGTCGACTGACGAACCCAAGAAAACTACAAAAAAACCCAGTGAGAAATCAAAGAAAAACCGCGAAAAGCCACAGAAAACCGGCAAATAATCAAATAAAAAAACGCGAAAAATCAAAGAAAATCGATCCAACGCGCTCATTCGCGCGCGTAGGACGTGGTCTTAGGGCGTGTGTGTGTGTGTGTGTGTGTATTTCGTCTGGATATTTTCTTTTAGTTTTATAATTTTTGTTTTTACTGAAATAATTTCGACCTTTTACAAATAGATGTAAACCGGCTACATTTAATACGTGTTATATATTCTTGTAAAAGCTCGTTTTCCTCATGTTTGTATATTAAATTTAAGTTTCGTCTTTTTAATGTTTTCATTAGAAGATCCCTAATGGGTGCGTTGCCTAACGGTGACAGACTTGTTTCTTTTTCTTTATATTTTTAGGGCTCCTACTAATTTTTCTTAATTTTGTTTCTCTCTATCTTAAATATTCTCTACTAATATATTCTTTCATGTTTTATCTTTTTAAACTTGCCAGTCGCGGAAATAAATATGACACATTATTTGAAATTAGGTATTATTTATTACAACGTATAAATATATACATATATAGAAATACAAATGTAGTGTACGGAAAATTGTTTCATCGGGTTTTTAATAACAAAGATCTGTCGATCAGTACGAAAATAGAAGTTTATAAAGCCATTCTACTTCCAACGATCCTGGGGCCAATCATGGAGACGCAAATCAGAAAACTAGAACACCGTCATCAAAAAATGTTAAGAAAAATAATGAAAATAAGTTGGAAAAATTTCATTTCAGCTAGAATTCAATCTATTGAGCAATTAATTGCAAAAAAGACGCATGCGACGGGTTGGACATGTCGTGCGAATGGAGGAGAAACGCATACCAAAGCGAATGTCTACGGCGTTCGAAACTCGGAGAAAAGAAACGCCGGTAGACCACAAGACTACGGTTCAAAGACGTACTTGCTCGAATAAACCTGAGAAAATCTGACTGGGAAAGAACTGCACTAAGCAGAAAAGAATGGTCGAAAATAGTAGATCAGCAGTTACAAACGTGTCTGCCTAGTAAAAAGAAAATTCCAAATCTAGGCATGAATACTGCAGACCAGCATTAACGGTTCGCTTGTAGTGATTGCAGTTTTATAAGCACTCACCGAATTGGCTTGTTGTCGTACCCGTCATAAACATCAATAATTAAGAGCAATGCAGCACTCATACTCGGAAACGAGGGAGGAAGATGATGATGATGAAGATATATATAGATATAGATATATAGATATATATATATATACTTATGTTTACATATATGAAAGAAATCAATGTAATTCGAAAAATTTTTTGACGATAGTAATATGTGCGAAAATCGGTTTAATTTGGAATAATTTGGCCGTAATAAAATGACATGGACGAAATAAAATTGTTTCTTATTACGAACCAACTACCAGGTTTAGGAGATATTTATCAATTTTGATAAAGAATTTTTCAAAAATCTGTTTTATAAATGAAATTTATTGCAAATTAATCTAAAATTGAAATTACGTTTGGCTAGTGAAATATGTATATCAAATTTTAAGTTGTCGTTAAATAAACATTTCTGGTTTTTCATATTTAAAAAAGATGTAATCATTTTTGTTCGCGTTTGAAAATGACGTAACTGTCGAAAAGCTTCGCGATTAAAAAACTTTTAGTGATTGTGTTATTATATTTTGTTTGTTTATAATTAATTAATAAAATCACTACTCTCCAATATATTCAACTTATATATATATATAATATATATATATATATATATATTAATCCTCTGATCTTTATATACAAATATTCGTTTATCCCTAAACATGCCTAGTTCCATTAATCTTTCAACACGTACGTTCTTTTGAAAAAAAAAAAACTATCTTTCATAATCTAATCTAAAAGCATCCTTTTTCCGTGCCCTTGTTGCACTGCATAGCACGGTATTCTCTCTCTCTTTGAATTGTCGGTCCCTAGTAGAGATATCGTGACATCGTGACATCGAAATATAATTCGGAATTCAGTAGTTTGCTCCGTCTATGTCTATTGTATGCTCCATGCACACAATCACTGAAACTGTTCCATGTAAATTCACACGGCAATTTCTCCCCGATGAAGAGCGCCTCCAGTCCATTTGACCGGACCATGTGGCCGAATCCAATTCTGATCAGAACTTCCGTTAATAGGCGTTTAGGTTCGCCTACATCCTGCAATGTCAATGGAACACGTAGCATACGTCTCCAACATCACAATTCAAAGGCTTTGTACTTGCGTTCTGTCCTGTGTATTGTCCAGGTTTCAGCTCCATATAAGAAGCTTGAAAATACTAATGATTTTTACCAGTCGAATTTTAACTCTCTATTTATACTCAGCGTCCCGTCGCACCGTTGCTATTATATAGATTAAAAAAAAATATCAAAAAGGAACACCAATCCGGTTTGCCGATATTTTTCCGAATTTATACGTTACGTTGGTTGCGCACGCTTGATATTGACGTGACTGTCGAAAAACGCGTCGCGCTAATAAAAAAAAAATTCATAATTCATAAAATCACTAGTCTTCTATATGTACGAACGTACATGATAATTGCTCCCTCATCTCTAACTAGGGTGTGAAGACTATACAATAATTATTATAATAAAGATTTGAACTATATGTACGTGCGTTTGCCACCTAGATGAAATGAATAAATAAAATACAATTTTTTTTTTATATCGAAATTAATACTGAATATTATTCGCTGTCGTATACTAACTTATATAATGCCTGTAGCGTTTTTGTTTTTCTTAGACATATTCAATTATATTTCTGGCACGCAAGAAATCGGAAGATGCGTGTAATAATAATTTAGATTGTATAATTTTACGTTGTAATTTTCCGAATAACGTTATAATGCGAATAAAAAATAATATGTTATGTATGCAAGGGTGTTATAATATGTGGGTTTTCCCGTCTTTATCATATATTACATGCTAAACCTCTAAGCTTGTATAAGCGTACCCTTTAATTCTAATTCTATGTATATATATATATATTTCTCCTTTTTTCCTGACTTCTTCGTACCCGATTCGGCTATTAACACGGACTCCACTATTTGACATTCAAATGAGTCTCGGCTTCTTACTATGTGGACTAATTCCTCTACTTTTGTGATTTCAGTCCATTCATTAATGTTCCGGAGCCGTGATGTCCTTCTTCTTCTTCGCCCCCTTTTACCTTCTACCGTTCCCATTATTATAGTTTGCAAAAGATGATATGTGTCGGCACTCTCATAAAATGTCCAAAGAATTTTTTTTCCACTCCATACTTATTTCCACGAATACAGGTATCTTCCGGATCCGTCGATAGCATACCATTTTTCGAATGTTTCCACACTATATCTTTTTATTGCCCAGGTCTCGCACCTATATAAGAGGGCAGACCGTACATAACATGTTGACATCTTAACATCTTCTTCTTAATTTCGAAATTTAATCTTCCGTCACATAGAACATTCTTTAACTTCATAAATATCTCTCGAGCTATCTCGATTCGCGTTCTTATTATGTTGTTTAAAATCTGTGCAACATTTTTCGAGTTAGAAAAATTTCCCATAAAAGAGTTCTATATCTAGTATTATTATATTTCCGCACAAAAAAGGTTCTCCTAACGATTTAGATATCAACCGATTAGTTTGATTCCTATTGTAAGTTGTTTATGAAGGTCTTAGAAAGACGCGTGCAGTACTAAACAAATATCAAACACAAGCTGGATTTAGAAGCGGGTTCTCGACTATCGATATTATTTATGAAAGTTAATCGAGTTATAGAAAAAAAAGTCGTGAATATAATTCGAAGTTATATATCGTTCTAATAGATTTCGATAAAGCTTTCGGTAGAATTGAACACAGTGAGTTGTTGTGCAGGCGTAGAAATTAAATATAGAAATGTAATTAAGGAAATATACAAACTAAGTAGGGCTTACGTTTTGTTAGGTTTTTTTTTTTTATAAATATTTTTGCATATCTTATTCCTAGCCTTGGCTATCAATAGATAGATAATTGTTCGAATTCAGCTATCAAATTATAATTATGGTTTCATGCTGAATCAAATAGTTTGTATTCTTTAATCTGATGCTAGTGTAATCAGTCAGATCAAATAGTTTTGTCCTTTTTAGTCTCCTAATCTCCAATGAATTATTCAGGAGATTTAACGCAGTGTTATTAGTACGACTGTACAGCGTTATCGATATGTCTTTTTGCTGTTAATGACGTCTTCTACATATCGGAGTTTTTGTATCTTGGTGGAGGGTATCATTGCTCACGAACCAAGGTGCGTTTGTCATTGTTTTTAAAATTTTGTTTTGAAATTATTATGCAGATATTGCTTTTAGCACTGCAGCCCCATAGTTGGCATCCGTAGTTCCAAACGGGTGCGAGAATTTGTTTATATATTAATAATTTATTTTCAAGCGATAGCTTCGACTGCTTGCCTATTATCCAGTAAACTTTAACTTTAGGTTTAGCTCCGCTCGTTTGCTTTGAATATGCTTGCGCCATGTTATACCTTACCTTCTCCTTAGTAGGGATTTTTTTGTTATTTATGGTATATATGTTTACAGGTGTTATGAATTTATTTGTGAAAGTAACATGAGAGTAGAATATTTAAACAATTCAGAGGAACGAAGGTAATCAAGTTTCTCCTGCACTATTTAATACAGTACTTGAATTCGCTTTAAGAAAATTAAACTGGGAAATTCAAGGAATAAATATCAATTAATTTATCTAATCTTAAATTTGGCATAATTCCATTTGAAGGATCTGCGAACGAACTTTCAATAATTATAGAAGAGAATTGTAATTGTAGAAATGTGCAATCCGCAAAACAGAGCTTTTTACTAGCAGACAAAATTCGACTTAATGAACAAGAATTGGAATATGTGCAAGAAGCAATTTATTTGAGCCAGTGTTTATCATAATTGACGATTGAATGTACGGAGAATTGACAAGAAGAATTATTGCAGCATGGAACAAATTTTGCGAGTTTAAAAGGAATTCTAAAAAATAGAAGCTGGAAAATGAACTTAAAAATAAAAGTTACTACTTTGGAAAGACGCGCCGTACTAGTTTTCAGTATGAAAACGTGATCTATGAATATTGACAAAATTTGCACAGAGATCAATGGAGAGATCTCAGCCGAATTCGTTCGGAAACCATGATGGGTCGGGATAATCAAGGTGGGTTTGAGAAATTAAAGAAATGTAGTTAGACAACCATTAAGGTGGACTTCAGACAGCGGATAGGTTATATTTGGTTGCAATTAAGCTCGGATATAAAGGAATAAAAGAAAACTATTATGTACCATGTGTAACTATTCTTATTTATAGGTGTCCTCCATAATACTGTTAGCGTATTTATTGGTGGGAGTAGTCCTTCTGCCGATATTTAGCGAAATAAAGGCTTTATTTAATTTGTAAATTATTGCTCGTTAAGTCGAATATTCGTCTTATTAATTTTGACCGCTTATTTAAGAAAATGACGTCTGTAGTAGATTTTCCTTTTTATGTTTAAAAAAAAACCGACGGTATTTTCATTCGCTTTTTGTATAGAGTACGACGAACGGAATTGACGAAACAACTGCGAAGCGCGATCGTCTGGAAGAAGAATCGAAATATCAGGATAATAATGAAAACCATGCGGAGGAAACGTCCGATGCAGCAGCGACTACGACGTCTTCTATTCTGCCGGTTGCGGCGGTTCAACGTTGCGATCGTACTACTATAAATAATCATCATTCGGAACGTCAAATGGACGTAGCTTCTTCTTCTTCTTTCGTATCTCCGGTTATATCACCGCCTTCGATAACGCAGTCGCAGATGGCGGTAGCGTCTTCTTTCTCATCCGCCGAAGTATACAACGGAAATACATCGAGCAAGGGAATCGAATTTAATTGCTCCGTTTTAGACATACCGGATATCAAGTCGATAGAAGAAGAAGCGGCGACTTACCATTATGCTGCCGAACATCGTATGAAACAGGTGACGAACATTTTGTGTTTACATATATTGAAGGATTCGGTTAGGAATTTTAACGAAAATAAATAAGTTATATTTTTTTTTTGAGTATCTAATTTTCGAAAATTATTTTCGCCATCGATATCCCTAATTAGATGTAATAATTTCGGACCACGTACAAAAAAAGAAGAAAAAACGATTTATGAATAAAAGTAAAATAATGTATACTTCTTCCCATTAACAGTGTGCCATCATACACTGCTGCAAGGCCGGATGAGAAGACTCAGATTAGAAGTGAAAGGCCGGATGATTGGATGAATCGAAGAACACGATGCATATTATCTGGTTCTGAATTCGGTAATTCATTCAAAATCGTTGGCGCCGCTAAGTTAGTGCGCAAGGAGCTAGTACAATCAATTAGGAAACGATGCACTGTGATGATATCGTTGCCGCGGGAACAACGCGGAGGAAGTTAACGCTGAGGTAACTTTGAGTGATAGACGAAGTCTAAATTTCAGCTTTCTCCGCGATAAGGTCAAAAGGAGTAATGAAACGCGCAGTGTCTAATTTTATCGGTATAAATTTATTCATAATTATGCGCCCAGAGAGTCTGCCACTTATGATTTAATTGATGAGATATTAATTTTAAAGCATCTGAATGGCAAAATTTAGGTGAAGAATCATCCTGCCATAGCCTGTAATATGAGAGTGACCAGGAACCCAAACCATCGTCTGCCGATGTATTAGTTCCATTGATCACAATAACTCGATGATGATCTTAGCTATATTGGACGTCAATGAAAGGAATAACAATTACAGATAGCCAGAATTTCCGAGTATGACTATGACGTAACAAGCTAAATTATTTTAATAATATTACATGTGATTGGTTAATCTGAATTAATCAATCACCGTTCTCCAAGCTGGATCAAGTCGGAAGCTATATCTACTTTGTTGGAGTTCTTGCATTTTTCAATTTCTAAGGCTTCCCTAATAATTCTTACACCTAACCGATCTACTTTGGTCAGAACTTTGGTATCCTCAAAACTTATTGCGTGCCCTGGTAACCGTTTGATGTTCCGATGACTTTTGTTCGACACGCCAATACTTGCAGTTCGCTACATGTTCTTTAATCCTTACAGCAACAGTTCTACCTGTTTGCACATTTAAGACCACAAAAGCGTGGTATTGTGTACACGCCCGAGACTATCCCTGTTAGGTTAGTTAGAAAGCAATATTCATCTTTAAAGAGATCAGGAAGTGAGGAGGGAGGGTTGATTTAGTGAGGAATACAATTTACACTACACTTCCGCAGCTTTCGAAGTATATAAAGTTTATTTTGGTGCGTGCAAAATTCACGGAGCTTGTTTTGTACGAGATTCATTCAGCATAAATGGTTTAGGTTAGTTTAAGTTAAGCGAATATTTTTAAATAATTTGTAGTAGGGTAATAATTTTGAGTGGAAATCAAAAAGGTTAATTGTTCAACATTTATCTTAATCGGATGAACAAAAGAAAAAATGATTTCTTCTAAATTTGATATTTCGAAATTTCTAAATATTTCAGGAATGATTCGCTTCGATCTTAAATCCTATTATTAATTTAACTATATCCAAGCTAGGAAGTATTTCTACATGCGAAAGTGGAACACGATGAAAAGTGCGGAACTTCAAGTTTTAAAATAGAAAATTTGAACAGTGTGAAATGTAGTGATTTAAAATAATAATAATAAACAAAACGAAAAAAAATTAGTTAAAATTACTACATGTTTAATATACAAACAGGAGACCGTAGTTAGTGGACCTAAAAAAATAAAATAAAAATATGCGCAATTTATAAAAAACAAAAATACAAAAAAAGAAAAAAAAAGAAAATGTAAGAAAGTGCTTAATTTAGATATGTAGCAAAAAAAAAATAGCCAAATGAAAAAAGAGATTTGTAAGACTGATTAATATCTTTCGCATAACGACACGAGTTTAACAAATCTAGTCACCTTTTGTGTAACTGTTTTTTTTTTTTTTTTATCGAATAATCCTTTTTTTTTTCCAGAACGAATGCGATTTACCGGTATTAGATTTGGAATTGGAGAATATAATAAACGGCTCGTTTAATGGAGATGACGAGTACAAAAGAAAAGTTGAAAGCACTACAAACGAAATTATAAAAGTAGTTTTCGAAAACGGCGAACTTATTAATAACGAATCTTGTAATATGATCACTTCTGTCGCAGGTAGTCTGCCCCTTCCAGGATTTAATCAAGCGTTCGGTTCGACCGAGATTGGTAGGTATTTACAACAAAAAGATTTCATTCAGCACGCCGCTTTTATACCACCTTCGCAACCGGTCGAACCGTCCTTATTTACGTTTCCTCAGCAGCACCATCAACAATTTCAGATGAAACAATTTGCTCAACAGCATCAACAACAACACGCGATGTTTTCACCTTATAATAATAATAATAATGCCGGCATGAATCCTACGATGCCTTCGTCATCTCCGATGAGCATGGTACCGCCTACGTTAGGTATCGGTCCGACCGGTGGTACTGTCGGTAAAACTAAATCAACCAGAGGCGGTAAAAGAGGGAGTAAAACGGCGGCAAACGCGACTGATATATCTAAGCATTCGTCCGGTAACGTATGGATAAATCCGTACGAACATCCGGATTTACCGTCATCTTCAGGAATGTCTACATCGACGTATTACACTAGTGGTGGTGCTGGTGGTGGTCGGAAAAAAGAATCTCGCAGGGGAAAGTCTTATGGTGGTACTTCATCGTCGTCCGTTGCAAGCGCCGCGAATATCGATAATCCTCAATATTCCGTTAGCAGTTGGAATTGTTATCGAGGCGGACAGCCGAACCCAGAATGCTGTAGCGGTTTATATTCCGCTCATGGCGGTTGCCAGTTTTCTCCAACGTCGGCCGATATGGCATCTGGCGGATCGGTTTGCGATTACTACACCGCTCGTGAATCTCACGCTAATTGCTCTTTACCTCCTCCTTACGCGTCGACTCTTAAATCGTCCGCTTATTACAGCAATCCAACTAGCGCAGAAAGCGGCGCTAATAGTAGTGCTTCGATGATGGAGCAGCCGTTCAACCAACAACAACAACAACAACAACGACTTTCATCTCCTTGTTACAGTCAGAACTGGCGAAACGATCGCTATTATCCTTACGGAGATTACAGTTCTTATCAGTGCGGTCGACAACAGACGTACGGCGCTAGTTCGTCATCTAGTAGCAATGGACTTTATCAAAATTGCCTTCATCCGCATATGCAACAAAATAGTCATCCGCAATCGGTCGTAACGGCTTTACAACCACCTTCGCAGCAGCAACAACAACAATCTTCGCTACCCTCTTACAATAATTACCCTTATAATCATCATCAATACGTAGCCCCTCCTCATCATAGTTATAACAATGTCGGTAATAACGCTAACGATAATAATAATTATTATTAAGTCCGAAACGATTAGCCTCGTGATTTTTTTACTTTTTAATATGGACGCAGCTAACGAATTATCATTATAAAATGACACCCACTCCGTCATCGAAATTATTTAGAAATGGCATTTGTAAAATTTAAAATTTAATAATTTCGAAATATCAATTTGTTATCGAAGAAATATCAACGATCCTATTAGTAAATGACAGTTTGCTAATTGAAATAAAAAAGTTATAACTTTTGTCTGAACGTATTTTTCGCTTATAAGAAAACGCCACTAGTAGTGAATGATTTTTATAATAGAATTATCTCATACATTGTACACCGTGTGTCGGAATACTTTCAGAATGCATCTTAGACTTGTGAATAAGTTTTCTTCGATGCTGAAAATAGAGCAGAACTTTACAAACTTATTATATATTGACGTTATATCTGTTAAAATTTAAAGTTGCTACTAATAATTATATCGATTAATATATTTTTAAGACAGAGGAAATTTCCATACTTCATAACAGGACTATTACGTATATATATATATATATATATATATATATATATATATATATATATATATATATATATATATATATATATATATATATATATAATTTCCATGCGTCAATTTCAGTTTATATTATCGGAGTTTATTTTTTTCTGTACTATTAAAACAAATCAAATATACCAAACGTCGTTAAAATAATGAGTTTTAATCAAGACAAAATGATTTTTCGACGATTGTGTTTTATTATCAGGTACACGACTAAAGTAGTTAGACTTGTAATAAATCCCTATTTAGAAAGGCCGTGTTTATTACGTATAGTGTGTGTGTGTGTGTTTAATCCTTTCAGTTGCATATAAATGTTTTTCTAGAAAATTATATATTTTTTTGAAGTAGTTATTAAGGAAAAATATAAATTAATATTTCGTTTATAATAGTCGTTGGGATAGCCTAGTGGTGGCTAGAGCACCGTCTATTCTATACGGTAGGTACCGAATACGACCGGCAAAGCAAAAATTATAAAAAAATAAAAATATAAATAATCCGAATATTATCGCGTGTAAAGCGATAGCGCAAACCACCACGCACAAAACCGTATGCGCGCTAGTAATAATATATATAGAACACTACAAAAACACGCGTCGCTGCTTTGTGTGGTGACAACAAAGCGATTATAATCAATTCGCCCGTGTGCGTGTATGTGTCTACGCTAACGTGTCGTATATTAGGATTGCCGTGTACGCTGCTTACACGATACAACAAAATATGTACGGGTAAGTTACCTCCGATATGGAGACGACACTTAGTAGTGATGATGATTTCGTGTATAATATCGTTTTTCAGATGACTAGATAACTTCATTTTGTTGTATAAATATTTTTAGAATCGAAACGTTCTACGTTAATATTTCTTACGTTAAAAATGGACCATTTTTTAAGCGCTAAAAATTTGTGTACCGTATAATGGACACTGCGCGACTGAAGGGATTAATTCCGGATTTTACGCGATTACGATATGTTTATATTTGCCGTTAATTTCGTTAACTCTATCGAAATACCAAATTTCGTCCGTAAATTAAAGATTTTCGATTTTAAACAATTTATTATTTCTTTTACCTTTAAATCGAATCTTACTATTTTTTAATTTTATATTACGTTCATTCCGTTATTGTTATACGATTTTCGTCACACTACCACATACATAACTCCTGGAGATGAATTCCTCGTTTTTTTTTGTCTCTTTATATAATAATAATAATAATAATAATAATCGCGTGTCATATAGTCGATATTATTTCTTTTGGACTTTGTTTTATACGTTATACTCGGACGCGTTAAATTGCGATGACGACTAGTTGTATTATAATAGTTTGAAAACGATTAATTAATTTCCGGAAATAAATATGTAAGGCCTGATTCACACTATAGGTACGGTCGCGCTCCGGTAAAATATTCTCAAATGAAGAACAATGTAAGTTTCGCTTCACTCACGCCCTAGAGCGACCAACAATCAGAAAGAAATTTTGGCCGATCAAGAAATTAATTTTAAATACAAAACTAATAAAAATATTTTTCATTTAAAGCAGAATAGAACCGAATTTTATTATTGACGGTTCAAGATTGACCGAAGCCTGAGTGTGTGTGTGTGTGACCATATTTATAGTGTGAATTAAGCCTTAAAAAGAAAAAACGATTTTGTTATATTTCGAACACACAAAATATATATACATATACACATTTATTCAAAATGTGGTTAAACGTGGTGGATAATTTACAATTTATACGACCGCAAATACGTACCGTCCTCGTACATAAAAAATAATAATAAAAAAAAAAGATAGATCCTAATTATGTTTTATATTCAATTTTATCGTTAATTAATATACCTTATACGTTTCGCTGTGAAAGAATATGATAAGTACAAATGTTAATTTAAAACAATTAAATTAATTTTATAACGTTTTCTAAAATTCACAATTTTTTTTTGCTCAACTATTTTTCCCCTATTTTAATGTTTTTTTTTTTTGGGGGGGGGGAAACAATAAAAATTGAATTTTATGTTAGATTTGGGGAATTATTAATTATTATTTTCAACTTTAAAAACGTGTATATTTATATTATATATATATATATATATATATAAGTATATTTTATATATGATATATATATATATAATATATTTAATGCAAATCCTTTACTTATTATTTTGATCTCAGCACATAACTTTCCCTTTAACGTTAATATTATTTCGTACAGTTATTGTCGCCGTCGTTAATTAACTAATTAATTAATCGATATATTCTAATTAATTTATTAATTATAATATTATAATTTTAGATTATTTTAATAAATCGTAAAGTTATTTTTTCACGGCGAATGTACTACAAGTTATGTTACTACTTTTCGTGGACCAATTTATTTAATTTAATTTTATATATATATATATATATATATATATATATATATATATTTATATAATATATAATATTCTATGTTTTTAACGTTGTCATTTTTTTTCGTTGTTACTAATTACTGTATCTCGATAAATTTATTTACGAATAATGAGTTAATTTATCGTTTGTATGTTTTTTTAAATTACGAATTAAATCGTTGAACTCGTTATATGATTATTATTATTTTTTAAAAAGTAATGTGTATATTTTTTACTAAAAAAATTCAAATAAAAATTCGTCGGTAATTAAAGATAATTAAGTTCGATTTTAATTCGACCGTTTAAAATATAATTTAATAATCTCTTTAAATAACTTTTTTCGTCGCGTGTTATCAAAATTTTTAAACCGGTGGAATAATACGAAAATATAAATTAGATTTTTTGGTAACACGTTACGCTGTTTGTTATTATAAATATTTCGAGAATCGAAGCATTTGCCGGTCAGCTAAATGAGGTCTGTATTGTGCTTTATTACCGGAAAGGACAGTTTATTTTTTTTTTCAATTAAAAGTTTATATACCGTATGTGTAAGGAGGGACATTATTGCGATCGAACGCGTTAAATTCCGTTGTGGTCTTTGTAATTATTAAAAATATGCCAAAAATTTGAAATTGCAATCTTTTTAAATTTGTATATGTTAGACATTATCTCGTATCGGAATCGCGTCCGAAGCCTGAAAGGAGAAAAAAAAATGTCAGATTCTAGAACATCCGAGACGAATAGGACTTCTCTATTTGACGATACGAACGGCTGTTCGTACGATAACAAACATTTTTCTAAAATATTACGAATTTATCACTTGCTAACTCTCGCGTTAATTAAAATCGATATTTTCGGATATATTATATATATATCGATTTTTTTGAAATTATTTTATTATGCCGACCTTAATCGAATTACACAAGAATTAAAAATTGCTTATCGTTAAATTTTCTGTAATTATTTATTCGTTAATTAATAAAATCTAGCCTGCGTTTTATTAAAAATCGCCGATTGTATTCGTTAATGGTTAGAAATTTAGCGCAGATAAGTTTTCATTCGATTAATTCCGTAACATTACGAAGGGATCTCTGTTCGACTATATTATTACATTACTTTGATCGTGAATCGTATATCCTAAATTCGGCGCTTTTATCAATTAAGCGATTATGTTTTACAAACATACATACATACATATATATATATATATATATATATAATATAATATAGCCTAATATGATGTTTTTATTTGCTATTTAACACTTATAAATCATCGTTTAAATTCGTATTGTCCCGTGTGTGAGCTCGGAATTTTATTTTAATTATGGGAACAATTCTTGATTACCTACTTAAAATTAATTACGTTATTACCTACGTTAAAATCATTCCTTTCTTTTACATATTATTTTTTCAAAAATAACGTACTCGATCGTGATATTATTTAATAAATAGACGAAGATTAGCGAAGAAATTATATATATATAATATATTTTATATACACATATATTATTTTATATATATATATATATATATAATTTTTATATACATATATTATATATATATATATTATATATACGAATAGAATAGGCTTGTTACAAAATATTCCACGATGATCTGATTATTATTACTATTTCCTCCTATGCAAAAGCGCTGCAATTGAATTCTAATATCAGCAGATTGCGGTTTGAGCATTGTTGCCGGACCGGCCTGTTCTTTTTGCAGCTTAGAGAAACTCCTTACGCCCCTGTACATGTTGGACGTGCAAAATCCTGATCACGTGTTTTTCGAGTCTTTAATAACATTATGAGCTGTACCTTAAATTACTGCGCGCTTCTTCTAATGGTCCTCCTTATAACGTTTTGTCCCTTCTCTTCACCTTGATAATTTGCATCTGTTTCCGGACAGGGCGACATTTCTAGAGAAGTTGTTCGAATTTACAGAGATACAGTATCACGTTGCGTAGGGTGTAATGGCATCCTTATTTAAAAAAAAAAAAAAAAACCTAACCCCTCAATTGCTGCGTGATCGAAATTTTTCATTTAATCTCGTTTATTTAAAGTCTATATTCGAGTTTGATAATTTTTTCTGCGTAAATTTTCATTTTGTCACTTGATGACCGGTTGCAATAAATGATGTATCATCGGAAATAATAGCAGATCTTAGTTCAGTTTAGCGTCGTTCTATGGGTAGAAACCGTAGAAAACCGAGTATCGCTTCGTTCTTTGCGTCGAATTCGGCTCTTTACTCTTTGTAGAATACTATGGCTGTTCTTATGTAGCGCACATTCTGGAATATTAACAATAATTTACTTCCTGTAATCTCTAAAAAATGTTTCTTCTATTTGTCTCTTAACACTTTTTAATTTTATAAATCTCGTTTTGTTCTTCTGAAATTTGTGTTTTTTTTTTTCCATTAACCCTTTCTTCAGTCACGTATCTTTTTACGTGATATTACAAATTTCTAAATTACTGGAGGAGATTAAAATTTAAAATTAGTATTTTTTACACGTAGAAAATTTTTAATGCATTATATGAATATTTTCAGAAAATTCAAAACGTTCTATATCATCAAAATATTCTGACCATTTATTTTAGCACTAAAGTTTGATGTACCGTATAATGGACCATGCAACCGAATCGGTTATTAACTCCTCCCTAGACGTGTCTCGGTAACAAAGAGCGTATATATATATAATCGCTTTCTAAAATTTCAGTTCGTTACGATCGTAGACGCTAATATATAATTGACTTTTCAATCACTCCGACTTCGGATTTTACTTTCCGAAAATTCATTCGTTAATTATATACCACCAATATATTACGAAGTTAATCGGAAATTTGATTTGACACCTATCATTGTCGCTGTATTCGTTGTTTAGGTTAGGTTATAAAGTTAACGGGCAAAACTAAAGTACAACTTATTCTATTTACTCGATCATTTCTTCACTAATCTCGCGCGTTTAAAATTTGTTTAATTAAAGATCGATTAATCGATCGATCGATTTTTAATGTATTAATCGATTCGAAAATTAATCGATTAATTAACTAATTGATCGAGCAATTAACTCGATGAAACAATTAATTAATCAATTGGTTAACGATTTAATTAATTGTTTAAATAATTAGTTAATCAATTTATTAAGCGATTAATTAATTAAATAATTAAATAATTAAATAATGAATAGATTAATTAATGATTACCGTACCTTATTATTGTTGACATTATTATCATTATTATTATTATTTTAAATTTAGGTTGTTACCCACCTGATTTTTTTTTGTTTGTTTCTTTTTCTCGGTTATGTAAATTAGTAGTTATTCATTTTTTTTTTTTCTGAAAATACATCCGAATGTGTAAAAATTATTATTATTTGTTTTTTGCTTTCATTTGTTTGTTTGTTTTCAAGATATTTTGGAAAGACGTTTTAGTGGAATGATCGAATTTCTAATAGCAACAGTTGCTTGAAGAGGGGGTTTAAACAAAACTAAATTATAACAGCAAACCCACGTTAAATTGAACTTTAAGTAAATAACCAAAACTCAAGTAGGTTAAAGCAATCCATTTATACTTATTAGACGTTGAATATGTATATTAGAAGCAATAGACGGCAGAAATATTTAACGTCACACTGGAACACACTAATAGTATGTTATTGAGGACAGAGATGGTTATACAATAAATTCCGTGAAAAAATAAACGATAAATAATGATTTTACATTTTTTGAGGGAATAATACATAGTAATAACTAAATTTAAAATTTAAAATCTATTCTTCGCGTCTACAAAATTCTTCTAGCACCTTTTATATTACAAAACTATTTATTAAAAAATAGGTTTAACAAATGCAAAATTGCATTTAACAACGAGTATATATTTTCTTATTATCAGATTGATTTCAAGGGGGGGGGTTCAGACTGCCAAAACAGTCCCCTGACTACGCCAATGACCAGAAAATGAACAGAACAAAAACGCACTCGATTAGATGTCTCCGTCTTTTTCACTTTTTCAATTTGGTATTATCATTTTTTTTTTTTTTTTTTTACAGGAAATTAAAAACATTTTGGTTTTTGTAATAGTTGTGTATAATGTTTCGCGTATAGTATTGCTTTATAGAATGATTAGATAATTTTTAATGCGGTATCTAAGTATTATAATAATTTAAACTTTTAAATGTGAAAATATATATCGCACGCGTAATAGAAAAGTGTGACATAAGTGCAACCGCTCTTAGTGGCGTTTCGTCATTTTTCCACGGAACAATTAGAAAAGAGTGACACATTATTCATGTAAATCTATGTGTAGATTGTAGTAGTGTGTTTTTGTTGAGAAACGAACGAAGTTTGGTTACGCAATTTATTGCGCGTGTGTCGTCACGATAGAAACAACTATTAGCAGTTATATTTTTCTTCAAACGATTGGTAAAATTACGAGTCGTACAATATGCCGTTTTTCTAGTAGAACACTGTATTTTATAAGAAAACTACTGTCATCAATAAATGAATATGTCGGTACGCAACTGAAAATTTTAATGACGTAATTGCGAAGGGCTATTTTTTTTCGGGTGGGAGGTGTGGGCTCGAATTAGCACGCTTAGAAATCTATTTGATGATTTATACCCGTAATCTAATTTACCCCGTATTATGGTACAATTACCGCGAAAAAACAAATTAAATACCTCTCCTGTAAAATTTTTTTCACTAATGCCGCGCTTTTCTATTATTAGTGCAATATAAAGTCGATGTACCGTGCGGAGGACATCTGAAAGAGTTAATAATAATCGAGTATGTTTAAAATCTAACGGAAACGTCGTTTAGATGTAGATAAACGTAGCGAAATGTACATTTTTATTCCGTGATCGTACGCTACTGCGTCAATTAAACGTGTTACTGTTTAATAAATTATATAACAAAAATAATAGTAGAATAAATTACAGGAAGGGATTAATACTTTATAAAAGTGTAATTTTACCGAATTATACTGTACAGCGATATAATTTATATCGACATGATTTATATTAAACGGTTTCAAAACAGATTAAAGACTTTTCAGCGAATTATCGCTTAAACAATCATAATTGCCGGTATTAAGCCGTTAATATATGAAATAGGGAAACATATTAATACCTTTCTGAGATGAAGAATAACATGTCAATCACAGATTTATCAACACTATATATCATCATCATCCGTATTATCTACGTGATAAAAAAAAAAAGATGTTAACGTGTCTAAACAGTTTAAAACAGTACCGGAGATGATTACTAAAACATATCAAGCATTATGGAATGAATATTTAAGCAAAACAATAATAATTTTACAATATCTGAAATAACATACCGAAAAACTCGCCTACACATTTATCCTAATAATATAAACTTTATATAAATTTTATAAAGTGTATTGACTGGAATACCGCAAACTTAATTGGAATGTTGTTGAATTGTGTCGTCTACGTTTAGATTATCGGTTGCGTCTTCAGATAAATTTTTTCTTTTTTCTCTTTTTCTTTCTATCTGTCTTTGTCTTTTTCTGTTCGATCGATAACAGAGCGCGGATTTTGTGATTGCCGATAATGGATCGAGACAGTCTGGGTGGGTTTCCCCCACCCGTTGACATTTCGGACGATAACGAACAGTCTTCGTGTTACGATAAGTATCGCTACATATAATAATAATAATAATAATGACCATTACAAATAGTGAAAATAATAGTAAAATTGATATTAATTCTTGTAACTATACTAATCCTATTAATAATAATCCTATTAATAATAATCCTATTAATAATAATAATAATAATGGGTGTTATACAAACACCGCAATTATTTATTGCTGGAATTCACGAAGGACCGTTCGTGATATTATTAGAGTCCGCACAAGGCCGAAATATCGGAAACCTACACCCGATTGTTGCGATTTGCCAGCGGTTTGCCAATTTTCCGGGCCTAACATATTTTCAAAGAAATTGAGTGAATAAATTTAAAGCAGTTTTTGACAATATTACGCATGCTAATTCCTTTTTGCTGGACATTTCCCGGAGGAAGGAATTAAATGCGTACGTACCGAATAGTTTATTATACAGATTCGGCGTTATCCGTCAAGTTCCTGTTGATGCGACCGATGAAGAAATTTTGAATAATGTGGAAAGTAACATTTCTTTCGCTCATGTTCGAAGAATTAAACGTAAACAGGATAGTCAATTAATTCCTACGCGTCAGCTGTAGAAATCAAATTTCTTGACAGTACTCTTCCACAACACGTATGTTTGTATAAACCTCGTTTTTCCGTACAACCGAGCATACGCCCTCCAAGGCAGTGTTGGAGATATGGGCACATATCAGCGCAGTGTAGGTCTAAGTCAAGATGCATACATTGTCATAGTGAGCATCACTCTGGTAATTGGTCAGAAATAACCGACGGATCAAATGAAAAAATCAGTCGTGTTAACTGTAAGGGAAATCATTCATCAACAAATCGAAACTGTCCTGTATATATGTTGATCAGCTTAACGTACAAAAAAATCTTAGCGTTCGACAACATCACTCGCAAAGAAGCAATTGAAAAGAAAAAAAATGGATTAAAGTTCTGAAGCTTTCACATACTCGAATATTATTCGTACTAAAAATGAACATCTACGTTTTCCGTTTCCCAATAATAAGCGTTTCATGCACCGTAAAAATAATTCGGTATACACCTACAAGAAATTTCCCAAACTACCCCACTTGTTAAATTTCAAATCTGGAACACTTCCCAGTACCTCCAATGGTGTACTGCTGCGAGCCAACGATGACAAACCTGTCCAGTCGATTCAACGAGACAGTCAACAAAAACGTGTTTCCATTACTTCATCTTCGTCTTCATCCGTTGATAATCCTTCTTCCGCTATCGTCAAGCAGAAAAACAAACAGCGCAGTTTTAAAAAATTAAAACTTCCGATCGAAGTCAAACTATCGTTAAAAATAATAGTAGTAATAGTAATAATAATAGTAATAATAATAGTAATAATAATAATAATAACAAAAGCAATACGTTTAGAAAATAACATTTTAATCGTAATAATTCATATTTCCTTATCATTTAATTGGTTAGCCAATAATAATATGTTTAAATGTGTGCGTGTGAGTGTGTGTGTCTGCATGAGTGGGTTATATATATATATATATATATATATATATATATATATATATATATATATATGTATGTATTTTAGATTCTTACGGAGGCATATTATTTTATTTTATTTATACTTTGGTTTTTTCTTTATTTCTTTTACCCTGATAGGTATAAAATTGAATATACCCTACTCTGCCTGCTTAGACATATATTTCCAATTAGTAACCTCGTTAATTTGTTAACTAATAATAATATGTGTAAGTGTTTGAGTGCGCGCGTCCGCATGAGTGATTGGATACACCCTTCTCTGGTTACATCTGCTTAGATACATATTTCCACTTAATAATCTCATTCGGAATTTTAAATTATCTTTCAAACCGTATAATTGGCAATGTATTCAATCCTACGTATTTTACAATGGGGAACTGTCGCAGTATCTCAATAAATAAACCTAACCTTCAAACATTTCCGGCAACTAATACTTTCGATATTATTTTACTTTCCGAGACATGGCTGAATCCAGATTCTAAATTTTCCTTTAACGGTTATTTCTGTATTCGAGATGATCGATTCGATGGTTATGGAGGAGCGACTATTTTAATACGTAATATCATCCCTCATTACAGTCATGATATTCGATCAATTTTAAATGGTAGTCACTGTAATGGTGTCTCTGCACTTCTATCAAACACGACACTAAAGAATTATTTATACTTTCATTTTACTGCCCACCTTCCTCTTTTTTTAATACAAACTTATTTATGTCATTTATCAACAACATATCATCCGATTACATTTTTTGCGGTGGGGATTTTAATGCTTTGCATTCTTCTTGGGGTTGTAACAGGCGCAACCTCTCTGCCCAAAATATTATAAACATTATTAATCATTCTAACTTAGTACTATTAAACGATGGAAGTCATACCACAGTTTCTTCGCTAAATGGATCAGCAAACGCTTCGGATCTAACACTTGTCTCCAGTAATTTATATCATTGAATAGTACCTGGAGTGTTATTGATAATCCTCTGGGTAGTAACCATCTATCTACTGATGCTTCAATTATTTTCCAGCATACTAGGATGGTGAATAATAAAAATTCATTTTTTCCTTCTTGGAATTTCCCTCACAAAAATACTGTAGATTTCACAAATTTCCTAGATTCATTATGCATTCCAATACTTGATAATTCGTGCTTTGACACCACTGTATACGCTCAATTTGTCAAACATTTATATACCGTTTTAGATTCTTATGCCACTCGGAGGTCGGCTTGAACAAATTTCGTAAACCTATTTGGTGGGATCCTTCGTGCACACCATTTGTTACAAAAACAAAGTGTATATTTTAAACGTTTCCGTAGAAGCAAACTAATTTCAGATTACTTTGCTTATAAGAATCAGGAAGCCATTACACGAGACAGTTCCTTTTATCTAAAAAAAGGGAATCTTGAAAGCAATTTGTAAATTCGATTAATCGTAACACTTCTGTATCTACGCTAAATCATTTGCTGAACACATGCAAATCATACAATTTTGACTGGTATGAAGAATTTGTCAATACAGTAGCCCCGAGTTATGTTACAAACTTGCACGAACTTTTTCCTTCTTATTCATCCTATCCTTATTCACCCAGTCATAATAATACTCAAAGTATACTGTCTGATGCAATTACCTTACCCGAGCTTATGAGTTCACTTTCCTTTAATAAAAAATCCTCTCCTGGTTTGCGACGGAATCACATATACCATTCTCAACTATCTCCTCTGCAACTACAATTTTGTTAAACTGTTTTAATAATTTCTTCCAGACTGCCAAATTTCCAGATGAATGGACTAAGTTCTTTATAATTCCTATTAAAAAATCTCAGTAAGTAAGTAAATAAGTAAAAGAGTATTTACAATATTCAAAATTTACATGAACAACAAATTTAGTATACTACGTGTATCGAAAAATTACATCTCATACCACGTGCATATAATAAAATAGATAATTATACAATTTTTTATCAAACAAAACAAAATATAATTTCAGGAAAAAACCACCACCAAAACCTGAATACACATTATATCGGCCTGTTAAATAAGGATAATAATACTTATTATTAGAATGCTAAACACTAATTACTCCTCATAAATGCTTTTCTATAATATGTAGTGATGGTGCTATCAAGGGAAATAAAACTGTGATCCTTAAAGCAGATATATCTAACTTATTAAAGTTATGGATAATGATGTTATCAGTAAGATGCTAGTGAATGTTAATTCATGTGAAACTGCTCACAATTTTGATATTATTATTACTTCTCTGAACTCCTACCTTATTAATAACATTAGTAATACATCGAAATACGTTACACCGAGTATAAATAACTGGTGGTCACAGGATCTTCAAAAACTTAAAGTTCAAATAAATAAAATTAGGAAAATTAAAAATAAAACAAAAAAACCCTTGAAACTGATAATTACTAATGCTATCTTAAAAATCTTAAACAGAATTTTTTTTTTTTTTTTTATTTTACTGTACCGACAGTTTCCTGTCATAAACAATAATGATCGTAAGTAAAGAAGTAAGGAGAAGGAAGAAATTTGAGTATGGAATGTGAACAAGAGGAGGAAAGTAAAAGAATATTATTAAGCTGGCAATTCCAACGAACAGCCAGATTTGGATCTACAAAGAGGAAAAATATATTAATTTTTTTATTATTATTATTATTATATAATTTATTTCTCGCAGAGTTTAACCATTACACGTAGCGTCCCTGAGAACAATGTAGCCACTTAGGTAATTGGAAGTGCATCGCGGCACCACTTTCTTCGTTTTAGCCGACTGTTGGATCTGACTGGAAAATTTCTAGTAAACATTCGGTGTACCAGTGGATTCGAATGGAACTGGAGCTTTTCGAAGAATCTTCTATATTGTTCCGTATAAACATCCTTCACGTATGAAACGTTCAAATTGTTATGTAATATGTCGTTCGATACAAAGTACGGTGCAGATGCTATTGTACGTAGGATTTTGGACTGCTGTTGTTGTACTCTGTGGAGATTACTTCGACTTGCTGTTCCATACAGTTCTAATCCATATCTCCAAATTGGAGCGATGACCGATAAGTAAACATTCCGCTTTACGGCTAGGTTGAGAATTGATTTACGTCCTAGCAACGGCCGGAGCTGTTTAGCCCTTATTATCACAGATCTTCTTGTGTATTCCACATGATCACGCCACGTTAATCGCTTATCTATATGCATGCCGAGATAACGTACGGACTCGACTTGTGGAATTAATGAACCATCAAATGTCAAGGTTGGACATCTAACACGTCTGTTGGTGAACAGGATGTGTCGACATTTAGTTGAATTGAATGATATGCGCCAAAGACTTGCCCATTTTTCTAGTCGATTCAGATGATTCTGAACCGCAGCGTTTGCATGCATAACATTCATATTAGACGCCAGTATCGCTATATCGTCGGCGAACGTAGCCAGCAACGTTAAATTCGAAGTTGGTACATCCGCAGTATAGATGGAATACAAAACAGGACCTAGCAAGCTGCCTTGCGGTACCGATGATCTGATTGAATGTTCTTCTGAAAACGAGCCATTTATTCTGACAACAAACGAACGTTCAGTCAAGTACGATTTTAGGAGCTGATAAATATCCTCATCGAGAATTTGCCGCATCTTATATAGTAATCCCGGATGCCAGACCTTATCAAATGCCTGAGTGACATCCAGAGTTAGCGAAATTGCATCAACTAATCGGTGACACTGCTGGATCGTAGAGTGCTCCGTACGAAAGCCAAATTGGTGATTCGGTAATACGTCTCGGCTTTCTATAATCGTAGCGATTCGATTTAAGATTAACTTCTCCAAAACCTTCGATAACGAGGATAGTAAGCTAATGGGCCGGTATGATGAAGTCTCAGTCCGCGGTTTTCCAGTTTTATGCACCATGACTATCACCGACTTCTTCCACATCTTAGGAAAATATCGCATCCTTAGAATTGCATTAAAGATATAGCAAAGAAGGATAGCCGCTCTCTTCGGCAACCGTGATAATATTTCTCCGGTAATTTTATCCAAGCCAGGAGCCTTACGCGACGGCATATTACGAAGACATACAAAGACTTCGTTCGGAGAGAAAACCTTAGTAACGTTTTCGCACTGGTGCGGCACACTCAACAAACTTTGTATTCGATCAGAGTGAACCTGGTCACAATCAGGAAACGGGGTAAAAACTGTACCAAGGTGCTCCGCAAACGTATTCGCCTTTTCCTTGTCAGTTTTAACCCAGTTGTTATTTGATCTAATATTATACGGTTCTTCTGGTTGATTTAACAGTTTTTTGACTGAGGACCATACCGGCTTCCCGCCATCATTAATAGATTGCGTGTAATCCATAAAGATTTTGTTCTTATACTCCCTGATTTTATTTTTTAGTTTGTTGTGCATCTCTTTATAGCTGTTGTATAAGGATGGGTAACGATTACGCTGCCATCTTCTTCTTGCTAACCTGCTTTCCTTTATTAATTTTCTTATTTCCACCGGTATATACAGATTTTGATGGGATTTCTCTGCAACGTGATTAGTTGAGTTGATACACGCATATTGTATGAGGCTAGTAAGATTTTTAACGGCTGCGTCAATGTCACCTTTGTCCTTTAGCTTAAGCTTTAAGTCAATGTTATTCTCAATAATACCCGTAAAAATATTCCAGTTGGTAGTCCAGTTTGTAAGTCTCTGTTGTTTGGGAACGATTTTAGGATGTACATCTATAGTGGCAACCACTGGAGTATGATCAGAGGATAGATCAACGACTGTTCTGCATTCCCTGCTATATTTTTGCAGGCCACGAATGATGAAGAAATCTAAGACCTCTGGAAGCCTGTTGAGATGACGCGGCCAATACGTAGGCGTCATTGGAGATAAGATTGCAAGTGCGTTGTCTCTTATAGATTTGTACAGCTTTCTTCCAGATAGATTTACTGTTCTTGATCCCCATATGCTGTTTTTGGAATTATAATCGCCACCGCATATGAACACGTTTCCTAATTTGTTGAAGATTAAGTTGTATTCCATTTGCGGTATGCAAAATCCTGCATGACAATAGATTGCAGCTACTGTTATATCCTTTGCTAGTGTTTCAACGTTAATTGCTACAATCTGGTATGCGAATGTGCTGTAAACGAAATTTTTGTATTGTTTGTACTTATCCTTGACCAATACCATTACACCCCCATGAGCCGTTCCATCCGGATGGTGAGCCAAATATGCTACATAACCCCGAACTTTGAAGCTCTTCTCGCACATGAGATGGGTTTCTGTGATTAGTGCAATATCAATATCGTTTTGCTGGAGAAAAAGTTCAAATTCGTTTCTTTTTTGAGTGATGCCATTCGCATACAAAAAATCAATTATGCAAGCCAAATTGAATTCATATAAACGTTTCATCACAGAATCCAGTGCTTGGGGTAAACCTTATAAATTTTTATCTGGGAAAAACAAACATTTAACATTCCTGAAATCACGCTGCAACATAATAAAATCACAGGCGATTTGGAGAAGTGTGTTGCTTTCTCGGATCATTTTTTCCCATTAAAGATAGACTGTAAAATTAACTCAGCTTATTCCACTGCTCTTGATAGACTTCATGTGTGCCGAGATACCCTAAATCAAGTTTTTAAATCTCTTTGTAACAAGAAAGCTACTGGGAGCGACAGAAACACAAACAAAATACTTAAACAAATTAATATTCATTTTCCTAATTTATTTTTTACCATTATTAATAAATGTCTCGAGTTAGAATTTTTCCCCACTGTCTGGAAGATTGCTGATCTTGTTTTAATACAAAAACCTGCCAGACCACCAACAGATATCACAGCCTACCGCCCAATATCTTTACTTAACTCATATGGGAAAGTCTATGAAAAAGTTATAAACCTATTTCTAACCACAGAAATTATGAAAAAACAAATTTTACATCGAAATCAATTCGGATAGACATTCTCATTCCGCAGAAGGTGCAGTTTGTTTCCTCTATTAGAGACTGTTTAACTGCTGAATGCACACCTTTTGTTATTTCTTTTGATATAAGAGGTGCTTTTGATAATTGTAAATGGTCATCTATTGTTCGTATTCCACAAGATAATGAAGTTAATCCATCCATAATAAACATAATAATAAGTTATTTTCAAGATCGCTTGGGTTGCCTTAAAATTAACTCAGCTTCATCTACTACAACGGTGTCCTGTGGTGTTCCTCAAGGCTCTGTCCTTGGACCACCAACACTTTGGAACATTCTATTTTCTAAAGTACATAAAGATATTGAACTTTTTTGTAATATACTTAACATTGACTGCACTTTAATATCTTATGCAGATGATCTATGCATTTGGAATTCTACTACCGGATACAACAAAATAGCAGATGTGATGCCTAGAAATAGATTTGAAAAAATCCGTACATATTTTCATTTAGTAGATAATACAAATATGGTTCCTAACGATGACCCTGTACATGACCGGCTCTTCAAAATAAGACCTTTTATTACCGAAATAAGAAAAAATTTCAAAAAACAGTGACAGCGGAAGAAAGATCGGCAATAGATGAGATTATGATACCGTTCAAGGGTCGTTCTGTCCTAAAACAGTATATTAGGAAGAAACCCCATAAGTGGGGTATAAAAATGTTTGCTTCGGCTTCTACATCTGGTATTGTTCATGATTTTGAAATATACGTTGGGAAGAAAACAATACCAGATGAAAAGAAGAAATTAGGGATAAGTGGAGATATATCGGTTGATCGAGAGCATACCAAAACATAAAAATTTTAAGGTGTGTTTTGATAATTGGTTTTCGTCTCATTCGCTGATTCGAGAATTGAAATTATACGGGATTTTATCTGTAGGAACTGTACGTCCCTATAGACTTTCAAATTGTGAATTTTTATCAGACACAAAATTAAAAAAGAGAGGACGTGGATCATTTAGTGCCAGATTGGATAGTAACAATGATATCTTAGCGCTCAAATGGTTTGATAATAAATCAGTATATTTAGTTTCAAATTATGTTGGTATAGACCCTATTTGCAGTGTTCAGCGGTGGTCTGTTGGCGTAAAAAGGAAAATTTCAGTTCCACGACCAGCAATAGTAAAAGAGTACAATGAAGCAATGGGTGGAGTCGACTTGCATAACATGCTAGTGGAATTATATCGAGTGAACTTCAGATCAAGACGATATTACATGAGAATTATTTTCCACATTTTAGACATGTGTGTAGTCAACGCTTGGCTATTATACAGGCAAGATTGTGCATTAATGAAGGAAAAACACAAAGCCCTTATTGATTTCAAACTAGAAATTGCTTTTTCCCTTAATGAATCGGGATTAGGGAAACTTATAAAGCGTGGAAGACCTTAAGCCCTGTAGTCGCCAAAAAAAGAAACAGAGGAACTCGTCCGGTGGATTCAGTAAAACTGGACTTGCAAGAACATTTGCCACTTCCACAGACCAGTAGGAGAAGGTGTGCATACTGTTCCAGAATATCAAGGACCGCATGCAGTAAATGCCAGGTTTCTTTATGCTTAAACTTACATAATAATTGTTTTATTGCGTACTATCAGTGAAAAATGCTGTTTTTTTCGTAATATATATCATTATTATTATTACTATTATTATTATCAACGAACAATTGTATACATTTTTAAAATTTTCATACTTATTCATATTCCCTAATCTTGTTTTTGGTTTTATTGTAGATATATATTTTTTTAAACATCGAATTACATTATTATTGGCAATAAAAGTTTTTATTGTAAAATAATTTCTTCCTAATTTACTAATTACGTATGCCCATTGTATACTTTTGGACACACCAAAATTAACTTTTTACGTATGAACTAAATTTCGAAAAATAATTTAAAAATATCTTAATTAGACCATTTTTAAGTATTTAAAGTCACAAAAAATTTTTTTTCATGTGGGATCCATGCGCGGGCATGAAAGGGTAAGCAGACCAGTTTGTTGTAAAAAGTTTCACAACTACATATCAGTCAGCATATAATAACTTCTTATTTATTTATAACAAATGAAGGTTCTCACCATATAAACTTCCTATTCTCCGTAAATCATCTAAACGATTCTCCAATTATCGCAACTTAATTATTCCTTTGTCACCCTCTCCTTATTTTTCCGGTCCATTCTCTATTAATAATATAAAATTAGAAATTAAGAAACCTTTCATAAATCTATATATATCCTCCTACTGGTTTTAATACTTTTATTTTTAATAGTTTACCGTGAAAAACACTGAACGGGTTTCCTTCCGATTTATACAGATAGTTCCAAGTCTAATAAAGAAGTTGCTGCTTTCGTAGTTCCTTCTTTAAACATTATTAAGAAATTCGTTCTATTACATTTTTCTTCGATTTCTACAGCCTAGATTAAATATACCTAAGCGTTAAAATACATTTATCAACAACGTCCAGCTTCATCAGTTCTTATTCTTACCGATTATTCGAAAACCTGTTTAACCGCTCTAAAATCTCTTTTAATCCCCGTGCATCGCCTTATATTTATATAAAATCCGAATTTTGGTTTCCTCCCCGTTAGAATCTGGTATTTTTATTAGGTTCTCCTGGATTCCAGGACGTTCTGGTATATTTGACAATACTGTTGCTGATGCAGAAGTCAAGTCCGCTTCGAATATATGCTTATTCCTTATACACCTTTAACAGATCTTTTGTGTCTCATTAAATTTGCTCATAAATAATACTGGAATAATATTTGGTCCAATATCTAGCTCCATATTACAGTTCGATTCTAATACCCATAAAATCGTGGTTTAGTGATATAATAAAAGTACCAAATAACATACTTGGATGTTTTATTACTACTTTATGCAGATTAACCTCTTCCATCGTCCCTATATCAATATAATGTTATAAATTCTAATTTTTATCCTCATCCATCCGATGACAACAAAATAGCAGATGCGGATCGTGTATTTTTGGAATGTTCTTACTACACAACAATCTTTATTATATAATTAAAAATTACACATCTCTCAAAGTACCATGACCAATAAATATATCTTACTATTAATCGTATTCATGTATATTTAACTATTTATAATTATATTGCCTCAACTAATATTAATGTTTAACATATTCATTTTAATAATTTTATACCAATTTGGGTGAAAAATCCTATGCCCATTATAAAAAAAAAAAATAAAAAAAGACTCTGGTCAAATCGTATTACACGAATTTGAGACCGAGACCAAAAAAAAAACCCAATGTGTTACTCTTTTCGTTAAAACACGTTAATCAGAAGTTAACGGAACTCGATTATATTCAAATCGATATTAATTAATCGTCGTATAAAAATATTTACGAATACACGCTGTTATCGAAAAGTTAGATAAAAAGCAAACAATTCTATTCTTTCACAGCTTTTAAAAACTCGTACAGAAATATTCACTTCGTTTCCTACATATTTTAACCGAAATTAGAAATTTGAACAGCGTTGAATTTTAAAAAATTAAATAACCAAAAAAAAAAGGAGTTAAAATCGTTAAATTTTTTTTTTAATTTTATTATTTTTTTTTTTTCGTTGTACCGGTATAAAATACCACAACCAACGGTGCTAAAAATAAAGACGAGGGAAAGAAGTAAAAGGAGGATAGGAAACAATAAAGACAGAATTAAGTATTAGACCAACGACTCCGACGAGTCGACTAGCCTAGGAGGATTGAGGATAAGATTAAATCACGTTGAATCAGATTTATTATATTTAGTTCTTCTTTTCAATCGTGTCGGGGGATTGCCCGGCAATGTGATCTTATACATTCTGCTTATGTTTGGATTTGCGCTATTTTGTAATTTATCGAAAAATCCCTTGTACTGTTCAGCGTAAGTTTCTCGAATGAATGGTATGAGAAGGTCATTATGAAGCGTTAAATTTGAAACATATCTCGGCGCGGACGTGATTTAGTATTTTCGACTGTTGTTGCTGTATCCGTAATAAACTGCTTTTACATGTGGTATTCCATATTTACAGATCGGCGCAAAGACCGTTAAGTATACGCATCTCTTGACATTCGAGTTAAGCCCTGATTTTTTCCCCCACAGCAACGGGTGCAACATTCCGGCACGAGTAATTACAGATTTTCTTGTCTGCGCCACGTGGTAACGCCACGTCAGCCTCCTATCCGTGAACAAACCCGAGTATCGTACCGAGTCTGTCTGCGGAATTTCAGTGTCGTCGATTTTTAACTTTGGACACGTTACTTGCCGATTGGTAAATGTGATGTGTCGGCATTTTGCAGGGTTAAACGATATGCGCCAACGCTGTGCCCACTTAGTTAGTCGGTTTATTTTGAACCGCCGCGTTTGCATAATCTGGATTTAGATTAGACGCGAGGATATATCGTCGGCAAAAGTGGCCACAATTGTTAAGTTTGAAGTGGGTAAGTCGCTGGTGTAGAGAGAGTGCAATAGCGCGGTCCAAGTAAGCTACCCTGATATGTAGGAAGTTCGAAAAGTATTTTAAGTCATCATCGAGCGGACGTAAAAGAATAAAATATAAAAAAAGTGTATATGCAATGGAAAAAATATATCGAATAAAATGTAAGAAAATACTTTAATCGCGAAAAATTGTAAAGTGAAGTAACAGATTTAGTTATAAAATAATTAGTGAATGTGCGTAAAGAAAAATTAAAAAATCAACCGTGTAAATTTGATACATAAATATAATTACGTAGAGCCGGGAAAATAAGAACTTTTTAATATCGAAAATTGATTAAATTTATAATATATTTCTTTAAACAAATTTATCGTCGAATTTAATCGAATTACTTTTATCTGCTATTATTATTTCCATTTTTTCTAGTAGTTTTATTTTATTTTTATTTTTTTTTTTTATCATATTTTTTCGTAGGTAAAGTTTTTTCTAATTTCGTTTAATATGATCGTTCTTTACAAAACTATTACACAGAATTACGCTGAATAAATCGAACTATACGGAACTGAGCGTGGTTATTCATCCGGGAATTGCGTTAGATTAAAAGAAAAAAATTGGTTTGTTCTTGATACTCTTAGAGAGAGATTATTTACATCGTTCCCTACATATTTTGCCGAAACTAGAAAGTCATTTACCGGTTCCGATAAATGTAGAAAAAACACTCTTATACATACAGTTGTCACTAATTACTAAACCAGAAAATTGCGTCATAAATCGATACACAAAACTATCGTTTATTTCTGATATAATAAAAGAACGCCTCACTCCGCCGGTAGAATTTGATAACAATCATTTTAATCTGTTGGACAAGCATTATATTAACGAAAAAGTTTAAACATTTTCTCAAATTATAAATTAAAAAATCTTAATATCCACACAACCGCGACAAAGATTAAAGTTTTTTCTAACTAAAAATTCAAGTTACGATATATTACGTTAAATACCTACGACGTAAGAAGAATTTTTCTACAAATTGACCATATTTTTAGACAACATATAAAGCGTCCCTGATCTAGGTTCAATTTTTCCCGATGTAGGACTTTAAATACTTGATTATAACATCGTTATAGTTGTATAAGTAACGGGGATATTCTAGATTTTCTCGTTTCTGCTACTAATTTCATAAGGTGTCTAAAACATTTCGGGCCCCAAGTCACATTTTCAACCTCGGCGGTAACAGACACGTGTCAGTCGATTACTACTGGCGAATATGGTTATGATAAAAGATTCAATGTCATTCATTTCTAACTGACATCTAAATTTGTATCTCGATTGAAAGTTGAATTTTTATTTAAATAGCAAGGATATTTTGTAGTTTATTTGTGATGTAAAAAAAAGTTATGATTGACACTTTCATAAACGATTTTTTTTATTATCTAATTAATATAAAGTAATTTCGAGTGCGTGGTTAATAATACCGAATAATGGACGTTTCAGATGAAAACTTTACGCTTTAACGTATAAACATGCGTTTTTTTTTTTTTAGGTTTTATAGCGTTTCTAAAAGAAATGGAAAATTTTGATGTTAACCACAGTGGTTCGAAAGTGATATTTATTAATATAGTATACAAATTAAATGAAGTTTGTGTGTTATCACATTTATACAAAAAAAAAACAAACATTAAATGAAATGACTGATACGTGACTGAAAGTGTAAAATAATAATTGCGAAAAAAAAAAGTGGCGATTGTATTTAAAATAGCTTCGTCTATATTCTGAAAGCACCGACAGTGGATTATAATATGCAGAAGATTTATGTTTAATGTCCATCTTTGTTCATGTATACGCGATTATATTTACTGTTTGTGATGACACGTTTCGCTTTAAAAACTTTAACTGGTCACAAAGTTCCGGCTGAAATCGTAAGCAGCCTCGAACGTGTCCTTCAAATTTTAGGAAGCAAAACATTCGCAGCTCTAATTCATAATAACTATGCGTATAGTTCATAAATTTCCAATCTAGTAGCTATTATCTAAAAATGTTAAATTACGCGACTCTAACCAACCAGCTAAAATAAACGCAGTTATAAAATAAACGCAGTTATTTTAATCGAATTAAAATGCTACAAACTTATTAAAACGATAACAAAGTACTAGAAGAAAATTCAGAAATATGGTAAAGCTAAACAAATCAAACTCATCCGCTGAAAGTATTCAGCATTCGGACGAGAAACTTCCAAGGCAGATGAGCATACTCTAAATTCGGTTAATGTTAAAGACATATTCGAGCATATTCGACACTTCTTTGAACCCATCTTGTAATTTATAGAAGTTCGCTGACAAAAATAATATGGGATTTTTTTGTCGAAGACAAGCTTTCGGCTTCATACCTCAGCACTGGTATAATGCACTGATCAAACAATTTAGCTCGATTTGCTGAACTAATTTTACTTTATAGAATCTTCTATATTCTCCTTTTAACTTCCTGTGTGTGTGTGTGATTATTTTTCTCCGTTGTAAATACATTATTCCAGCACATAGACTTGTAAGATTTAATTACCGATTAATTCTATTCTTGACTATGTGGATGTAATTATTATGTGATTATCGATTACAGATTTTTTTTTATAAATCATACCTTAGTTAGACTAAGCAATACAATCCCGGACTGGAATTTATTATACTTTATGCTTATGAAGCGAAATTTTGCAGCCAGTGACTATAGTTTCAATGTCTAGATTTCGATTTTGATCCTATTCCATAAGAAGTGAGAGTTAAGATAGATAAAAAATAAAATTTCTCTCTTTCGAAAATTCCAATATGGTAGGCACTCATTGAGAAATTACAATAATAGTTAACGTAACTTATTCTAAAAAAAAAAACAAAACAAAAAAACCCTAGAATGAATAAACAAGTTGAACATTTTTTGTAAAATGACATTTTTAAACTTCATTTTTTTCATTTATTTATTTTTTATTAGCAATGTTTAATAATATGAACCGATTAAACGATACACCGTGGTAAATTTTATACTTAATTAATTTCTCGATCGTTGCTCTATCTACAAGGTTATACATTGACTTATAGTTTAGCATTAGGTACTTAGATCGCGCTGAATTTGGTAATAAGATGATTTTCGATAAAAGTGCTCGTAATGTATGTATCTAAAATGATTTTTACACAGACATTTTACTAATTACAGTCATCGAATATAATGTTAATAAAAACGGTACCTGTTTCATGCGCACTGATACGTACTGCGAAAATGAAGGAAAACCTAAAAATAACTTAATTCCTAAGCATTTTTTTTTTTCATTAGCTAACCTTCAAGGCCATCTTTATCTTCAAGGCCATCTTTATCTTCAAGGCCATCTTTATCTCCAAGGTCATCTTTATGTTCAAGGTTGGCGAATAGTAATTGGAATTACTTTTTGTCAACATCGATATGTCCCAAATATTACAGCTTCTGTGTTTCGATACACTTCACTAGTTCAATTTGTTACCTAGTCTGTTCAACACATCGGTATTCTCAACTTTTTGAATCCGTGATATATTTAGTATACGTCGATAGCGATACATCTCAAATTATTTTCTAATATCCGATTTACTATTTAGCATTCTCAACGAATTAGTAGTGTTAGTATTAGGACGGAAAAAAAAATTAGTATCTCAGGTGTCTGATTCTCATCAATTTTTACTCTTGACGCGTGAAAAGATTAAGCTACGTACCACAGGTTTAGAAGTGCGGGTTTCTTCCAGTATAGTTCTGTAAAAATTTGATACGCGGTTTGAATTTTCCCCCTTTCACACGGATCAAGCATCGCTGTTTGTAAAGGAATACAAAATGAAGACAGGATAAAACTTGGATACCCGCAAGAAACGCATCGATTGTTCATCGAAGCACGTAATTTAATAACACAGATCGGAGAAGAGCAATAATGCAGTCTAGATGGATTCTCGGAGTCGTCATTAATGAAATCAATTAAGCAAATTGCGTTGTACAGAAGACAGGACACTGTAAGTGATGATAAAGGCGAATATGAAAAAAGAGTGAGCGGTATATAATTAAGAGTAGTATAAACATCGTAACTGATGACGCGAATAGCGGTAATATCGACGATGAATTTGGGAAAACAGTGTCGATGTTATTATGAAGAAAAATTAATCCAATCGATAGTGTAAAAAAATTTTTAAGTTGAAAGTAGGATATAAAATGGAAATATACGTTTAATTCTTATATTTAAAATAAAATATCGCAAATAGATAGTTTTCGCGAATTATATTTACTACTATATTGCGTTGCCTATACTACTGTAAACCTAAATGAGCAAAAGGATTTCGGTTAGCCCGGAGATGAGGAACAGAAAATCAAGAGTGTTGCAGCGTGCAAGATTTGAATACAGAGGATAATTAAGTAAACGCGATGAAACTTAAATAACGCAACGCGGATGCAATGAGTTAACGCGGAAAATCGGAAAAAGGAAAAAATCACACACGGAATCACTGAAAGTGCAGTACGAACAACGACGTATAATAAGATGGATTAACACATTAAAACAAAAATTAGCTTCCGTATTCAGGTAGACTCGATAGATGTACTAAAAGTAACAAGAGGATAAATCAAAATGCATAGTTCTACAAAAGTCAAAATATATTTTATTGCATTCTTGGTAAAATCGCTAACTTGGATAGTTAAGAAATATCAGAATAATCAAAAACATTCATCGACTAGCGGCGGAATATACGGTCAGAACCTGCGCAATAGAATCATAATGCTAAATCGATTTAATGAAGCTAAATGACGTGTAGGAAACGAACGAAATTTCAGAATAAATAAAAGAATGTACCAAGGTGAATACTTCAGCCCACTATTGTATTGTATGGTCCATGATAATGCTAAATGGATTTAACGAAGCTAAATGACGTGTAATGAAGAGCATTGCAGAAATAGTGGTAAATAAAAGAATCTACCAAGGCGAATATTTCAGCCCACTATTGTATTGTATGGTCCTGAATTCGTTACCAACCGAAACTAATACCGAGTTTCGAATAATAAAGTAAACAATTTTTGGAAGCTCACGAAACAAAGGGAAACATACGGTCATTAAATTAATTAATTTAAAAATATTATTGGGTTTGTCGAATAAATAAATTTTATTTATAGTTTTATTATTTTTAATTTAATATATATATATATATTAATATATATATATATATATATATATATATATATATATATATATATATATATATATATATATATTACAATATTTTTACTGCTAAGCACCTTACATTTAGCTCTATATCAATCTGCCTTGTGTGAGTGCTGTTCAGTCATACTGGTGCAGCATATTTGGCCGCTGAGTATATCAGCACGAGGGCTGAAATTCTTAGGGTAGGAGCACCCCATGTTGTTCCTGCTAATTTATGAATTACATTCGTCTGTGTTCTGATTTTGGCGGCAGTGTTCTCAAGGTGTTTACTGTAGGTTAGTTGTCGATCCAAAGTTAGTCGCAGATACTTTGGGTAGTCTTCGAGCTTGGGAGCATCCTGCGCCTGGTAACATTGTTTATATAAACAGTGGCTAAGAATACGGGAAACAGTCGGCGAACTGTGTTGTGCACCTCACGCCACATGGATAGCAATATGTCAAACACGTAAAGTATTAACAAAACTAGATAACCGTCTTCACTAAAAAAATATTTCCCCCGTTTTTTCTACATTTATGTGGAACTTCCATCTTTTATAATATTTGAAAATAGTGTTTACAGCTTTTTGTAAGCGGTTATATGTAGTGTTTTTCCTTTATGAGGTGCAGTATAATACTAAGTTATCCGCGTACAGTGCTGCCTGCACAAAAGGTAATTTTGGAACATCATTTATTAGTATTAAAAACAAGTATGGTGGTGCAAGGACGCTTCCTTGTGGTACTCCAGCGGTGAGTGTTTTAAGTCAGTCACGTAGGATATTCGATTAGTTGAGTAATCTTTAGATTTATTTAATAAGCGCTAGAGGGTACCGAAATTTAATCATTTTGTATAAAACGCCGTTACGCTAATATGTATCGAGAGCTTTTTCTAAATCAATTAGGAGCATACAAGTGACCATATTCAGGTTGAAGTTATCGGTAATTAACTGAGATGTTCTGGCTAGCTGGTGCGTTGTAGAATGACTGACTCTGAATCCGAATCTCGTAATATATTTTGGCTCGTTCAATAAGTTTTGAAACTTGTACACTATGACTTTCTCAGAAATTTTACCTAAATCATAATCACACTTATAGGACTTATATTGTTAATATTACTGCTATCTTTGCCTGGCTTAGGTAGAACTATAACTTAGTAAAATAAATGATGGCTTTACGCGAGATAATTTCGATCATTGCCACAGAAATCTCATCGCCCACGCGTGATGTTTTATTTCTCAGTGCCCTAATGTGTGTCTGCTTATTTACATCTGCATGATTGCTATTAGGATTACTTAACGCGTTCTTGACTGTATTATTTACATGAATGTAATGAGTGGATAATATAGCGCCTTCGTTAGACTTATGGATGAAATATGGTGGGCGAGTAATTCGAGTTTATCACTTATTTTGTACACTGGCATGTTTTTAGTCGGATCAGTAATGGTAGGTATTGACAACTTTTGTTTAGTTATGTGTTTGTATACTTTCCATAAGTTATTGCTACTTGGTTGGATCGGACATAAATAATTATTCCACGTAGTATTTTTGTGATGTTTTAATAATAATTTAGTCAATTTTGATAAAAATATTCAAGTTATTCTTGTGGTGTGTATTTTTGTCTATGGTAGTTTTTAAAAGAAATAATTTGTCGGACCTAATGAGGAATGGTATTTCGAGTGTAATAAACGTGAGGTGTAAACTTTGGATGTTACAATTTGCACAGCTTGTGTAATTAATTTCGAAAATTTGTTGACTCACGGGAAAGTATCGCGTAGATTTAAGTGTTGATACATGTGCTGCCGAAACCCGCGCCCGTTTGAAAAATGCCTCGGTTGATGGAGCAACAGATATTAAATTAGACGTTGTTATGTAAGGAATAATTGGCTTATGATCAAATGATAGCGAATGATGTTGGAGGAGTAATTTTGTCGAATCACTTGGTTTTCTGTTGTGCTGTATAGGGTAATAAGTTGTTTCGGATGGTGATAGCATGTGCGAGGCTTGAAATAAAACATGGCCAGCAGGATTACTATTGCATGAATTCCATACCGGATGTTTAGCATTTAAATCTCCGATAATAATTACTGTTGAAAATACTATTTAAATCATGTATAAAGCATTTTATGTTTTTAGGGTTTCTGTAAACACTAAATATACACACATTACTGTTGTCAATGTCTACTTCAACCCAATACATTGCAATGAGTTTGAGCATATTATAGGCAGTGCGTGATGTTGCAGTTTATCTCGGATCAGTATAGCAACGCTTTCGCTAAGCTTAGTTTTGTCATCACGATACACACGATAGACATTTACTCATTTTGTTTCGCATATAACTGCGATGTCTATATGATTCTCGCTTAAAAAATACATAAATTCGTTCATTTTGGGTTCGATGGATTTTGCAATCCTAATAAACATAATTTTATCGTCATGTGGAGAGGATTCTACTCGCAGAAGTATGTTAAAAATGAATCAATAACGACCATAAATAATTTGTGAGAGAATCAACATTTTTTTTAGATTTTTCTAATTCTCCAATATTATAGCTATCGAGCACATCACCAGACTTTGACGCTCGATCATCCAATTCGACTACAAAATGACCCCACCCGACAACACCTGACTCACCACACGTGAAATGTGAAATATCTTTTATAACGAAACAATTTGCATTCCTCCCTCACATACAGATAGTGAAGTAATGGATCAAAATAAAAAAGCAGGTTCTGAAATCCCAGGTCCCTACAACCCCATGTCAACATGTTTCAATACATAAAAAGATGATTAAAAAATGTTTTACACGTATAATGCGTAATTTATTTTCGATAATATATACACGACGATCACGAACAAATTATTACTACGATACTGGAGTATATATATATATATATATATATATATATATATATATATATATATATATATATATACATATATATAGTAAAAGTATGTGTGTAATGAGAACGTTATAAATAGTTGTACAATCGTTTAAATATCTTCTTCTATTGTGTATGTATTTTACATTTTTATTCATTTAAATATTAAATTAAAATATGTCTCTTGTGTTTCGTAAATACAAATTTTCTTAAAAATGTCGTTTAATTTATTTATTCGTTAGCTGTTTTAATAAAATGACCGAACGTTTCGTCTTATTAAAAGAAAAAAAATATGATTTCAATATAAAAAAATTCATACAAAATTGTACATAAATGCGACGTAATGTTTATATATAAAATAAAAGTATTAAAATTATTTTCGAAATGTGAGTTCCTAATACACAAAAAAAATTCGCATACTCTTAGATCAACGTCAGATTAATTTTTAAAAATTGACCACGTGGTGTTTCTGAATTTTTTCCCCCGAAAATATTATATTAGACGGATTTCGATAATATAAAATTCTGAAAATTTTCGAACGACTTAAGTATTGTAAATTTATAAATTTATTCTAGATTAATTAAAGGGTAACTTAACGTATAAAATATTTTGCTCCGTTATGAAAAATCCTATACGTGTATACACGTAATCGGCTTTAACCTTTTCATGCCCACACATAGAGCCCACAACGATAACAAGTTTTCCGGAGTTCTAGATGATCGAAAAGGTTACGATTAAATTTTTTTTAAATTTTTTTTTATAAAAGACTTAATACGTAAAAAGACAAAATTACAAAAGAACGGGCATATGTGATCGGTAAATTATAAGGAACTTATTTATAAAAACAATTTTAATTGTCGACATTGGGTATATAGTTTGTGCGGGATATTCCAACTAGAAAGTTATATCCAAAAAAGTATACATTGGGCATGCAAAGGGTTAATAAGAGTGTATCCAAAAAGAATACATTGGGCATGAATGGGTTAAGTGACATTGAAATAATATTTCAAACACAGCTGTATTTTATTTATTTAAGAATAAAAAATTATACTTCCTAGAATCGTTCGTTAAGCGCTACTTTCCATTTTTTTTTAAACTATCAACAATTTTTAAGAACAAGTACTTACCTTTTGCGTTATCAAATAAATATTTCGTTTAATCTTTTTATCGAGTTGCGCAACTAAGTTTGCAAAATTCGAGGAAGTCAAAAGATATATAGTACACATATTCTCATATACAATTGTATTATATCTATAACACACATATTCTCATATACTTTTAGATTGTGGAATGTAGTGATTTTTATTACTTTAATTACAAAAATCAGTTAAATTGATATTTAAATTTATAATATGTGTTTTTATTTTTAAATCTTTATTTTTATGTAAATTTAAATATCCCTTGATAATGGCGTAGTTGCTGAAAAGTTTTGTGAATTTCAAAAAAATATAGTTTTAGTGATTTTAACTGATTTTTGTAATTAAAGACTCTCATATACAGTTGTATTATATCTATAACACACATATTCACATACACAATTGTATTATATATATATATATATGTTGGAAGAAACTCTGAATAATTAATCACAATAATGCAACTTCGTAACTTAAGAAAAAATAGTATTGACAATTTAATCCTTGAATAGTATTTACAGCGTTTCGAGGATAAATAAATATTTAATCAGTGCGCAATTACGTAATAATTCGAAAAATTACGAAGGCATATTTAATTAACTGCGGGTTAAAGTTTAAATATAAAAATTTAAATTTAAAACATAATTATAATCGTAATAACGGCGAATCGCGCGTTGAAATTTTTAGTGAAACAAGCACTTAAAGTTTTATGCCTTGCGAATGTGTATGTTCACGGTTGCTACATATCATCATTAGTCTACTGGATCACCAATTGATACGTTCTGAGGTGATTAAATGATCGTGAAGGAGCTCAATTCTCTCCCAACACACCAGTCGTTACATAGCCGCATTTAAAATGACCCTCGAATACTTCATTAATCGAAATTTATGGTAATAAGTTGAAATTCGATAATAATGCTAATAACTATTTACAGTTGTTCGAAATAAAATTTGTCGCGTAATAACTTAAAATTTTGTACGGATTATTATATTCGCCATCGTACTTGGAGTAATTTTTTATCGATTATTACGTCATCATCGCGATCTTTAAGATCGAATATTTATTACGTTAAAGATCGATTAAACTATAAAGTTTTATTTATTTATTTTTTTTTTTAAGAGAAAAGCTTTTTCGTTTTTCCGTTAAACTGTCGAAAATAATTTCAGCGTAGTTACGTGTACAGATTAAGGATAGCCAAGTTGGAAAAGCACGTAGAATTACCTATACAGCTGTTGATACTGAATGATAAAATTAAAAATGACGAATTACGGAATGTGTATTTAAATCGGTATAGAATTATCGCGAGCTAAATAATAATTTTATAAATTTAAATAGATACCGTTCTAACGAATCGATAATATATAGTCGATATGCGGAATACGAAGAGGCGAGACGCGATTAAATTAAAAATTAAATTATTCGTATTGATAAAACGGCTATTCAGAGACGATAGCGCCTCGTACGATGGTCGAGATAATGGGCTAATTTTTCTACGCATCGGACGAGGAAATACAACATTGATATTTGTAGGATACGAATTACGAGTTAATCTTCCTTTTAAAAAAAAATTAATAATTTTATTTTATATTTTATAAAATAATAATTTCGTTTCGTACGGCGTCCAGGAAAAATAATTTATATCGATAGTTTTTAAATTATCGATATTTACAAACATCGATGTCCGGTTTTTCGTCCGGTTGACGTTTTCCGCCTTTTTTATCGAGATCTTCGTTTCCTATATTTGATGAAATTCTAAAAAGTGAAACATAATAGAAAACAAAATCCACATAATATTATTAACACTTTCAGTCGTAATATCCCCCTATACGAACTTATACATATATATATATATATATATATATATATATATATATATATATATATATATATATATATATATATATATATATATTATAACAGAAGACAGTACGAGATGTTTCAATCGTTAAAACTTATTTAGTCATGAAAAATATATTACACGTGAAACAGTACTTTTTATTTTTTCAGTAATTTTCTCGAATTATTATTACGTGGCGCGCCCACGGGTAAGAGGGCTTAGAAAAGTATAAAATACATATCAAGAAGGCAGCTCCGAACAATTTCCCAGCTAAAATGATAGTTGAAACAGAATAGAATATTTGAAAGAGCTTACTACTAATAAAACTACATCTTGAAGAGCCTGCAAAACAGTCCAGATTGCAAAAAGTACTGTTAAAAAATACTCCTTACATTCTGTTTGCTAATGACATTGAAAATCCAGCTGACTTTGCAACACAAATTAAAAAAAAGTAACCCTCGGTTGGGCCTTTCGGCATATCTGACCCAGATCGTGATTATGCCTTTTTTTTGTTTTTGTTATTACTTGTTTGGTTGTTGTTCATGATCGTTTATAGTTTGTTTTGCCTGTCGAATTTTGTTACACATTCGGCTGTGTATATATTTTATTCACTTTTGTTAGGAATTTATAATTTTTTTTTGGGGGGTATGTTTGAGCCCACCACACATATCAATCCTGGGTGCGCCATTGTTATTATGATTTTATTTTAATGACATAATTACAACTAGCCGCGAGAGGTCATCTAGAAATTGTTATGAACAGTTTCAGAATTTGATTTAAAAACTTAAGAAAAAATCTTTGACAACACTTCAACCTTCTCTCGATCATCTCTAGAACATGTACCATCGGGACTTCTAATGTGCGGAAAAGGTTGTATTGGCCGAAGCTCGAATTGTTTTCCACAGGCTATCGTCTCGGAAGTTTCGAGGGAGATAATTCTTGTAAATAGCGTTGTAGAGATTCATTTTTAATTTCTCTAATTAACGAATTAATTTCTTTCGATTTTTGATTTAATAAAGACTTTAGACTGTATTTTTTTTAGTTATGCGCCATTTTTCATGAATGTTTCTTTTTTTCTTGAACCAGAGTCAGAGTGTGACGCAGTAGGTTATTTACTTGTTCGATATTTGTAATTTGCGGTGAAGATATCCACCCTCAATGCGCTGAATAGTTTTGAGTAAAATACTGTATCGTTCTATCTACATCACTTTCATTTTTCGATGGTAATTTTAATTTTTGAGATCGCTATCTACAGCTTCCCGAAAGTTAGTGTATTTATGTTCTTGCTTATTACACCTGTATTTACCGTCACAAAGCTCTGATTTCATACCAGATCAAAGAATGTTTTAGTCCCGATATTGCGCATTTTAGTAAAATAAAAAAATCGAGTGCATCTGGTTTTTTGTTTTTATCGGTTGGCCAATTGCTCACCTGTAGCAGCACATGCCAAAAATTTATCTTGGATTATTTTGTGTAATTAGCTGCCCTTTGCGTTTGTAAATCTTGACAGCCCCCCCATCTTTAATAAATCAAAATGTATAATTTCGTGTACAAAATTTATAATGCATGACTGAAAAGGATGAACCTAAAAAGTTTAATATTCGGTATGCAGTTGTGTTATATCGCATTATTGTTAATGAAAATTTATGCATTACGCACGAGTACATATCACATAACAACGCACACACATACACACACACACACACACACACTATCTGTCCATTTATATAAAACTATATCTAATATCCATCGTCTTTTATCTATGTGTAAATATATAACCAAAGTAATGTCAGCAATGTATATCGATATATATTTTTAGTAATATTTGGGATGTAAGTTTTGAGCAAAATTCAGCTCGTTCCGATGTATATTCGTAAACTGATTAATTCATCCAAAATGTTTCAACCCTTATTTGTAGTATAAGTTTTTTTTTTTTTTAATTGGGTTTCCATACAGTGTACTCATGTCAAATATTATGAAATTAATAAGAAGGGCTGTTTATAATGTACGTAGATTGAGAAGAAATGTAGAGATGAGTAAAATTAAATAATTATATCATAAACTAAAATATATGAACATAGTGGGTATTTTGAAGAGCTAAGAGAAATGCAATATTTAAAGCCACGAAGAGCTTGATAAGAAGAAACACGAAAACTACTAGAATAAGAATATTCGAGGATAACACGCATCGCCCATTAAATTAGTATATCCGTAGAATTAGAAGAACTAACAAGTTTCAACTTACGTAACGAAGCAGGAATACGTTTACAGACGAGTCTCAGTTGACAAATGGTGGTAATAAATCTGGTCGTTTCAACTTTAACATTGTAGAACTATCGATTAACAGGTCTTGCAGTATAAAATGGATCAGAGAGTAATTTTTTCTAGAATTTAACGTACGCTAGGAGATCTACAGGAGGAGTATAAGAATGTTCCTAATGTAACCGTTTAAGTAACTAAATGATCAGCTAGATTATTGCAACAGATACCGCTATGGCCGGAGATCCGAACAAATTCAAACGTCATTCCGAGCGAGCTTAATTGGCATATATATATAGAGATAGAAATTTGGTAAATAATTGACGGTAAACGAGAACTGAGCTGGAAGTGTGCAGTAATGCCAGCAAGCAACTTTTAGAATTAGGGAGGATCGGAATATCGGTAGAAGGGTGATGGATAGAAATTTATAATAGATTGCAGAATAGCAATCTGCAGTAAAAATGGGAACATATTTTATTGGGTGCAAATTTATTTTTCGGATAATCTTTAGCGAAAATATGTTTTGAGCAAAATGAGGTGTATATATATTCGTAAAGAGACGAAAGAGAACACGACGGATAAAAATAATAAATCGATAATATCAGACATTCTAAATTAGATTAAAATCTTCCGTCTACAGTACTCTAATTTAGGATGAATTTATTATGGCGGATATCTAAGGTTTGCGCGGTAACATTGTAAAATATTAAGATACGTTAAACTAGACATATATATATATATATATATATAAAATGTATCGTATATTTAAATGTAATAGAAGACTTTAAATTAACCCGGTTAAAACGAAGATTAAATTCTTTACAAAGATACACAAATTACGGTCGAAGTATTATCAAGTCCAAAAAAAAAAAGGTAAAGTAGTATGTCGATGAATCGCAACTAATTAGCAGCCATTAACGAAAAATTAAATAAATCGTAGAAAGTCGTCATCACTGTTGGCGTCGTTACCACCGAGATAAAATGCCTGATGGCTCTGACGTCACCCATTTCAGATTCACTTAAATCATGATTTCATAATCTTTCTTCCGCTTTAATTTGTATGAAAATTGTTTCGATTCGTATCATTTAAAACAATGATGATGAAGTTGAAAGCACGTGTGAAGAGAGTTATACATCCGATGAAGTGACTGCGGCTTTTTCATTACTTAAATCGTATAGTACTCGAAGTTTAAGTCGTCTTTTAAACCTTCAGAGTTGTCCAGGAGCTGTATGACTTCAACATTAGCGTACTTTTCCAGCGCAAGCAAACCTGATCATTTCATCGATCAGCATTGGACGGTGTAGGTCGTTATTGCATTTAAATCGATATGCGCCGGTGATCGTATGAAGTACTGGAATCATAGTAAAATCTCGCAATTTTTTTTTTGTTCCATAAGTCTAAATGGGTTTAATAATGGCTATATATCCAAATTCGTTTATTTTCGATAGATTGATTTTGTTTCCAATTATTAGCCAATAAACTATATATATTATATATATATATTATATATATATATATATATATATATATAGTATGTATATGCGTATTATATAAATAAATATGAAATAAAAACTTCCTTAAAGAAAAACGATAAACTACTTTTGGCTATTGTCGACGGCGACTTGCTGATTTCCAAAATCATCGTCGATACCTTCGATATATTTCGCTTCGTCGCAAAAATTTTGAATTGTACTTTCGCGAACGTGATACAAACCTGAGGTGGCTTGCTTCATTAACGTTTCTAATATGGCTTCATTCGGAATCGTCTTGGTCGGTAACACGATCTATTATTTATTTCAGAAAATAAACTATATTGTTACGTATATATGTATAAAGTTTAATAGAAATTCGCACATATAGTTTTTTGTATTTTCGAAAGCTTAACTTTAAATAATGAAAACATAAAAAACCAGCCTCTTTCATTGACTTTGTATCTTGAAGTCACTGCCCTCTCTAAATGCGAATGGCCTGAACTTTGAAGACTTCGTTAATTGCGAACGTAACTTTTTATTTATTCAATCTGAACTAAATTATCGGACGTATCTATTTTCGCGGATATATCATCGTAGTATGTTGTAAATCTACTTTGGCCAAGTGTCTTTATCGCGGCTATAAACGTCTAATTACGTTTCCACTTCTAGCTCTCGACTCTGACGATATATTTAACTACCTTCTATAAATCACGAATTTAATACGAAGTAGCCGGAGATGGGTTAACACCCATTGGTGCTCGCCCAAAGAATTCCAGTAAAAATTATGATAAATCAAACGTCCTGGTTCGTTTCAACCGGCGTATCGGAAAACTGTTTCTAATAAATTGATGGCGAGCGTATTTGTATGAGAAAGCGCATGTTACGTGAAATTTTAATGTTAACGAAATTTTTGTTGACGTGAACGGTTTCAAATTTTAGAAATATCTATATGAATACGTCGACAAATTGTCTATATTTCACTTAAGAAGCGGTATTGCATGATAAAGTTGCATCAAAATTTTACAAAGTACAACTGAAAGGTTAAGAAGTAAACCAATCTGTTTTTTTTTTTTTTAAATTGTAACGGGCTCAAATTGTATTTCTGTTCCGTGTTCATAAAGTTCATGTGGCCGGCCCGTTTGACTTCGAAAAGAATTTCCTAGTTATAATTATTATTGTACTAGGTTGTTTCGTAAATAAATTTCGAATAATTGGACGTGTTTTTGTTAATTATTATTGATCAATATTTTTAAGCAGTCGGAAGTTAGCGTTACTTCAGACGCGGTTGCAGTTTGTATCTTAGTTGAACCTAGAATTATATATATCTTAAGAGGATCTAATATCCAATTGGACCAGTATCTATTTTTAATATTAATAAACGATATACCTAAGTTACCAAATGTTGTAATACACCGATGATTTAGCATTATATCGTAAATCTCAAGTTTTATAGTCGGCAGGGGTTAAAAATAAACACCGATTAAATTGAATCTATACTCTTCACAAGACGGCGTCAATTACCTTCAGCGGAAATTAACATTGACGATAAAAGTATTCACAGGTGTCATTCTCGTTTATCCTTTAATAATAATATCAATTATGATCTGTCGTTAAACGAATATAAGGAGATGTAAAAGCAGAGAACTATGTAAGTACGAAGAAACTATCCAGAAACGTTTAATCATAAGTTGTCCACCAATCTGTTAACAGATTGAGGAATTAAGTTATTGTATTATTATTCGGGCCTAGGTTAACCTATATGTCCTGTTCAGCTATCAGTTTCGAACGGTGCATTTAAAAAATTACAACTGATTCGAAATTACCGTTGTAAAATCATAATAAACCGTTACATGTATATAAAATTGTTGATACGCGCTCGGAATTAAAACATTTTATACCTAAATGTTGAATATATTGGAGAGTAGTGATTTTATGAATTATAAACCGAACAAAATCTCTTAACACAGTTTAATCGCTATTAAGTTTTTTATTGCAAAGCTTTTATAGTGATTCGACTGTGTTATGATTTTGTTCGGTTTATAATCTTATACATACCTTCTTATATGATCGAAAAAGGCTTACGATAGGTGTAGAATACATGAAAATATACATTAATTTCATAGGTGATTACGATATGCTAAGCATCATGCGTTATATTAGGCATACGCGTGGCAGAATTAAACATCGGTTATTGATTTAATTCCGTGTCCTCGTCAATTATTTCTTTTGTGTAGTTAATACGGACGTGTGCCATTTGTATATATGTGCGTATGTACCACATTTTTGTTTTATTTTTATTATATTTTATTTATTTTCTTGCAGATTTTGTTTTTTCCTCCTGTAGCCTAACATTAAGAACCTTGTTATGCATGTCTTATTATGAAATAATGTTTTGTTCTTTTTCTTCTGCAAATAAGCTTTATAACTCCTGTTCTTTATATGAATATACATGTATATATATATATATATATTTTTATATATATTTATATGTATATATTTATATATACTCCCCACTTAAAACCGTTATCTTCGTTCGTTTATAATATTTATTAATTTCATTCGGCTACTCATTGCTCCTCCTTGGTATGTTTCGAACTATACATTACGCCGTAACCTTCATTCCTTATGTTAAAGACGAAGTCGAGCAGTATAAAAGGCGCTTGGGGTCTCATATGCACTGGCCATACAGATACGCCGATAGAAACGAACCAGTACGTTTGATTTATCCTGATTTCTACCGTGATTCATTAGGGGGAGCACTTATTGCTGTTAACCCCTTTTCATTCTGCTTCGCATTAAATAACAATTGTTAGATGGTACTTCGGCCAATTGTAATTATGTTATTATATTTAAAAAAAAATTATAACGTTTATCGTTTAGTTTTAATTCTTCACTTGTACCATCCGTGATTCTAAAATATTTGTCAGTATTTCTTCTACGGCTGTTAGTCGTACAAGAAGGGAATAAATGACATGAGGAAAAACCCCACTTTTTCGTTTTTTTTTTTTTAAGACTTCTAATGATATACAGCGAAGGTAAAATATCGATTGTGTTTTTTTTTGTTTGGATTCGAAAAAAAAAACATAATTCCTTTTAGAATACCTTTATTAAATCTTGCGGCGCGATTTTCATCAAGTTGAGATCTTTTTTCATTCTATCCATGATGTGTTTGTATTCTAATTTCTGATATTTTACTTCCTGCTTCGATTTGACGCTTTTATTTCGGGCCCATTTTATCATTACTTGAAATTTGATAATTTCCGGCACGTCGATATCGCGCGTCATAATTTGATTGACTAACGATTCGGATAGCGTCAGAAAATCGGGGTGTATTAACACCTGCGAAATATCAAGTTCATAATGATTCATATATAAAATAAAATAAACTATAGAAAAGTAGGTAAAATCGCTAAATTTTATATGTAAAAAGTGCGCAAAAGATTTTCTCCTAGCGAGATATTATCGGGTGGACGGTAAAAAAACCGTAATAAAATATGAAATATATTATACAATTTAAAAAAAAATATATATATAAAATAAAAATAAAATGTGTAAAAAATAGGTTTAATTTGTATGTAAAATATTACAAAAAAAAAAAACAGTAATGTGAAAAAACGCGATAATAAAATGATTTTATTTTATTTTTATTTATTTTTGCTTTTCATATTTTTAAAAATTATACATATTTTTATATTTTATACTTTATAAGAAAAAAATCGCATACTTACTAACGTAAAATATATATAATAATATTTCGAACAGTGTGGAATGTAGCGATTTTTGACAAGTAAATAAACAATGAAAAATTAGTTAAAATAGTTAAATTTTATAAATAAAAAAACCACAAATATTTTCGACTATTAATTTATTTACAAAATTTAACTGTTTTAACTAGTTTTTGATCGTTTATTTACTTGTCAAAAATCGCTACATCCCAAACTGTTCCAATTATTACATATATATATATATATATATATATATATATATATATATATATATATATATATATATATTATACATGTTAGTAAGTAGGAAATTTTGTTTTTCGTCCTTAAAATAATAATCGGTATCTCAAATATTTAAATTACTCACGAGTTACCAGTTATTATCGAGAGAAAAATGATTTTTCTGTAATTGTGGAAAAGAATACATAGGGGGGGAAACATATAGACAATTCACAATGAAATTCCTATATAAAAACTATGATGAAAAATAATTATTTTTGAAAAATATTATAAAGTATTAAAACAATAATATTAAACAAAATTAAGAAACTTTACATACAAGAGGAAACATTATAAAAATTCGAAAAATATTCGAAAAAATTCAAATAATAAAGAAACAATATAAAAAAAAATTCGTTAGTTTTTAAATTGAATTGCAACTATCGTGAAAAAGCACACACGGAGAAATTCACAATAAGATTTACAGAATATCCAAATTCGTATAGTGATGAAAAAATAATGATTTAGAAAATATTGTAAAGATTTAAAACATACAATCGATAATATTAATCGCAATTATATAATGAACTAGAAAAAATTGAAATAATAAAATAAAGAGATAAAAAATAATTTATTAAATTCCGGTAACACATTTAGACAAAGAATTGGTTTTAAACGGGCATATTATATAATCGATTTTTATATTAGAGGTAGTTTCGATTTTATTCGTTAGTTAACGAATTTGTTCAAGTATAGATGTATATCGCTGATTAGTTGAATTTTGTTGTTTATTACGCTAACTGATTAGTTTGTAATCAAATCGGTTATTTCACTTCGTTATTTTTAGGTAACATCTAGATGAAGTATTTTATTTTATTTTACATCGTTTTGTTTATAATTTTTCGCGTATTTTTGATATTTTATATTTATCTACGTTCACTCGAAAATACGGTTGTAACAGCTAATATTTAAAAAAACAAATCGCGATTTTAATTAATTTTTCCTCAACACACGTCTATAAAATAACGGAATATTAACTACAGATTTTCTGAAATTACAATTTTATCGATTTCTCGGCTAATATCGATATTATATTAAAATTAAATATAATTTAAATAATATTAAGATATATGTTATACGCGTGTGTAATGAAGCGAAATTATCTCACGTCAGTCGGATGCTGTTCGATATATAAAAAAATGAGGTTGACCAGTTCTACAGCCGAATTATACCTCCAGACGTAATTTTCCAAATTGTTCAACATAATACATATCTGTAAAATATCGATACGAATTAAACACGTACGCAAAATTATCGTTAATCTGTATAGATTTTTAATTAATATGGGCGTAAATTATATATTATATATTTTATATATATATATTCCATCTATTCTTTTAGTTCAGTGCTAAGATGGTGTTTTTCCATGAATGTTCCGATTTTCCGCGACTCTTTAACTCTTTATGGCTACCGAGCCCTGTGTCTCCTAATAAGGTTACTATTAATGAATTTCTGAGTATTTCATCATATATATATATATATATATATATATATATATATATATATATATATATATATATATATATATATATATATATATATATATATATATATTTAATATTATAAAAACTTCAACTAAACCGAATCAATATATGCATGTTGGTCGTGGCAAGACGGTAGATATCATTCAAAAATATCAATACGATTCATCTTTGGAGTGTCAAACCGATGTAAAAGATCTAACACCTTTCTAAGTTCGATATTTGTTTAATCTCGACGTTAATATGTCCTTTTCAGGTTAAACTTTTAATTTATCAAAATAACATGATTATTCGGGATGGTGGTTGTACTAGGATGTACAAAGAGTACTTTTATTTTATTCATTCAGTTGTTAATCGGCTAACTATATTTCATTTTTAGATAAAAAAATTGCGAAAAATTCGATGACGGGAAAAGTTTTGTTTTTCACGAATGCATGTACTACGTATATATATATATATATATATATATCATCATCATCTTCAGTCGTAATCACCCTAAGGGATGTCGTGACCATTTTCATGCTACAGCCTCTTCAATTTTTCTTCTCCATTGTATCCGGTTTGCAGCTTCCCGTTTACAATCAGCCATTGACTTTGCAAGCGCTTTTGTGATCGTGTCTGTCCATTTGAAATAGGAACCGGTCTCCCCTCTAGCCTGATAGCTATGGCTCCTTTGTTTTATAACCAGTAACCATCTTACTGAATTTGTTTGATACCTATATAGCAACACTACTAAAACTTGTTGTATCTGTACTCGAACAATAAAGTGTTCCATTTCCTGTAACGAAATGACCAGATTGTCGGTAATGTGTTTCCGCTAAACAGCATATTTCAATTCCTAACCTTTCTATCTCCATTTCCACAATACGAAGCTTGCCGGTGTGTAAAAGTCCTCCAACATTCCAAGTAGCTATTCTAGTTTTTACTTTTGCGAAATTCCCAGTCATATTTTTTCCATGATGTGGCTGGTTTGCCCCACTCACAAGGCCGGTCGCATACTTCTCATTCCGACCCCGGAAATCGTAACGCCGGTTGCTAGCCGGACCGCATGGCAAAACATTATTGAAAACTGTAGATTTCATAATGGTGTTCGTGGAAAAATACTGCAGTGGTTTCCCGTTGCCTTCTGCAGGATTTTCTGTCAGGGTTTACTCCCTTAGCCTTTGGATAAACATCCTTACCGCAAGACAGCGGTCTGCTACTGATGAGGTAGCGATTTAAGGTTTTTACGGCGACCTTAATCCGCCGAGGGAGATACAGTCATAGGATTTTTGCACACTTTTAGTGGACAGGTCCTCAAGCTGTCCATCTGTATCCTCGTGTCTCCTTGCCCTGTCACTACTGGAATCGTCTGCCAGAGACTTTCCACCAGTAGCCTATATATATATATATATATATATATATATATATATATATATATATATATATATATATATATACACATATATATATATATATATATATATATATATAAAATAAGTGGAGAATCCTGATGTTTATTTGGTACCGCTCTAGTAGGTGTGTTTAGTGATCACTCCACAACGTTAGAAAAATTATATTTAAGTATGTTCTAAAGGAAAATCAGTTCACGTTCTTCATACGTTAAGTAATTCAGACCATATGTATCGAGTATATCTTGACAATCTCAACATATTTTCCTGGAGCCGATTCGGCCAAATATCTCGAAATAGAATATGTCATGAAAGTTTCACATAAAGATGAAACTGTTTCAAATTAAGTGCGGAGTACAAGATTTGTACTGGCTCATCGGTAGTCGTTCCTTATTGAATGTACAATGCAAACTATTACTCTATAATAAAGTTATAAAGTCTATACGGACGTACGGACCATCATTGTGGGGATGCGCTGCTAAAGTATAACAGTAATCTTGCGCAGAAACGGTTGAACATTTCAGTACTCGCGAAACGATGACATTCATAAGGATTTACATACGAAGTTCGTCGACGATGTTACACAAGAGTTTGCTGCAGCGCATGAGAAGCGATTGATTAAGCATGTGCATAAAGAATCCCGTCAAGTTTTAGATACCAGGCACGATATCAGACGACTGAAACGTTGTCATCCAACTAATCTAGTCTATCAATAGTATTACTAACTTAGCAAGAAGTTCTACTCGCTGGAGTATAACCCCGTGCTTGTTCACTTTTATTTTTCTAATGCTAACAGATGTACTTTTATTTAATAGTGATACGAAGATCGTAACGCAACGATATATATTTAAAAAAAAGGTATGTTCTATGGTGTGTGTACATATATTAAAAGAACTACGTCCACTTAAATGTCACTCCAAAACCATATAAAAATATTTACCATCGCAATTTTTCAAATTTAAAATTAAACGTAGAACTTCTGTATTTTATTCGTTAAAAATATTTATTTAATTCTAAACTCTGCTTATCCACACTTATCCACATTTTTTTCTTTGATTGCTAAATAATAAAATTCTTATTTTGTTTTAAGATTACCTAATAACTCTTTTTCTATCGATAAAAGTGACGGGTTACTCATTCTGGCTGGCGACTGGGTCGAGCCGTAGGAAAATTTTAAACCGTTTTAATGGAGAGAATGGACATTCATCCGATACTATTGAATAAGATAAAATAACTTGAAAAGCCGACGCTCGTCGAATTCGTATGTTTACATTCGGTTAAAGTTCAGATTGAAGTTAATATAATAACCAGAAATAACTGTATAATGTAGATATTCGTTTAGAACTATTAAAAATAAAATTCTTTATATCAGAAAATGAAAGTAGAAATAAAATAACGTAACAAAATGATCACAGTACAAGATTACATTCGTCACAACACGCGGCAGCAAATAGTCAACATATAACAACACACGCAACCCATTACACAATATTAAATTAGTCCAGCTCTAAACAACGTAGCGAATTTACTGGCGGAATATTTACTAAAGTTTCCTGCTAATTGAATTCATGAAATATTTTAATTACTATCCGTTAACCATTAAATAAAGTAAGTTATTGTAATTTATAATTTTTAATTTTATTCGATATCGCTCCGCATGACTAGCGGCATCGGTGGATGCGCCACAGATATATATATATATATATATATATATATATATATATATATATATATATATATATATAATCCCAAAAAATTAATTCTAATATTCTTTTAGTGACATCTACGGTATTTTTTATTTCAAACGACTCTTTTCCATCACATAGTAGATGCCGCTGTTATCGATATAAAGATCGTAAATTACATCATTTTCTAGTAAGTTTTTCTTAGGAAGCTTAAAATAAATGAATTACCCATCATGGGTGTAGCTCAACCAGTTGTAAAGCACGACGTACTTACCACGTCTAGTCGTAAAAATTGTTTCACATGATGGAAGCAAGCCTGCAATAATTCCGGTAAATCGTAGTGTTCCGCTGCGCAGATTAAGCCTGGAACAGTGGCGCATGTGATTGGACACGTGCTCGTATGTAAGTAGTCCAGTAATATACGGAATGTTTCTGGGTCGAATTCGATAATGTAAAACTGAAACGATGAAAACATTATTACGATTATTGTTAATATTATTATTATTATTGTTACTAGTTGGATTGTGTTAAAAAACGATAACAGCGAATGTAAAGAAAATGGTAAAACACTAAATTTTCAAATTAATCAACTCTGGTTGATGTGCGGAAATCAGTGTATCAGTGTGTGTGCATTTTAAGATAAGTTCTACGCGTTACTCGAGGAAATCCTGAATGTGGTAAAAAAAAAAAGACGGACTAGAATAGTAGAGAGAATTGACAAGGATGAAGAAATAATAAGTAAAGGGAGGTTTGTTACTATACAAAAAGGTAAACTTAAAAACTTTTCAGCGCAACAGTGTGTGTGTATAGACGAGTAGACCGGTGATAAATGATCAAATAAATCGTATATTATAATTTGATTTATAAGGTAGTGCAATTAAATTATACACACATACATACATATAAATTTTTATAAAATGGTAAAATATATTAAATGTTAATCGCATGTCGGCGAGCGAAAGTTTGACAGAACGAGAAATGTTTATCTTTTAAGAATTTGTATTGGAACGTGTGTCTGATATAAGAGTGTTTCTAGGTATTTTTGCCCGATGCGTGATTTATTATGTGTATGTATGTAATATTAGTATCGTAAAAATTAACCAAATATACGATTAAAGAAAAAAGTAGCAATAATAAATAAATAATAATGATTAAATTAATATATATATATATATATATATATATATATATATATATATATATATATATATATGTATATATATAGTTTTTGATATATTTTACAAATTTATTTAATGCGAAACCTTATTTTTCGTAAATAAACGATTTCCCAATTATCGAAGCTTAAAAATTCCTTTATTACCGTTTCCTTATTTTGATCTTCACTCTATTAATAACGTGCAATTAGATATAAACTTAGACATTTTTCATAACATTTTATATCTTCCTTTTAACACTTTTTTATTTTTAATAGTTTACTGGAAAAACACCAGACGGTTTTTCTTCAAATTTATACAGACCGTTCCGAGTCTAATAATAAAGTTGGTACAGCGACTGCTACAAAAATTTGATGACGTTGGCAATACCTATGGTCTAAATATAAATAGAAGGAAAACTAAGTGGATGTTGATTAGTAAACAACAAATTACTAGCGCTGTAATAACGGTAAATAATGAAATGATCGAAAAAGTGAATAGATTTATATATGTAGGTTGCTATAGTAGTCTCGATGCGGATACCGAGGTTAAAGAACAGTTACGCACAAGTAACCTTCAATAATATGAAACAATTACTATGTGATCGATCGCTTAGTCTGAAGATTCTAGCCAATTTTGTTACATTTGAGGCTATGCCTCTAAATAAAAAACATTTGAACCGATACGAAGCTGTGGAAATGTGGATACATAGGAGGATGCTCAGGATACCTCGGACGGAAAAAATATCCAACAAAGATGTCTTAAAGAAGGCGAATACAGATCGACAATTACGGAATATTATTATAAAGAGAAATATGTGTCATATTTTAGCCACATCTTTACAGGTGCTAAGTATGAAATTTTACAGATTATTATACAAGGACAGATAGAAGGAATAAGAAGTCCGGGAAGAAGGAGGACAGATTGGCTGAAAAATATTAAAAACTGAACCGGCGCATCTTCAATAAAATTAATGGCAGATGCGAGACAACGTAAAATCTAGTTGGCATATTTGTGAGCGCCTACGCACTCTTGGGTATGGCACATAGAAGAAGTTCTTTAAACTAAGAAGTTCGTTCTTTACGTTTTCGTTCGATTTTTACACTGCGAGCCATAACGAGTATTCAAATACGTTCGTCTACATCGTCCGGCTTTATTAGTTCTTATTCTAACCGATTCTAAAAGCTGTTTATAAAATCTGCGTCATTTAATCCATTTTAAAATGTAAAATCCGAATTTTAGTTACCTCGCTGTTAGAATCTGGCATTTCCGTTAGATTCTTCCCGATTCCTATGGCATACTCGACACAAGTTGATGCAGAAGCTAGGTCCGCTTCGAATAATGGTGCACTCGTTTCGTATACATCTTTAACAGATCTTTATATCTTATCAAAATTTGCTCACAAATAATGTCGAAGTTAGATTTGCCACCCAGTCCTTATCTAGCTCCATATTACAGGTCGATGTAACCTCTGACAACGATTCAGCAATGTTAAAGTGTCTAATAACACGTTTCGATGTTTCGTTACTTCGACTTTTTGTTCGCATCCTTCCGGTGACAAAAAAATAGCGGATGCAGATCATTGTATTTTTGGAATGCTCTTACTATAGCCCTCAACAATCTTTATTATATAATCAGATTATATCCCTCAAACTACCATTGCCGATAAGTAAGTCTTATTTACTTGCTATTAAACATATTAACGTGTATTTAGCTATTCGTAATCACATCGCATCTACTAATATTAATGTCCTATATTTCCGTTTAAGCGATATTTACAGCATATCAAGCTGGGTGAAAAATCTTGTGCTCATTAAAAAACAAATTAACCTATTATAAGCAATACTACACGAATATCAGAATTAATAATAAATATCGTATTGTACTATGATCGAACATGAAATAGACGTGTATATATATATATATATATATATATATATATATATATATATATGCGTTTAAAATGACACTAACTTATAAATACATATATTTAAACGAATATATATATATATATATATATATATATATATGCGTTTAAAATGACATACTAACTTATAAATACATATATTTAAACGAACACACATATAGACGCATAATATATATATATATACATATATTATGAAATTTACAAACACGTGATATATATATACCTACACACATACTCACAAATATACAAGTGCTAACGTAAAAGTACACACATATTTCCATGATTCTGACACAAATGCACGTCAATACACATGTGCATACAGAAGAAACAGTAACAACGATAGCTGCAACAATGTAATCACATCGATAAGAATAATATAAATAATACAAACAATAATAATGGTAACAACAATAAAAGTAATAACAATTATGTTAATAATAATAATAATAAATAAAACGTTATCTATTGTAGTAATATAAGACGTTTTCTCACTTGCTAATCGATTCCGTACAAACAGAGAAGTTCTTAGAATTACATCAAAATTCGAATAATATCTTTTAATTTATTTAAAATTTCGTCACACCCGTTCGAAGCTAACGAAAAAAATGTTACCTTCATCATTTTGTGTGTGTGTGTGTGTGACAAATTATACTATGAGAGTCTAAATTTTAAAGCGCCTAAAAATATTTAAATATACGTTTAAAATGTCTTTAAGGTTATTCGGAAAAAATATTTTGCGTGCACTTTGACCGTTTTAAGTTTGGAAAGTTTCTTCATTGATCCTTTGTGAGACATTTTAATTAGAGCTGTGTGGAATAATTCCACGAAATTACAATCGGTTCATTTTCGAGTCGAAATAATTAAATTTTCCTTTAAATATTCCTTTCCTATCTATATTAGTCATCGTTATTCAACGATTGCGCATAATACGAAAAAAAATATTCCGTTATTTTGTTTAGAATTACGGCAGTTCTTCTACTCTCCACTTCCTCATCATCATCATAGTCATCTGAAATAATGTGCCATTCGTCTGTTCGTGAATTCTTTCGAAGTATAAGACGCTGGCACACATTAATGTCTATATCGATTTGACAAAAAAGTAACTTAAAAATGGTAAGGAGTTAACAGTATCGGACACATATATATGTATATGTATGTTTGTGTATCTTAATAAGTAAAATTTTAAAATTAGGCGAATAAACTATTAAATTTCTTGTGTACTATATATATGGTAACAACTATAAACTTAATATATATACATAAAGAATAATAGGAGTATATTCCGTATTAAGATAAAATCAGTCGACCTTACTATAATAAAGAACTGTAGGTTTGCCCGACCGACAATTAACAAAGTTCCAGCCAAAAAAAGAGGCTGAAACCTCGAAAAATATCAATAAAAATTAACAATAAAATTATTCATCAAAACTAATACATTTGAATACTTAGACTATAAATATTACACGGGATCCAGATTATTGAAATAAAGACCAGAATTGGAGAAGCAAGAATGGGAAAAGTATTTACAAATAAAACGCCTAAATGGACAACAAAATGGAAGCTGATTAAATGTTATATGGTCTGTACACTGCTATATGTATTAGAAGTCTGAACAGAATTAAAACAATCGATAAATAAACTGAATGTCTTCGAGATGTGGCTTTACCGAATGATGTTGCGGTCATGGACGGATAAGATTTCGAGTACAACGATTTTGCAGCAGTTGAAAACTAGAGTGACTATTATAAAGAGACATAAAATAGCCTACCTCGGTGTCATGTCCTGAGAAATGGAACATATGACCTACTACAGATGATCATTTTCGTCATAAGAAAACCGAGGAAGAGGTAAAAGAAGGAAAACCTGGTTTGAAAACATGAAGGAAACAGAAGCCTTACTGCGAACATTATCTGACAGATAATTACCAACATCTATCGAAGATACGGTACTACAAGAAGAAGAAATTAACTTGATCATTGGATACGACCTCGTTTCTATATCAGCAGACTGCGGCTATGTGTTTGTAATTCATGCGCATACTTCTATGAACGAAATTTCTATTCCTCTGTGTAGCCCTGCGCCGGTTTATCATCGCCATTATTTATATTCCAATCGATCGCTCCCTGAGGACTTATTCAAGCTTCCCTCTTAATTTTCTCCCTCTTCACCGGAGACGATAGTTACTCGAATCTGATTATATTCCCCCGACGATTTCTCTTTACAACGGTGTCTCTATTTTAGTTTAATCGATATAAATGGTTAAGGACGATTAATTAAGAACGCGCGTTAAATGTTCTCCGGTTAATTTACCTCCGTTTGCGCTAATTTGGTTTTATCGATTTTCTGAGCATCGGCGCATACGCTGAGTCTCGGTACGGCAATCCGCGACGCTTCCGCTACGGCTTTCTCCTTTTCTTTTTCCTTTTTCTCTTCTGGTAAAAATAGGATAACAAATTTAAAAATTTACAGCAAAAATTTTAAAATAATAATCCTTAATTTATTATTTTTAATAACGAACATTCGACAAGTCGCTAGACTTTACGCTAATTACGTCATCGGGTGGTACGAAATTACGAAATTAGTAATAATTAACGAAATACTTTTCTAGATATAATTAAAAATTGCATCTAGCTAACGTATATATGTTTCAGTAGTACATTGAATAGAATGTAATAGAGTAACTTTTATTTCTGTAGTAAAAATAAAAAGCAGGACGCAAGAAATGATAAAGTTTCTAACCCGCTTAATAGTAAATATTGAATTGTATTACAACTAAATAACTGGATAAATGATTATAATATCTAACATTGAATCAAAGGAAATTAACGGAAAAACCGGTGTTTGTGTGCTGAATATATCGCGCGAAATATTTTTTATTACACGTAGTAGTACTTGTAATTACATTTATTTCCAAAATAAGTTAATTATGGGTGTAGTCGAATTTTTCAAGGGGAAAGAAATCGAGTGGGTTTGAAAGGATAGTAAGGTCGTCAGAGAGGATATCGGATAAGAAGGAAGAAGATTATGCGATAATGTAAGGGAATTAAACTGAGGATATTATGTGAGGATATGAAGAATGAAGCAGAGTGGAGCCGGTGTCCATTTCTATAGGTAGCCCAGCGTAAGTTGCGTATGCTCCAGCCGAATTTCATTTTAAGAGGTGACGTTAATTTTGTACAAAAATTTTAGTTATATACATACACACATACATACATACATATATATATGTGTGTGTGTGTATGTGGATGGTGCTTCATATTCAGATAATGAGGCAACAAATGAAATTATTGATAATAATATATAATGTATATGTCACATGTAAAACCTTTGCAGACACACACACACATATATATATATATATATGTATGTACATAATTACAAATATTGTGTATGTATATATAAATTTTAAATATATATATGTACATATAAATTAAACATTACATAACATTCTAATAATAATTTATTGAAAATTGTTCATGCATGTAACTGAAATTAAAACTTCATTCTAATATTCACCGGTTCTACCAACAAATATTTGAGTCAACACATAAATTTGCACACACATGTATATATATATATATATATATATATATATATATATATATATATATATATATATATAATAAAATCTAAAATCTGGCATGCTTCGCGATTTTGTGTTTATATAAAGGACCATAATAATGTTCTGTGTGTCGTTCCAATTTTACTATTTGTGCCCATGAAAAGGGCACTTGCATAGTTGCTAACTCCCAACTGTCAAATGAATGGTCGAACGTTCGATCCCGTCATAAAAGTTTTCCATAAAGAAGGCAACTCCGTTTCGTGTAACATCATATGCGCGAATATCTAATACGGTGGTGACGATAAATATGTATATTCTCAATTAGCTGAATCTTGTTTTTTGTAAAATCTCAAGCCTACGAATAACAGCTATTAGCTTACTACGCATCGTTTAAAAAATTTTAAACTGACACATCCAAATCGATGGAAGAAACTGAATCTTCTGTAGTTCACGAGGATGAGGTCATCAGATACACCTTATCGTGTGGCTTCACTGTTTGTCTGCGGAACCAATTGCACGAAAATTATACAACGAGCTATAGAAACTAAATATTAAAATATTCTAATCTTCGCATCATTTACAGCTATGGTATCGACGATCACAAGTAATTAAAACAAAATATTATCCTCTAAGTCAAGAAATCCGCGCGGCTGTTTATAGTTCCAACCTGAACGTAACCTTCTGCCGGATTTCAAGTCATTCAGACATCTCTCAAAACAACATAGCTATATAGAAAATCGACTTGGAGATATGTGAAAGTAAATGCAGATATACTCCAATCACGAATAAGCTACGGAGTATCGAAACACACACACAGCTCGCTGGAAAACGCCGGGTTCGTATCGGGCATACAGTCCTTCCACATAAACATACCCTCGATCGAAGTACCATTTGGCTCGTTCTCTATCAATGTCTAGTTTGACAGGTGCCATCAGCCTACTAACTTAGCTATTTTTAATAATAACGATAATAATATAAAATCGCGATATAATTAAAAAATAAATTTACTCGAGCAGTCTTGAGACGATGACCACTTCTTCTTGTCTTCTAAGCTTAATTGAAGTTGTTGAGTCTTTCCGCGAGTAGAACCTGATTTACCCCAGCTCATGGTTAACGTTCCCAAACGTGAAAAAGCTCGTTTCACCATAGGCGAACTCGGCACACTTTTAGCTCTGAAATATCGTCACATACATATACATTTATGTATATGTATATATATATATGTACGTGTGAAATAAATATGCAGAAACATAACATGATTGCGAATAAAAGTAACGAAATCGATGTAAAAAATCGTAAATTAACGCATATTTTTAATTCGATAATCGGTAATTTTAATTGGCACAAGATTTTTTCAGCCAGATTCGTATAAAATTATTAAAACGGACATATTAAAGATGAAATGTAATTATAAATAGCTAAATATACACAAATGTCTTTAACAGTAAGTAGGTAAGACATATTTATCCGGTACTTTGAGAGATATAATTTGATTATATAATAAAGATTTGTCGAGAGCAAAAATACACGATCCGCATCTGCTATTTTGCTGTCATCGGAAAGATGAAGAGGAGGAGAATTTATAAGATTATATCGGTATCGATGGAAGTCGATTTTTTTCCAAATCGTAATCTACATAAAGTAGTAATCAAATATCGAAGTATCTTATTTGGTACTATTACGTAAACTACAATTTTATGGGTATTAGAATCGATTTTCTAATATGGAGCTATTAGACTAAATATTATTCGAATATTCTTTATGAGCAAATTTAACGAGACACAAACGATATGTTAAAGATCTATATGGAATGAGCACACCGCTATTCAAAACGGACCTGACTTCTGCATCAGCAACAAATACATGAAAATGTCTAGGAATCCAGGAAAACCTGACGGAAATACCAGATTCTAACAGCGAGGAAACCGAAATTCGGATTTTATATAAATAAGGCGATGCACGGGGATTAAAAGAGATTTTAGAGCGGTTAAAAACAGCTTTTCGAATAATCGGTAAGAATAAGAACTGATGAAGCTGGAAGATGTTTATTTTAACGCTTAGATTTATTTAGTTTCGGCTTTAGAAATCGAAGAAAAATGTCATAGAACGAATTTCTTAATAACGTTTAAAGAAGGACCTACGAAAGGCACCAACTTTATTATCATACTCGGAACCATCTGTATATAAAAATATTAAAAATAGAAGTATTATAACCAGAAGGGCGATATATAGTTTTACGAACGGTTTCAAAGTTTACTTCTAATCGTTACATGACATATATAGTTGTATATGTTTTCAATGTTAAATTATGATATTCACTGGAAAATAGTAAAAATATTTATATATTGTATTTGTTTTATATAATCCAAGTACATCTAGACATATACTTCTTTTTCATTTGCGGCCTCCATCTTAAACACGGACGATTCTAAAATTAAAATTGATTTCTATCTGATTTGAAAAGTTATTTTAAGTGAGAGATGAATTTTATTTCTAGATATCATCCAGCCACGAAATGCGATTGATATCCTTTTAACGATTCGTTTAAAGCGATATATTTCAAATTATTCTCTCACGATATATAACAATTATCGAGGCTTCATTTTTTTATCTAAGTTCAAGGTTTTTTTTCTACGTCTTATTCTTAATATCTTGAATCCACGATATTTTCACTATATATCGGTGGCGGTACACTTGGAACGCGGTGATTTGTTTTCTAATGCATTTATCAGAATTGGTCGAGAGAAACGAGTAGAATTTTTTGAAAATTTGTAACGCGTTAAATTTGGGTATGTATATTTTTAAAAATATCGCGACAACATGTAAATTTACTGAAATCCTAATTTACTGATTCAGCTTATCGTTTACCGTGTCCAACCTTGTTACCTCAGTCGTTATTGAATTTCTATCGCTATGTTTTTGCGTAACGTAAGTTATGACGTGAACTGTGCCATTTTCGTCTATATTTCGTTCGAATACGAACAGATTTAATATTACTATATTAATCGGTTCTTATAGAAACGCTTATTATTAAAATAAAATTGCACTAGTAACCTGCTGTTGTCCACGTCCGGAACTTGAAGGAAATTACTACTTTTCGGTTTTTGCGGACTCGGAATAGTGGGAACTGCTCGTGCTAATATTTCGGCAACAGGCATCTGAGGAGATCCGAACCCGGAAGTAATTCCGTATAACATCTCTTGAAAGACCCTGTAAAATCGACGGAGTAGCTTAAACAGTCGTTCAATTATACGGACGAATGATAATTATTTTTAATTAACATACGCAGTACGAGCGCGAAAATATAATTACAATAATACTTACCGATCTAACGAAAATAATAGTAATAACGATAATACGATTAATAGTAGTTAATGTTTCGAGTTAAAAATTTACCGTATCGTAAAATACGTTAATTATTTTAAAATTACTTAATCGCTAACTTGAGACTTAAGTTGCGTAGCGCGTTTCAACAATTACGTAACTATCCGGAAATACTTATACGAATAAAAATAAATATCTGCGCCTCGGGGCACAATTGAAAAGACATTTAATAAACTCACGATTTCGTACGAATTTCACAAAGAAAAGGAACTTACTTCTCAAACCTAGGTCGCGCACATAGATGCTTCGCGCGGCGAAGATTTAAACGAAATAAAGCCATGTGTGCACGCGCACGAGAAAGATTACGAACTTGTAAAAAATTAATTCGGTAGAAGAAGTGGTAGCTCTGACGTCACAAAACAACAATCCGCTGCAAATTAAACATTCGATCGATCCGTAGATAACTTCACTTCGAAGCTGCACAGATTATATGGTCATCACTAGATTGGATCATATCATGGCCGATTCTACTTACGCCTCTATTCCATAAAAATAATCCTCTTTATCGTGAGCCTTAGATGCTGTACGTGGTGCGTTAATTTAACTTAATCAAACTGATAGCAGCTAATATTCAAATAGAGTAACAGGTCGAAAAGTTGCGACCGATTAGAAAATGTCCGTATTAACTTGATTTAAAATAGTAGTATAACCTTTACAACTAGGAGGAACACATGTCCACCTGTTGATCTTAATGGTCCGATTCTACAGGAAAATAATGTGTCCGTTACTTCGGTCCCTTGATCGCCGCTTGACCTGGAAGGAACACATCAGGAGCAAAGTTTAAGAAATAAAAGTCTGACTCCTGGGCAAAACTTCCGAATTACCTTTAAAATCGAAATTATTTCTATACAGGGCAGGTATTAAGCCGGTGTGTACATATAGCATATCACTCTGGGGGGACAGCATCAATATCAAATATCAAAATGGCGGTGCGATCTCAATTAAAAATACAAATAGTCGGTGCACACTGGTATATACGAAACGAAAATTTTCATAAAGACCTAAAAAATACCAAATGTGAATGAAGTTGTTCGAGATAGCAGTAAAGGCTAACTGCACAGGTTACAGGGTCACTCTAACGAGCTGGCGGTAGATTTATTAGATCATGCCAATGAACCTCGCAGATTAAACTATTTCACACCTACCGGTTTGAATGATTGGAGAGGTAGTTCGGAGCGTCATTGTTGAATGCCATCCTGTCATAACTCACATCCAAGTTCCTTATTTGCTACACAGCCAGATTGCAATTTATATATATATATGTTTAAAAAAAACCTATCTATTGCCGAATGGAACTATTTCTCAAACCTGATTCATCGAATATTCACGTACCGTTGGAATGAAAGCAAGAACGAAAGATAAGATTCTAATAATGAAATATTAAAGATGAACATTATGTCTACAATAATTAAATTAGCCTAGTAGAATTATCGTGTATAGAATTAATAATCAAGACATTGATTATCTATAAATGAAATATAGTGTATATATATATATATATATATATATATATATATATATATATATATATAAAATATATGTATGTTGGAATATTAAAAATACGGATAATTTTGTCACGACTGATTTATTTATATGTATCAATATTTTATTTTATATATATATGTATATATAAACAAAAAAAAAAAGTTGTGGACACAGTTAAAGAAGAAATAAATTTATTAAACTACAGAAGATATAACGAATATCAGGTAAAGATAATAGTCGAATTAATGGATAAGAAAATACCATGACTAACAGCAAGATAACAGCAGAAATAATAAGTTACCGCGATATTTATGAATTCAACACACATAACGGACGAGAGTTAAGTTGCGTGTTAAACGATGTAATTGAAAGACAAAATCACGATAATTTAAAGAATATCTAATCTAAGTGAAAAACGATTTTTGCGCATGGCAAAAAAATTGACAAATATAAATATCCGCGCACCCGGGTGATAACGACTCGCGGACGTAGATAAGAAGTCGCGTAGAAAAAAAACCACTCTTCTTAAGAAAAAGTTAAGCTTAGGGGCTCAAAATTAAAATATTGCAACGTTACGTACGGTCATTACTTCATTTACTTCTATATGTAGAATACAGCGATATCGAAATAAAATACTCAGAACTATTACTGCAGCCCCCTGGTACGTGTCAAATTTTACCCTCCATAGTGACTTGAATGTTATGTTTGTGGAGGATGAAATCAAAATACAAGCAAATAAACATGTCGCTTAGCGTTCATACGAATCCACTTGCTATCAACCTGCTGGATAACTCTGGCGAAACCCGCAGACTGTGGCGAAATAAGCCTTTAGATCTTGTTTAAACATTATAGCGTTTCGAGGGAGTACTGCTGAGTACTAACCCTCCACGAAACACTTTATTCGCTTAAATCAGTCACTTGATGACCATCAAAGTTGGTCAGTTGTGAAGAAAAAAATATAAAAAAAATTGTAGAATCTTTCGTTCGAAATGTGAGGACAATACACTGAACGAAGAAGATAAAAAATAAGATATTATTGGGTGAAACGAAGAAATGTAGATTCATTTTTCTGGGCGGGGGGGGGTACTTAACGAGAGATTAAAAATACAAGATATATAGTGATAATAGGCATGATAAGAAATGCGGGAATACTTGTATAGATAATTAAAAGAAATATATATGGGAATTAATAAAATTGTAGATTTAGTCGGAAGATCGAAAAATCGCAATCGATTTCAACAGGTTGACGAATTAATGCACAACGATTCAGCAATATATATGTACAATATCATTATTTTAAAATTAATCTTCGATTAGACCACCCGATTTATTCGACTTTTCCATTTTACTAACCTGCTGCGTACTCCCAAGATTGCACGAACGCCGTAAAATTTAAGTTTATCCTTTTGACCGACTAAGAACGAAATGTCGAATAGTCTCATATTGATAGTCATATTTTCCGGACTGTTTTTGAAATGTTTCGAGAAATCTCTGGTTAAAGTTTCCGCATCTTCGAAACGATCTTGAACAGAATCTAACAAAGGACTACTCGGTCTCATAACGCCTATCGGTCTCCAAGAACCTCTCCTGTTTGTAAAAAAAAAAAAAGAAAAAAATTAATTCATCGCCTAATTTTTATAATACGCTCATAATATAAATTTCGTTTATAGACCGATTTTTTTTCGGCTTTCAACATTTCGCGTGTGCTGATTAAAATTCGGTCTAAAATAAAAAAAACAAAAAGTCGTCGAATAGAGTTCCGTCACCTGTACGGTTTCGGTATTTGTCCGGTTTCAGCGTGATTCTGCAAATTCGCCACTAGATCCTCCAACATTTGACTACGAGTACGTTCTTGCATTCGGGCGAATTTCGGCGCCGAATAACTGGCCCTTTCGCCATTGACGATTTTAGTCAGCAACCATTCCCTGAACATCGGACTATGATCGAATACCGACTGTTCCCATAAATAAGGTTTATAAGCTCCTACTTCGTCCCTAGTAACTACCGATACCTATTTAAAAATAAAAAAATATATATATATAAAAAAGTATCCGTTTATATGTTAGGTATTCTCCACGATCATTTCCCCTACTAAGGATCATACGCTCACAAATGATAACTGCGTGAGCACATATATGTTACTCTTATAAATAGGATAACTGGAAGTGAACTTGGAACACAGCCCGCGAAAATGTAATAATGTATATATATATCTATATACTAATATAAAAAAACTGTAGCATCTGTGGCGAATATTTTCATTATAATCGCTGCATTGGGCTATTTTTATCACACATAAAAAGAAAATATATTTTTTCAAATTTTGGTCTGTCTGTCTGTCTGATTTAACGTAAAAACTATTAAAGTTATAATGATGAAATTTGCATAGCTTGTAGCCTATATAAGCTTTGTTTCATATTAATATCACAAATAGGATAGAAATTACAATAATTTAAAGTTTTAAAATATCGCTGTCTCTTTCTTTTAACAGTTTTATATGTTAGTAAGTATAGTATATATATATATCCATCCGTTTCTATACTTGATTTGCGAATATTTTCATTATAATCACTGCATTAGGACTTTAAATTATTATAATTTCTGTCCTGGTTGTGATATCAATGCGAAACAAAGCTTTAAAAAAGAATTACACAAATTAAGCTGTGGGTAACTTCCAGTATATATATATATATATATCATATATCATCATCATCATCATCAGGGTGTCGTGTTCGTTATGGAACGTTGGCTAACATGCTGGCAGTCCTACGTCTGTCTAAAACTGCTCGGAACAAACATATTAGTTGGTAAATTGTACAAATCCGACAGATTCTGTAACCAGGTTATCTTTTTTTCTCCCCGTGCTCGCCATCTTTTTCCTGTAATCTTTCCCTGCACTAACACGTGGAGCAGGCTGTATCGTTCTGGATGTCGTATTATGTGACTGAAGTATATTAATTTACGATGCTTAACTTCTTTTACTACTTCCTTGTATTCATTTAAAAAAAAAAATTATACGTTGTGGTACTTCCGAGTTACGTACTTTATCGGTCCACTGGTACAACCACATTTCGAAGGCATCCAGTTTTCGCTTCATTACTTTTGTAATTACCCAGCTTTCACACTCGTATAATAATACCGAGAATATATAGCATTTTATTAATCTCGTTTTTAGATCTAATTTAATATCTCTGCTACTTAATATTTGGTTTAGTTTTAAAAATGCGCCTCCAGCTTTTCCAATTCAAATTTTATCTCTTTATGCATGTCCCATTGAACATTTATGTTACATCCGACGTAATCAATATTTTTAATTTTCTCCACTTCTTTATCATAAGCCATGAGTGGTTAAGTGATTTCATGTCTGTCTTACCAATTACCATGTATTTTGTTTTTTTAGACATTTAACTGCAATCCGTAATCATCGCACACGGAAGTAACTACATTTAGGAATCGTTGTAATTCTTTTAAACCGTTCGCTATTAGGTTCGTATCATCCGTATATCTAATATTATTTATCTTATGATGTCCATTTACCTTAACACCTCCTTGAAATATATTCAGTACTTCTTCAAATATTCTTTCAGAGTATATATTAAACAGGATTGGGGACAAGATACAACCTTGTCTGACCCCTTTACATATCGCTATCTCTTCTGAGTTACGATGGACAATTCTGATGCTCGCTAACTCTTACCAGTAAAGATTTTTTATAATACCCCTATCTTTGCCACCAATTCCTATACCTTCTAATATATCCATCATCTTGTTATGTTTCACCGGATCAAATGCATTTTGGAAGTCTCTAGACATATAAATATTAGACTTGCAACAGACTTATGCCGTTGAATTAGCATTTTGGTGCTAAATAATACATCTCTAGTACCCAGGTTATTCCGTACTCGCTACATTCTTTGGCATTTCTCTTCTTTAGTAGCATTAAAAATGTAGACTTCAACCAATCATTTGGAATATGTCATGTATTATAATTTTATTAAACAGTTTAAGTAACGAGGATTTTGCTTTTTCCCGAGTATTTTCACAATCTCAACTGGTATTTGGTCTCTGCTTTTCTGCTTTTCGCAATTTTTATAGCTTGTTCTACTTCATCCATCATAATTGCAGGACCTGAATCATCTGGTTTATCTCTCGATTGTAATCTTACATCATGGAATAATTTTTTTATATATTATTTCCATTCTTTTAATATATCATCTTTATTTATAATTCGTCTATCGTGTTTATCTACCGGTTTATTGGGTGTGTTGTTAAAGGGGCGACCTAAGTCTTTTATTTTTTTATACATGCAAAACATGCTATTTTCCCCTTTTAAGGCTTCAATTTGGGAGCATTGTTCTTCGTACTAGATTTAAATATATATATATATATAAGCATTGTAAAGGGGCTGTACACTGCTTAAGTTTAAACTGGAGGTGCAGTGTACTGCACGTATGTACATGAAACAAATTGTAAATTAATAATTGAAATAATAAAGTATTAACAATAATAATAAAAATGAAAAAAAAGATATGCTAACCTCGTATCTGGTCATTTTACGTCTCATGCGTGGACTAGTTCGAACTACGATAAATGTGTGTAAAAAATGCGATTTAATGCAGGAAGGCGAGAATGACGTATTGTCAGCTTCGAGAAATACCACGCAAACGATATCATTGCCTATGTGTCTTTTTCTTTGAAGCTAAAATTCAACACATAATAAACGTATAACGTATTGTGCATGTATCTCAAGTTCTCCCGAAAATTATATATATATATATGTATTATATATATTCTTTTTGAAACATCGTTGACGAATGCGTGTTACAATAAAATTAGATAATATTTGTAGGTAGACGAAACGTTTTTGGCAAGTGTACAATCGTGTATATATTTACAGTCGTTAATTTATAATGAGAAATATTGAGAAATACTGCCGTATACAGTATGGTGTACAATGTAGTGTATGTAGGAGAGTATATACACGTAAAAAAAATATATATATATATATGTATGGCGGAATGTATATAAAGTAGTATATAATGAAATGTGTATGAAAAGGTACGGTAGTCTATTGTATTAACCCTTTCAGTCATACATTATATATTCTAAATATTAAATTATAAATTTTATAGGAATGTTTATTATACAACATTGATTCTTGGGTAAACCTTAAATAATTTTCAATGTATTTATGTCAATATTTTTAAAAGTTAGACATGCACGTATAAAAATTTTGTTAACATTAAAATTTCATGTCTCGTATAGTGGACATTTGAAAGGTTTAAGTTGATGTTTTCTATTACGATGAGGTATCAGGAGTAGTAGTCTGACGTCGTTTTCATTTTTTCAGTGTCTTAATATTGGATGAATGGCATCGAAAACGTTGGCAGTACGCGTATCTAATATACATTCGAAATGTTGGATGGGCATTGCAAGTTTAGTGTAATCTGAAATGAACCAAATAGAGCTGAATCGTATATAAGGACCATAGTTGTTTACTTGATTAGATATTCAGTAATGGTGTAGGAAAATGTAGAATATAAGTGGCATGTCACAGATACACAGCCATACCTTCTGGGATCCGGAGCTCTAACCGGAACGAGGCGCGTCCACGGGTGGTGGATAGTGCAGTGACCAGTAGATATACTAGCCAGCTGCGAATAACCAATAAGCAGTCGCGAACTAAGAGCGGCTACTGGTGGAAAGTCTCAAGCAGACGATTCCAGTAGTGACAGGTCAAGGAGACACGAGGATGCAGACAGCTTGAGGAACTGTCCACTAAAAGTCTGCATGAATCCTCTGACTGCTTCTCCCTCGGCGGGTTATGGTCGCCATAAAAATCTTACATTGTTACCTCCTTAGTAACAACCCGCTGCCTTGCGGTAAGGGTATCGACCCAAAGGCTAAGAGAGTAAACCCTGACAGAAAATCGAGAAGGAGAATTAATATCCTAATTACCGCTGCTTCTACAGTAATGTTACTACATATAGAAATTCGAAGAAAATAGCTTTGAATGCGATGTATAAATTACAACTAATAAAAATATGGAAATAATGACAATAATATAGAATAGGAACACTTACAGTAGTAGAAATATTAACCTGCTAGAGAGGTGTATCTTCCAAGTTGCTCGGCCAGCACGGAATAACCCCAATATGACTGTGAGAAAAAAGAAGGGCCACAGTAGCCAAGACCGAAATGGGAAATAGGAATTGACTCCTGCTTCCTTACCGCCTAGTAGAAATACGAATAAAGGAAGCGAACACCGGATAAAATCATTAATATCATTCGAATTTGACAAAAACATCAATAAATTAGGGAATAATGCACGAACTAAAAATTGCCTTATGCGCTATAGTGTGCGGTCTTTAGCCTCAGATGAAAAACTTTTGTAGTAAGAAGAAGAATTGAGTAAAATAATATGGAATATAATCGGCTTAAGCGAAGTCCGTAGGAAAGGCGAAAGTGTCATAATGCTAAAGTCATAGATTATATTATTTTATAAAGGGGATTCCGAATACTATCAAAACGGAATAGGATTTTTAATAAATAAGCAATTAATGTTGGTGTTACAGACAGAATTGCATACATAATACTTCTGTTCGGTAAGAACGGCACCTTAAAGATAGTGCAAATATATGTTCCGACAGAATCACATACAAAGGAGGAACTGGAATGTTTCTATGATGAATTAGAAGAAACGATAAATAGAGATAAAAACACATTGATAATAGGAGATTTTAATGTGAAAATTGGGACCCGACAAGACGTACGAGAAATATGGGTAAGCATGCATGGAGTAGGTAAAAGAAACAAAAGGGGAGAAATGATGGCGAGCTTTCTCGAAAGAAACAAGCTTTACTGCGTGAATACTTTCTTCAAAAAGAAGGAGAAGATAAAATCGACCCGGGAAATCCAAGTTTTGAATACAGGAATGAGGTTGATTATATTATCTCTGATAACTCAAACATATTACAAGACGTTACAGTATTGAACAGTGTTCATAACGAAAGCGACCACCGATTAGTATATCGGTGTTAAAAAATAAATCAAAATTAATTGACCCTGATAAATTAATAAAAGATATCAAGGAGAACTAAAATTACAAATACAGAAATGCGAAGAAATTAAAACGCTGGAAATAAATAATCTGAACTGATTACTAAAATTATGAAAGAAGCTGCGGTTATGCACCATATATACAAAAAAAAGGTGGAAAGATTTAATGGAACGAAGGAGGAAACTGAAAGTTGATAAAGATAAAAATCAAACTGAGTCGGCAGAATTGAATAAATTAATTAGAAAACAATCGAGAAGTGATATACGTTTGAAAAATACAAAGAAAATTCGCGAAATAATTGAGCATAACAAAGAGCCTAAAGTATTAAAAAAAAAAATCATTGTCGATGGGAAATAAGCCGCTGACGAATTTGAAAAATAAAACTGAACTATCCAAAGAGGTATAAAGATTCTATACAGATCTCTATGATACAAAAGTTAAGCCTACAGTAAAAGATAAATTAAAATAAATGAGGATAAGGGAAACCTAGCGGATATATCGACAAGTGAAATCAAATACGCTTTGAAGAAAATGAAAAATAACAAAGCTAGTAGCGGACCGGATGGTATAATCCCAGAAATGATTAAAGAAGGAAATGCGTAGATTTTAGATTTGCGCTGAAAAACCAGTTTAACAAATGTTTAAAAGAGAACTCTATCCCGCGATTATGGAATGTAACATATGTTATATCCTAATACGCAAAAAAAGAGTAAAGAAAATTACGGATTAATTAACTTATTATTACATATTTACAAGCTCTATATAAGTATTTTTGCGAACCGAATGACGAAACAGATTACTGCCAACCGTGCGAACAGGCTTTAGATCCGGTTTCAGCACTCATGATTACATTCATACTATGATGATTTGAATCTCTAAGTGCAAGAAATGCAACATGGAATTGCACATGGCGTTCATTGATTATCATAAAGCGTTTGTTACTGTGGAAACATGGACAGTGTTGAAAGCGATTTAAGAAAATAGTACAGATGATGAATATATCAACATAATAAAAAATATTTACAATTCGCCAATTGGTAGAAAAAAACAAACAAAATACCGTTAATTAGTTTATTAAATTCTTATTTTTCCTTGTTTTATTACATATATATATATATATATATATATATATATATATATATATATATATATATATATATATATAATATATTTGTTTAAATTTTTTATTATTTTTAACTACCTTTTGAGGGTCGTGTTTTTCGTACGGCAGATAAGTTGATACGTGAAACATAATTTCGATGCCGCGCCAATTAGTGTACACCGAATAATCTCCGGTCAGATCGTGTATCGTGTCTAAGCCGCCTCTATATTTCTCGAAACCTGCGTGTTTGAAGTTAAAACGTTAAAAAAAAAATGTTGTAAAATTAAATAAATTAAATTTAAAAAAATTTATAAATAATTTGTTTCTATTTTAATTTTAAACGATTACTAGTTATTCGTACTTTACGTTAGATTATTTAATTAAATTTCCAAATTTAAGGTAGATGCGTAATTTTTCAGGAGAAATAGTCGAAGATAATTTGCCGAACTTGATTTCGCGCATTATATATATATATATATAAGCATACTATCGTCATCGTCCTATTGTTCGTCGGCTGAATACGGTCACTAGCCCACAACCTGTTGTTAGTGCCTATAAAATGGGCTAACATTCGAGGTATTAATTTTATTCGACGCATGCGCTATGACGTTGTTATACGAAGTTAGTAGCAGTTATACGACGATGAAAAAAATTTCATATTGTGAGCTGGGAACGAATCGTCAAGACGCTCTAGAAATTGTGGCATCAGAATTTATACATACACGTATAATATATAATTTTCTTTTGTTATATCGCCACTACTTAGTAACGTGCCGTCATTTTGTATCGATCGTAATTTAGATTTATGATTTCTCGCCTATCTAATGCCGTTATTTATTCGGTTTAAATTGTATAACGGTTTATCGTCTGCATTTATTCTTTCTTGCATTCACACCTATTTCCTATATAGAAGACCCAGTATATCTCATTACATCACCTACTCGCGAGTCATCCATCGAATTATACGATTTTCCGATATCCCTAAGGCTTCAATGTTGTTTTTCAATGATCCGTTCACTACGTACGGCTATTGGAAAATTTCGTAACTTAATGGTTTTTCCATATGCGATTGAATCGTCTTTTCTCCATCGGATCCACCATTTCTAATTATAGACGCTATACTACTAAATAAATACATCTCTCGGATCTTTTATTCTTCGTCTCGAAGAAATTTTATTGTTTTGCGACGTATCGTGCCAACGAGAAAATACGCGATTAAAATTTCGCGTACCATAATATGTGATACATTTCGACTCTGAAATGGTTAGAATAGGTTATATAATGTATTTTTTTTTTTTTTATTAAATATTTAAAAGTATATATTTATTCGTGTAAAGTACCTTTCAATACAACCGTATCTCCCAGTAACGTGAGAAATTCGTTGAATAAGAAACTGTTATCGTTATTGTCCAAGATTTCTTCTTCCGTATATTGACCTTCTTTGACGTAAATTACGCCTACTTTTAATTCAGACTTAATAAACACCTGCAATTTCAACGCGTGAACTTTTAACTTAAAACTCTTATTTTATTTACAGCGCGTGTGTTTGCGCATAGAGGAAAACAATGAACAATTCGAATGACTAGAAAATTTTAGATAGATGTTACGGTTTTGCACACACTTGCAAATTTATTATACATATATATATATATACACACACGTGCCCATAAACCAATATGATTCGAACGTTTTTCTCAACTTAAATACGCAATTTAATAGTTTAAAAATAGCAATTTAGCTTTTTATCCAATGTATATTCGAGTAGCAGTTTGTTAAAAGTGAAGAAATATTCGAAAAATGCGAACAAACCACATTGGCTCGTCCTGAGTCTTTTTAAATACGTTTGACCACAATATGGCCCGGTATTAAAATGGTCTGACAAATGTGGAATGTAGTTTTTTTGTTTATGTCTAAAATAAACAATAGAAATGAGTTAAAATCATTAAATGCTTGTTAATTCGGTTACTAAAGTTTTTGTACATAGAGTGATTTTAACCTACTTTCACTCATTTACATTAAATGGAAATGACTCTTATGTTCGTACCCGCACGCCGTAGTACGGGAGTATTTTAATTAAAAATTTAACGACGCTTATAATACCACCGCACGATGAATTATATAGATAAGTCCCTATAAGAGTGTACAAAATTTTGTGGACAAATTTTTGAAAGTTTCTTTAAAATTTAATTAAATATAATAATTAACCGATAAGATCACCTATTTGAACGACAAATTTTAGTTTTCAACACTATGGAGTGACTCAGAGAAGAAGCACTGTTTTGTTATTTCGATAGCGTACAGTTGGTAAGACGGTCGCAAATCCCATTTTCCACGTTTACTAGAGATTCATTTTTATCCAGTTTCAGTTATCACAATATTTTATACTGAGACGCTTATTTTCGGCGTGAATCGATCAAGACAGTCCAAAGAGAGTTTCGAGAAAAGAATCCAAAGTTAGGCGAATTTTTTTTACGGGCATACCGTAAGAGTCGCGTAAAACACGTCCGCGTGGATGACCTGAAAACTCGAATTTCTGAAGGAATTAAAAAAATTCAGCGACCTATGCTCGATAAAATGTTTGAAAATTTTGTAAAATGACCGAATGAACATTACAAATGGCGGCTGAACGATATTGTGTTCCAAAAATTATTGTTAGCTAATCTCTGGTTTTCCTGGTTTTAAATAAAATTTCGTTTTCAAAAATTTCGGTCGTGTAGTGTTAATGTTATTCAAAAAGCAACCAAACTGTCCACGGTCTCTCTCAGTCACCTTCATTTCATCGATGACGTATACTAAAACAGCAATAAACATAAGAAGTCTACTGTATAACTAAACGTAGTGGAACCGGAATAGTTTATCATCTCCTTTTGTATTCCTTCTTACGTAGATACCAGCAGATTAGAATAACAGAGCAGCTAAGTTGCCAAATATATATTATTGACTTGATGCGACATATAAGATCATAACGAGCGGTACTGTACGTCAATGATGGACGAACTACGATCCATTAAATCGAAGTTATGGATTCGGTTGACAGAATTTACTTCGGTCGCAGCAACGTATTAACCGAATCTGCAGGATATCACCATTAACTTTCTCTCCATTCCTTACGTGAAACTGATCGATATAAATTTAATCTTTATCGGAGTTCGGATATTCGTTTCCTTACACGGCAGAATTGAACTAACAGTGCCAATATATGTAATTTATTTTCCCGAGATTCGTCGGTAACTTATGTAAATCTTCGTGGTGTACTAAACTTTTTCATAATACTTTTTCTTAAATTCATCCGGATTTATATTATTCACACCACGATTTTAAATACTACATTGTTTCTTTTTCATAATACTTTTTCTTAAATTCATCCGGATTTATATTATTTACACCACGATTTTAAATACTACATTGTTTCTTTTTCACATACATATATATATATATATTTATATATATAGGTATAAAATTTTCATATAGAAACCAAGAAACAAATGCCAGAGAATAAAATGTCGTATATAATACCTGATCTAACTTCAACAGCTCTTCAGCTGTGTCCGGTAGTTGGCCTAACATGAGAGACGGATTTAAGTTCACTTCTTTGCCCAATGATTGTACTACTTCTTCTCGATTATAACGGTCGGCGAAAACGCAAGAAGCCGGTATTAAACCGTGTACGGTGTAACTTATCGCTCTAACCAGTATCCTATAAATGAAATTATTTAATAAATTATTTTTTTATTTATTTATAAATTTTATTAAAGAATAATGAACTGAACAGCGCCCATCCAATCAAGTTTGCGACACTCCAGTCAATCCGCATTGTAAAATTTATATAAAGTTTATATTATTAGGATAAATGTAGGCTTTTCGGTATGTTATTTCGGATATTGCAAAATTATTAGATGTTGAGAAGTTTTTATTTACTAATACCGTTGATTAAATTCAATGTTGCTATATCTCGTCGCGATATGTTATGCTATATTCTATACTTACATAATAAGTGTAATCTCTTTAAATAATCCGCGTTCGCTGATGATACATTAAAATAATTCCTGGTAAATACAACTTTGTTTAGTCGGCCATCCGTAGTTGGATTTACTAAAATATTCATCCCGTAATTCTTGATTTCAAATCATCCGGTACTCGAAGTGTTTATATCTTAACATTTTCTTATCATCTAGATAATGTTGATATGTAGTGTTGATAAATTCGCGACTTATATATTTATGTTATCGTTTGTCAGGAAGGCTGTTAATATTATGTTTTTCTATTTCATATTTTACATACCAGAAAAATGCTCGCTATATAGCTGACGCTGTTCTGTATGACTTATTTAACTTGACGGCGATGAAAAAAAAGTCTTTAATCTGTTTTGAAACCATTTAATATTAATCGTATCGATATAAATTATAGTGTCGATGCAAAACATCCATTAGCATATTATATCGTATCCGAGAGTCTAATTTTCCCGTTTATATTTTCTCCATTCTCTTATAACTATTTTGAGTATACAGTTAAAAATTAAATGCGACAGACCATCCTCTTGTCTAATTCCCGTTTTTCTTTTTATCTGTTTAAATATATTACCTCCAAACTTCAGTACAGGTGTATGGTTTATTTTTTTTTTTTTTTTTGTCTAAACTAAATTATACTGAATCACGAAAGCTTATTACGTACTTTTCGGTTCTTTTTTCAGTTACAGAATTAGTTGTTGGAGGTTAAAAACTTGTTTTACACATAATATACGTTTCCAAAATCCTAACTGATACTCGTTAATTTGTGTTTCTTCTGCTCTAGTTTGTATTGCGAGAGTATTTCATAGGTAACTGATAACAGCCAGGTGCCTCTGTAATTGCTCACATCTGCATTTCGTTATTACATTAAATAATGGATATGATACCTTTCATTCGTGTTTTCTAAATATTTCCGATTATTTCGACTAATTTTTTTTTTAAATTTATTATTAGATTTTTCCCATAACCACGCCATTATTACATCATTTTCCGGTCCTTTATTATTCTTCAAAGATTTAAGTACAATAATTTATTCTAGCGGTATAGAATTTAGATTCTTATGTCCTTCGAAATTGAAAGTTAGTGTTGTATTTTTGCTGTTCAGATCCTTTTCAAAATACTCCGTCAATATTCCGCAATATAAATTTTTTGTATATTTCTTTTGACCATTTTATGGAAATCTATTGTGTTTTCTCCTTGAATTTTTGCTCGATTCATTGCGAAATTTTCTATTAACATTTCTGATAATCTTAAATCGTTTTTTCTCTTCTTTTTATAAAAGATGTTTTATCAATCACGTCTTTCTCTGCGTTCCATTTTGCAACGATTTCTTCAGTTTCAAAGATTTTGTTTTACTTTTCTGAAGCTAATTCTTCAATCGTTTCTACTAAGTATTCTTTTACTTGTTTCCAATTTCCCAGGTTTATAGTGCATAATATTCAGATCGTTAATTTCGTATTATTTCAATAATTCCTTTTATTTCTCGATTAAAACTTAATTTTTAATATTTTGACGACAGGTAGATCTGAATCGAGTTCGGCATTTTTCCTACCTTTACATCTGTACGTAGTCTGTAGATGTGCTCTATTTCGCGTAATTTTGAATTTAGAAACGTCCGGATACGTATTTTTATACAGTACATTGTAATTAATATAATTAAAGTTTGGACCAGTTTTCGATATTTCCAACGTTTCTTACTAATAAATAATCTTTCGTCGCAGTTACACATAACCGCAAATTCGCTCTCGATTTTATTTTTATCACGTCGTTGTCGGAACTGTTCACCAGATAATCCGGACTTTTCTCGGACTTAAAAATAGTCCCGGTACGATTTCTCGAATTATTTTTTTAACATCAATTGTGATTCTAAAAATTAAAAATAAGAGTAAAATAAAGATATTACCTGAACTGATCTCGATTGTTGATACTTTCTTGTTTCAGACTCAGTATAACCGGTCCCAAATCCTCGTCGTTAGTGAAGTAATTCCAATGTTCGGTACCGTAAAAATATTTCTCGTACGTTTCTTGCTCCACCGACGTCAATTCGAAACCTTGATTTTTTTCCCATTGTTCTTCGATGGTCGTCTTTTTTCTGACGAAAAAAACAGAAAAATAAAAACTGCACTCTACCCGATTAAAAGAAGAATATTTAGAATAGCTCTATTTTTGCGCTAACGATTTTTTTCTAATAATGACAAATTTTTAGAAATACTAGATAATAATAATAATATCGATCCCGTACGAATATGTTTCGGTTGAATAGTATGAAATAATATAAAACGGGGGAAATCGTAGCGAGTGTTTGAGCGCCAACGAGAGATGAAATTATTGTTAAATTATTAGTCAAGCGGTAAAACTAGTAATTAGACTAACGGTGGAAAGATAGTCATACCGTTATACGTGCCCCGATTTCTTGCGATATTAATTAATCGTCTTGTTTAGTTAATAACTTGTCCAGCATTTTAGTATTTGCTCTCGGTAATGTTAATTTATCGAGGTTGTATTGCCTTTTGAAGACTTCTATTGGCCCGTTACATATACGTAGGTAAGCCTATTTTCACAGAGTAGACGGGCTCCACACCACTCTTTCTCGCATGCTCTATACGTGTATTCGAAAAATACGTGCAGAAATTATTAATAATAATTTTCGCCTGTTTGCATTCTCTCTCTTGCGCATGCGTGTATATCCGTTATTTCAAATCTTCGCTGCACAAAGAATGTATGTATTACGTAGATTTCAGAATGAAAAGATTTCAGTCATCGCCACGTCGAGTTAATAAAAGTGCGTTCCTTTTCTATTGTGAAATTTGCACGCGAAATGGCGAGTTTATTAAATAAGCGTCTTTTTCGGAAAACGTCCCTAGGTTTCACTTCTTCACTGCCAGGCACAGATTCTTCTCTTTTTTAAAACGATTGTAACTACATTTTTACATTTTACATTTATTTTATTTTAGGACGCTCGACTACAAAGGTCATGTGCGTCCACCGAGATTAAATACAATAAATTACAAAAGAAAAATTATTTTCTACTTACAATACAATATTTAGTCTACAATAATTTTATGAAACCAGTTATTTTAAGAAAGTATATTAGGCGTTGTATCTTCGTTGTCTTACTTCGCTTCAATCTAGTCCACTTATTAATGATAACGTTGTTGATCGAATTTCGGACATTCTGTGATAACATGTTCTACGGTAAGCGCTGGATAAAATTTATATATTGCCGCCGACGAGTTCTCCTCGATTAATGGCCCATGCGTTAGCCTAGTGTGGCCGATTCGCAATCGGGCCAGCACTATTTCTTCGTGTCTGTTCGCTCGGTACGACGTAATCCATTGTTCTATTCGCCGTTTAATTCTTCTTAATTTGTTCTCAGTTAATCTGGACCACGACTCTTGTCGGACAATATTTATCGCAAATTTTAATTGTTTGATTGTAACTAATTCGTATCTTTACCGCATACATTGTCGGATTGTCTTATTAAAACTCTGTCCGTCCAGCTGACCTTCAGCAATCGCCTGTATATTTCGATAGCTGTTATTTTTTTCGATGCAGTTGCTTCAACGGCCTTTAGCGTTGTTACATATATATCGACTGACTAGAGTCGTAGTTTTAACTGCATATCGACAATATTTTTGAGAATATCACGTTTGAATCTTTAAACGAACGAGAGTATGTCATCGATAAATTGAAGATACAGACGCGTTTTTTTTTTTTTTTTAGATCAAAAGAAAAAAAAGATGCAAAATTTTCTTATTACGACGACGGGGATGTCTAATACGCAACGCTGTATGAATCGATTAACAATTGCTAATCTAGGTTAATTGACATAATTGACGGTGGTTATTTATAATAGATTATAGATGTCAACGGTGACGTATACGGTAATTTCGTAACAGCGTAATTTTCGACGTTCTAAAGAAGAAGACGTTCAGAATTAGACTCGATTAGCGTCCACAATAATGTAGGAACATCGCGCAGAGTATTAAGGAAATCGATATGAAATATAAATCAAAAATTATTTATTTCCGATTGTTAGTGTTTTATTATATATATATATATATATATATATATATATTTATATGTCTTTAAATACACTTTTAAACACTTTCACGGTTGACATCCATAAACCATGTTCGATTTTTTTTAACTAACGTTTCTCGAAAACACTTATAGTTTTCACTATCAAACTGAGAAAAATATGTCGAACGGTCTTAAAGAAATAGAAACTACATAAGATGCCCCTATAATCATTAATGGTTTCGACAAGAAGGGAAATTCACCGGCTAAAAAAATTCGGAATGAAAAATGAAAAATTTAGTAACGAAGAAGAATTTGCTATAGGCAGAATTTCGAGGAAAAACAAAGTTAAACGTGCAAAAAAATAAAACAATATTTAAAAAGCGTCAAAGATCAACTCGCCAAATGTGGCTGATGTATATAAAATTCTTTTCTCATGCGGGCTTAATTGGACAGACTGGTAGAAGCATTAATGAAACATAGAACGCAAAGCCGATTGTAATCATATTGGATAAACATAGCTCTAGAATTGTTCGTGAAGCAATTGACATTTTTAAACATCCAAATTTTAGCAAATAGGATGGATACCGACTGAATTGGCTGCCGCCATTACCCAATGAGCAAAACCAACTGTTAGTCGAGTAAACAACTCCATTCTCACGCATGATGATACATTGATAAACAGATATACTTGGAGTTAAGATTGCGCTATGATAATGAGAACTGTGTCTTCGAAAACGTGAAAAAGAAATACGAACATGGTTTACACCGAAAAAAATCATACACGTATATGTCCTCAATTTTTACTTTTTTTATTTGGTTCTATAACAATTTTGCTGTTTCTCAGAAAGTTTTCTTTCTAGGTTCCAACAAAATTAAAGATCTTTTTTAAATTCTAAAATTTTTATTTCGATTCTAAAACATTTTTCTTTCTTGCTTCTAAAAATTTTCTTTTTTCGATTCTAAAAAAATTTTTTTCATTCCAGAAAAAATCTTTTTCGATTCTAAAGAAAATCTTTCTTGGTTATGAACAATCTTTCTTTCTCGCTTATAAAAAATTTATCTTTTCTCGATTATAAAAAAATTATCTTTTTAAAATCTAAACAATTTTTTTTTTCTGGTTTGAAAAACCTCCGTTACATAAGTATTACGGCACGTTTAAATAATTGATATTTTAATATGCAGTCTTTAGTTTATCTTTTCGATTAAAATTATTTGTAAATTTTCGATCATACTCAAGTATTAAGCGATTTCTATATATTTTTTTTAGTATTTCATGGATAAAAAAAAAAATAAAAAAGAAATTATTCACCAACTGTTTATCGGTACATTTTAATTGTAGGATTAAAAGAAATATATATATATATATATATATATATATATATATATATATATATATATATTTATTTAATATATCCGTAATTAGGATTCACCGAGCAACTTCGATGAATAACAACACAAGCGATTATAACTTGTAATTTACGTATAGATAATTTACGTGTCTATCACCTAAATTGTTTTTTAAATACTCGCCACTAATGTTACTATATACGATTATTACTATTTATTATTATTACTATTATTATTTTTGTAACTTTTCGATATAAAAAATTTATATTACTGTTAAGCTGATGAAAACTCGTTGTTTTCTATTTCTTTTTTCATTCATTTTCTCTTTCTATTAACGAAGTTTTCGTTTTATTTTTCCGCGAATTTTAGGGCGGTAGATGTTTGTTTACTAACGAGTTAAAATGTTTTTAAGTGTTTTTTGTTTTCCTAACCCTTTCAGTCACGACTTTATTATTAAACAAAAATTACTTCTTTCTTTAGATATAATACTTTAGTCAATTTTCAAAAATTGATTTGTCCACCAATTTCTCGAAAAAAAAAAAAAAAAAATATATATATATCGCCAATGGCATCAAAATAAGTGTGAAAAATGCATGAAAATTACAAGCCGAAAAATAAGAAAAATGAACTCTTTATTGGCATAATTTATTATATATATCACTTATACATATCCATATACACCACACACATACACACACCACCTCATTATATATATATATATATATATATATATATATATATATATATATATATATAATGCAAAAATATTTATAATTACAACAGTAAAAACGATGCTTATACGTCCTTGTGAGTATGCTAACTACACCTTTCTTGTTAAAAATAGAATACCATAAAATATTTACAAATACATCAACATACATTATTGGTGATATTTCAAGAAACAATTTTAATTATTTTCCAAGTCATAGATTACACTTTATATAATACTGTGGGCTCTGTCCTTTGCACGTAGGGTTCTTATATTTGATTTCGTTGCAGCGACCCGCCTCAACGGTACACCATTCATTTATACATCATCATATAGGTGGCATCTTTTGTTCAGAAGTTTGCGTACATCACATTGTATTCCGTTCAAAATGACCGACTATGATTTCGTCCGAGATGTGCGACGGGATAGTAACCATTTCCAACCGTTTTTTTTCCTCAATTGGACTGTCAGTCGCTTTCTCTAATTTCACGAGCAGTGTACTCTTTTTTTCTTTTTAACCGTTTTGACTATTTTAATTTTTTCTTCTATTTCCATCTTTTCCGTTACCTTCCTATTTGTAATATGTTCCATCTACGATATTTTCAATACCGCACTTCGTGATGCTTTAATCCTTTTTTCGCTTCCAGCGCGCTAAATATCCGCGTTTCACGTCTTTACCAACCCTATACGTATAACGCTTCGAAATTAAGGTTCATTTCTTCGTTCTTATGAAATATCGCGACTAAAAATTTGAATGTAAAATATTGGACATACAGTTTACTAGATATTCAAGCTAGAAAATAGTGTAGTGTATCCAAAAGTATGCATTGGCAATGAAATAATTTATGTATAATTTGTATAAATATATACTTTTTTTTTTTTTTTTATCTGCTTCATCTTCTAATTCGACAAAAACTCGAATTCACCTCGATCTAATTATGACCGAATCATTTAATTTTTTAAATAATAAACTTTTTAATATGATGTACACATTCTAATTAGATTTCATGCGGTGGACGCGGTATCGGTCAATTTTCTAATAATACCTAATATCTTGGATTCAGCGTAGGGAGCTTAATTGTTGTTAAAAATAATTAGATTAACGTAGTAAATAAATTATTCTTTTTATTAAGCACTTGACTATTCTCCATAGATGATCTCGCAGAACGTTCTTTAGGTTATGTTAATCGCGCCATCTTAATAATTCTAAATAATTTTGTATTTACTTTTGAGGAGCCTGTATAATCCGGCAACCTCGGATACCTTAAATTTGTCTACTTATTGTAGTATTCTAAATTATAATCCCGATGCGCGGTGTGTGACTTTTGTTCGTCACCTTTTATTTTTATCACATTAATTGACAGATTGAATTCTTTGCAGGACAAATTTACTCCATTAAGAAAATTTTGCAAATCTTCTCGTCGTATCATCGGCACCGTATGTTTAAGACACCAATTGATCTTTATGTCTTCTTTCATCTTATCTAGCGTTTAATATCGCTCGACAGTATTTATTATACAGCGACGGAGATAGAACACAATCCTGCTTAACTCATTTTTTGTTTTTTACCTCAATATCATCCGTGTATATGAGCCCATTTAAGGCATTTTATTAGTTGAATTGATGTCAGATTTATTCTCATCGTTAATAATTTTTCCATAATTTTTTTTTTATTTTTTTTATTTATTTTATTTAAAGGCGCTCGATTGATCATTTGCGTCTGTGAATGGAACCATGAGGAATTTTAAGGAGTTTTTAATTATTTGGGGATTATCCTGTAATAATGTTTGTATTGTTTTATTTGTGAGTTTATAAATATTTCTTGGATTATCAGATTGTTTACATTCTAATAGCGCATGTTTTATCGTTAATTGAGTATTACACGTGGAGCAGTTTGGTGGAGGCATTCAGCAAGTGTTGTGATGTGAGCCTTGTGTGTCCTATACGCAATCTGGCTAATGCCATTTCTTCTCGTCTAATTTTTTGTGCCCATGTTATATAGTGTCCTAATTTCGGTTTAATCTGATAAAGGTGTGTGTGAGTGCAGTAAGTTTCCCAATGTTGTTGATATAGTTTTGTGATTTTTTGTGATATGTGCAAGTCGAACGTGTGTATGGATTTAACTGCATTTAGATCTATACGTTTTAGCTGCTATATCTATGGCTTCGTTTCCTTAAAATTCCCGAGTGTGCCGGAGTCCGTATAAACGCCCGCCGGTTGTTTGCTGAAGTTAGTTTATGGATGATATATTTCAGATTAATAGTGTCGATGTTTGTAATTTGAATTTGGTGTCGCGTATGTTGTAATGCGCTAAATAAGTCGGTACATATTAGATATTTATTTGAGTGTGTTTTGTAACGTTAAGGCTTTTTATATTGCCATAATTTCGACTGTGTAAACGGAAGTTTCTCTAGGACGATCAAAAATATATGAGGTTCGTTATTTACCGAGTTAGCGGAAGCAGTTTTATTTGTAAATTTTGATGCATCGGTGTGTATATATTCAGGATATTTTTCTTTGACAATATCGTAGAATTTATATTTTAAAAGTTCTGGAGAGGTTAAGTTTTTTTTTTGTATTAATTCGGTGTTTATGGTCTTTTGTCCAAGGTGGCAGTTTAGGAAGATTGTTTGAAGTTTTGGTAATGAATATTAAAATGTTTCCAGTAAATTATTTGTACGTTCTGCTAGGGGTTTGGTTGCTTTTGGTTTATGTTTGAACAGTTTGCCGTTACAATGTTATAGACCGGGTCAAATCTGGCGTGATATTTCAGCATCAATATTTGTCTTCTGTACTTAAGAGGTAGTATGCTTGCTTCCACATGCAAAGCTGTAGTAGAGCTCGTATGAAAGGTTTTTAGGGCTATTTTAAGGGCTGTATTTTGAATTGTGTTAATGTTTTTAATGTGGTACCGCTATCGTATAGTATGCTACCATAGTCTAATAGGCTTAATATATACGATTTATATAATTTTATTAGAGTTTCTCTATCCGATCCCCAACATGAATGATTAAGAAACTTCAACATATTTAGTTTTTGATTGCATTTTAATTTATACGTATATGTTCTTTCCAATTTAACTTTCTATCTAGAGTTAATCCTAGTATCTGTAAGGTGTCTGTGTTTATTATTTCCCTGGAGCCTATTTGTTGGTGAGGTGTATTGCGATTACGTTTTGTACTGAATGAGATATGTTTTGTTTTGGATGGAAAGAATGAGAAACTCTGCGATATGGTCCATTGATTGAGATCATTTATGGTGTTTTGAAGTAAAGATTCTATAAATTTTAGTTCGCGATGTGAATAATATACTGAAAGATCGTCGGCATAGATACAATAATTAACTGGAAATGGTATATAATAATATATATATATATATATATATATATATATATATTGCTGGATATTTGCCATGGCTATTATAAATAATGTAGAACTAATTATAGAACCTTGGGGCTGCTATTTTCTTGAATTTTTATATCTGATATATAATTGTTTAGTTTTGCGAAATTTTCGGTTATGTAATTTTTTTTTTATAAATATGGGAAAATTTCCTCTGAATCCCCATCGGTTTAGAGCTAGTAGTATTTGATGCTTCCATAATTTGTCGAAAGCTTTTTCTAGATCAAAACTGACTACCGTTGTAATTTTATTATGTACTAAATTTTCTTGTATTTCAGACGTTAGCTTAATCAGTAGATGTTGTGTACTTCTTTGTTTCCTGAAACCGAATTGTAAGGGATCTAACAATTTTTGGTTTTCTAGCTGCCAAATTAGTCTGTTATTAATAATTTTTTCTAGTAGTTTACAGAGAGTATTTGTGAGCGAAATGGGTCTGTAGCTAGCCGGATCTAAAGCATTTTTATTTGGTTTGAGCACTGGTATTAAATATGGCTCTCTCCACTTCTCTGGGAAGGTGTGATTGCGCCAAAATATGTTGAAAAATGCAGAATAGCATTTTTTGATTCTGGATTGAGATGTCTGATCATAATTCCATCTGGACCAGCAGCTGTTGGGCGCATTTGTTCCAGAGCCGTGTTAAATTCATCATTTGTTATATCAACGTTATAATGTTGCTCAGTCATGGAATCGAAATTAAGCGTTTTATTATTTTCTTCTGAATATTTAATTTTTTTAAATTTCTCAGAATAATTATTATTTGATGATACCGTATAGAAATGTTCAGCCAAAATATTAACTATTTCTAATTTATTATCTGTTATGTGTAAACCTGATTTCATAGCTGTGATGGATTATACTGTTCATTTGTTAGTTAGTTTCTTAATTTGTTGCCATAATTTATCGGGTGGAGTGGAAACATTTATTGTTCCAAACGAATTTTTTCCAGTGATTAAGTTTTGCTTCTAGTATACTGGTTCGAGCAACAGATCTGGCTTTTTAAAATTTTATTAGATTATCAATAGTTCTTTGGCGTTTATATTTTGTAGTAAGCTGTTTTTATTTTTTATTAACAATTTTAAATTGACAGACCACCATACAGCGTATTGTTTACTTTTTTAATGAGTTTTGTATATTGGAACAGTGTTTATGACAGCGTCTTTTATTTTTTTTACGATATAATTATATGATTCATCTATATCGTTTGATATTTTACAAAGTTGGATGTTGACTTTTGCTGTGTACGAATTCCAATCGGCTTTAGAAATATTTCAAGTTTGAGATTCATAATTTCGTACAGCATTCTTTGTAATCAATTGCTATATGTTGTCGATAATGATCGCTTGTATATAGCAATCAGCATACCATTTTGTGTAATGAACAATGTTTGGGCTGCAAATGGTTAAATCGATTGTTCAGTGATTATCATTGTTGTTAAGATGAGTTGGGCTACCTGTATTTAATAAGTATAAATTCATTCGATTTACAGAATCTTCAATTATCTTGCCTCTGGAATCTGTAACTTCCGATCCCCATTATGTATTATGCGCATTGAAATCACAGCGCGGTTTATATTATTGAAAATATTTTCGAAATCTGCGAAGCACAAGAAAATCAGGTTTTAACTGTCTACACATGTTTCTATCAGAGTTTCGATTCCAAATAAGACTTCTCTCGTGTCGAACCCATTGGTCAAACACGTTCGCGTAGTATATTTAGCAGTATTTTAAACGCACAAATCATTCCACGATTATTGGTCACGGCTGTGTAGACGATTAGTTGCAATAATCCTACACAGAGTGAATTGTAAAAGGAAATTATCGAACGGGTTAAACCGAATAAAATTAAGCAAAATTTGGGTCATTGAACGCGGAGATCGAAGTACGAAGTACTTTGGAACATACTGATGGGCGTAGTAGAAGGTGTTTGTGGTGTTGAACGCAAAAGTACGTCCTGGATTTTCAACATCCAAAAATGGATGACTGTTACCGGATACCGAAAGTCTTTTCCATAGGGAACGAGATCGGCGAGTATGGATCAAAGAGGTGGAAGATATGGACGCCAACCTTCGATAGATTGCTCAAGACGAAGGAGACAAAGTGTTTGGTTTCAAAATTTTGCGTTTCGAAATTATTATTATTTTTTTTTTTTAAAGTAATTAAAATCTAAGTTTTTTTTATTAAGAAATCAAAATTTTATATTAGGATTTTAAATTTTTTTAACGATTTTTTAATTTTTTTGAAAAAATAATTAGTATTTATTATTATTTGACAATACGGGTGCCGGTTGAACTAACCGGCTATATGCACCCATTGACTTACTGTGGTCCTAGAACTGATTGAGAAGGTTCGGTGAATCCACGAACAGGAAAACATGAATATGGTCGGTAGATTCAGATAAAAGTTGAGGTGAGGAAGGAGTAAGGCTGTGCTAGATTCTAAATGTTGCGAGAGCATGACCGGATGATAGTATGTATAAGCAGCACACTTGGAAAAAGGGACAGAGCGGAGGTTCTGTGCCTTGTTGAAGAAGATATGAATGGGTAAGATTTGAGTGTGATATTCGAAGTCAAGGATAACAATTTTCTTCCTTGCTCCGAAATGAAATGTCAGCTGAGATAGTGGATTAGGTTCGATTGAAAGGAGGTGGTTTTATTGATTAGTTTTTCATAACCATCACCAGGATTTGGTTAGGAGAGATTTCAGAAAAACTTTTACGTCGCTATAGAGAAAAAGGCGAGCGGAAATGTGTGGAAGTAAGGACGTGTCCCTGGCAGCTCGATCGATAGTTTCATTTCCAGGAAGACTGATGTGACTGGGAATCCAAATGAAAACTATGGAAACTTCAGATCTAGTAAGGAGGTCGTGGACAAGCAGTACGCGTTGTAAAAGTGCATTATCCGTATAAAAGTTGTGGAGAGAATTTAAATGGTCAGGAACTTTAGACTCTTAAAAATAGCAAAGGATTCAGCTGAGAATATGGAGCAGACCTTAGGTAGACGAAATCGGTGAGTGACAGGAGGCACCAAGAATGCAGACCCTACAAGTCCACCAGATTTGGAGCCATCGGTAAAACAGCAAACAGCGTTCTTGTATTTAGAGATTTCAAGAGCAATATAGTTTTAAAGTACATGGGTGGTCATGAAAACTTGTAAAGATGGGTTAGTTTCGAAAGATGGGTTAGTTTCAGCTTGATATAGAGTGGTTGCAATGGACAGGGTTGTGGTTGGTGTATATTGGAAGAAGCGGTGGATTAAGAAGAAATTAATGATGATAAGAACTTATTTTTTACGCTGATTGTATAGTTAGGGATGTTTACGGATACTCGATTGTGGCTTGGAATATTGTGCAAAAGAAGGAAGTTACCTGTTAGGATTTGGCTTCAGAAACTCAAAGGAAGTAATTCCGATTCACTGTTAAGGATGGTTTGAATGGTATCCAAGGACCCCGGTGAGCCTCGGACGCAGAGTCGAAAACGCTAGGCAACCGTACTCTAATCTAGAACGAATTATTAGCTTTATATAACAGTAGTAACATGTTTCGATCTCCGTTACGTTTATAAATTCAATTATATTATTAATAAATCTAGTTTTTAAATCAAAAATTAAGTATTTTTAATGAAATTTTAATTTTATAAATTATTATTTTAAAAAGAGAAATAATTAAAAAGTACGAGTAATGAAATTATTGAAAAATTTCCAAATAGACGTTTTTAATTTATCGCTTACCTGGGCGGAGGTTTGTATTCATTTTCGTCGTCATCTTCCTCGTCTTCTTCCATATACTCGTCATCTTCTAATAGAAGACTGTCGTCGCGATCTCGTGCGTGTCGACCGTATTTCGATCTAGTATATTCGCCTTCGTACTCCATATCTTCTTGATCTTCGTCAGTGTCCGAATCGTACAAAGCATCGTTCGTTATTTTCTGACGAGAACATTCGATCCAATAACCGGGTGTCGGTATTAAATTATGAGGATAGTCGGCGCAAAATTCGTCTGGAATCAAAAACTCTGATATCAAAGAGAGAAGGTAACAACAAATATATTTATAATAGAATTCAGAATGTCCGATCGATACTTCTTAATCATTCAAAAATTTTTTGATTCGAGCGTTTACGACCGGCTTTTACAGTATATTCCGTATATTCTATGGCATCGGTATAGTTAAGTTATTCACCGGATAAAAGTACAAATCTAGACCTCGTTTAAAAAACCTCGTCTGAATCTGATAATTATAGATATAGAGATCCAAATATGGAAATGTCATATCCGATATTAAGATATACGTTGTCGGACGTAGATATATTTTTGATTTTATATTTTTGTTTGAAGATCATTACGTTTATTCTGTTAAACATTTAGCGGGCAACGATAAATTATTCCAATTTCGCTTGAACACGACCTAACTTATTTATGTCGGACGAGCAAAAAATTTATGACTCCCTAAAATTTTTACGCGTATTAAAAAGAAATTTTATATCCGCCGAAATGCAGTTTATACAAAAAAATAGCCGAAAAATTTTTCCCTTTTCGCACCAATTGCCAATTGATCGTTATCTGGAGGAAATAAATTGTTGTATCTATATATAAAATTACAGGCACAACTTCAAGACACTGTATTTTATGATGTTCGAAAACATAATTTGTCTCTAATTGTAATTTATAAAGATGATTATAGTGCGAATTATTAATTAGAGGGGAAAATCCCAAGGGAAAACAACACGTCCATCAATCATTGGAAATAATTTAGTAAAACAATATGAAAGATGAAAATCAGCTGTTATATACATATTGAAAATAAACTGATCATCGATCAAAATAGTAAGCCGACTCGAACTTACTAGTGAATAATTTTAATTAACACAACAATTTTTTATAAACATCCTATGATAACGTCTAAAGTAAATGTATATATATATATATATATATATATATATATATATATATATATATATATATATATATATATATATATATCTATGCTGGGGGATTACTGTGATGGATAAATGGACGACAAAGCGCATATGAAAAACAACCAAAGTTAAAGATGCAATAAGTATTATTAAACATAATAAATGGAGATGGTGAGGACATGTGGCTAGAGCCGAAGACCGCTGGATAAGTGTGTCAACATTGTGGAAACCTGAGAGCAAACGAGCCTTAGGGCGATCAAGGATTCGGTAGACACATGAAATCCAAAAGTTCAGGCCAAATTGGCGAGATGAAGCTCAATATCGCGAAAATTGGTTGAGACCTTCGTCCAGCAGTGAACTGATAATAGCTAGTGAAGACGAATATATATATATATATATATAATATATATATATATATATATATATACAGGATATAGGATGATAATTAACTTCTGAAATTATGTTACCCAGTTGGAATTAACTAATTTTTTCCTTTCTCAAAAACAAATCAACATCGCGAGATGATGGAAATTCGTACACAGTGTTGAACAAAACTCCCCAGGGGTACATGTCTTGTTAAGCAGTTTAATTATTTTACTTTTTAATCTTAACCATCTTTTTTTGGTTGTTCGTGTCAAATAATTTGTCTGCATACCCACGTTCATATTGTCATATCACGTTAAGTTCCACTCTATCTAAGTGTCTCATGCGTGTACTTCAAAAACGTTCATACAGTGGTTAGAATGTAAAAAATTATTTCCAACTGGAACGTTTGAACTTCACTCTAGACCGCGTTTCAGCACTAATAACGGATATACACAAATTACTTTTTAACCGATTTCTTTATATTTCTTAATAAAGATTTTGACTATATACGTATTTCACCACGTATTCATAACTGCCCCATCTTTTTATCATATATACGGATGTATTTAGGATTTACTATAGCCATCAGTACTAAATAGAGTGCAAAAAAATATATTAAGTAACTTAACCACATTAACAGATTTAAGCTACCTGTCTCAGCGTCTTTAATTGTTTTTTTTCCTTTCCAGTTCATAAATCCTTCGATTAAAACATCTTAAACGTTTAACTGTAATAAATAATATAATAGAGCTCATTCATCGCTACCTTGGTTATATTTTATACTAGGTAGAAAATTAAATATCCATTACAAAGCAACCAATCGTTTTGATTTACTTTAATCATAAATACACGGAATCGAGCAAATTTTCTGGGGTCCGTGATATACCTCTAAAACTCGAATTCGACATGACTACAGCTGTGTACTCAGTACTTTGTTGAAACTATTCAGGGCATATACTCTAAAAATTAATAAAACAGGATATATGAATAACAACCCATCAAATCTCACGAAGTGAGCTATGTGGTTGAGAAGAAATTGTTAAATTGATGAATGTACCGGACGAAGTGGATACAAAATATTTATGTTACGAATAAACGAGTATAAGTTAAATAATATTTATATAGGGATAGATAAAAATACTAGAACTAGTTAGAGGCCGAAGAAACATTCGGAAAAAGTTACAGTCTAGCCGAAATCTCTATTATAAAAAAAAAAATCAAAAAATATTACTTCAAAATATTAAAAATGAAAAGCAGTCATCGCCATCTGTAGAAACGGTGTCTCGCAAAGTCTGCAAATTACATCCTGTGCAGAATAGTTAAACGCTGAAATAAACCTACACAAGTCTCACTTTCGTTCCTAAGTCTGAAAAGAAAGCGCTTTATTTTTATATATACACATACACACACACACACACATATATATATATATATATATATATATATATATATATATATTTGATATATTAAAAACAACAATAAAGTTATACAGGAGAAAACATGCAGGCAACTTAAACGTATATTGAATGAATTTACGTTTGAAAACTGTGATAATAGCTTATTTCACAGTAAATATGTAATCTTGGAATTAATAACATCATAATTATAATGTTTTTATACATATTTTACGTATATATGCAAAGAAAAAATAAAAGGCGAAAATTATTAGAAAAATTAAAAATAATTTGAAAAAATTAAATTAAGAATTTATTGAACAACATTTGACGATGAACTAATTTTAAAGACCGTGTTATAAATATAATTAGTCTTAAATATTTAGAGTGTAACATGGTCGGCTATTTGAATAGTATCTGTTGACAAGCATTCGAAATAGACGTGCTATAGATCAATTGATCTACCAATACTTCTCCGCCCTTCCCTAGGTGGTCCATCTATTTTCTGTTAGTTCGAATTCAGTTGCTCTACTCGTGCTGTGTAATTTGTCTACTGTCAGATCCGTGTGTTTCGTTTTTGATCCATTAGTTTGAGGCCCAACATCAATCGTTCTTGCGCATGCTGTTTTATAATAAATCTTCCGAAGTATGATCCTGATGAGGATTCACGTTTTTGCACTGTACGCCAATACCGGTTGGATATATTGGTTCATTGATTTTTCCGAAAATAGAGGGTTACTCCTTATGATATTGCTGAGTTTTTCAAATGCATTGCATGAACAAGATCTTCGTCTCTTTATTTCAGCCTCCATAACCTTTTTTATTATATATATATATATATATATATATATATATATATATATATATATATATATATACATGTTTACTCGATCTAAAGCATGCCCATCTAACGATATGCTAATTTGTTGCTGACTATTACCGGTAATATTGTTCTTATTTAAAAGTTAAGCGTTGCTAGTATATAATTTGTGTTATTGTTATTATTGTTTATTATCGTTAGTTAAGTTATTTTTAAAAATGGCGTAATTGTCTTCTTCGTTACGATTATTTGTTAATTAGAGATTTACACTAATAATTTTGTTTTTTTTTTTTTTAAATAATTAATCACTATATTCGTATTATTAAGTATACTTATGAGTGTATTGTGTACGACGCATATGATGGCATTTCTAAAATTGACTTACTCGTTTATGTATCTATATAAATCATATGCATGCATACATATGTATATATGTGTATTAGTGTGGGCTTCCGTGTGTGAGTTAGTGTATGATATTTATTATGTATATATATATATATATATATATATATATAATAAGTATCACGCCATTTCAAAAGTTGACGTACGAATCATTTGTTTTGAACGAGAGGAAATGCAAAAGTGACGGATTTTAATTTCGGAGATAAATTACTTTATTCGTTTGAGAAATCCCTTTACTAACGTAACAGCTGTTGGGGGAATGTATCGTAAACTATTCATTGTGGGACGAGTATAACTATTATTATTGCCGTCAAGGTTATCTCGTGAATTCTCTATACGTATTTGGCCGGCTCGTTTCTAGCCTCGGCTTATCGTCGCTAATTTTAAGATTCCGAATAGGAAATAAGACGCCGATAAATTGCGCCAAAAAAATAAAATGAAATAATTCATTTATAACCCGTACGACCGCTTTTTAATGACGGTCTTCGTCTTGTCACAGCGTCGATATAACGACCTGTTTCTTTGTCTTCATCGTTGATGCTTATAAGCTTTATACCGTAGACCGAAATTTTCCGATTAGGATTAAACTTTTACAAAAATAGTCGGCAGTATAATATTTATCTATTTTAAAAATACATAGTATAAAAAAAGAATTAGAAAGTTGGTAGGTGGAAAACGATTTTTGTCAACCACGAACCGGTTAAGGAACGCTTCCAGTGATATCAACTCGTGCTTCTTTTGCATTCTAACAACTCGATAATACTTATTTATCGGCCGCTAATATCCGGGCTAGAAGATGTCAGTCGGTGGTTTGATTTGGGAAATTAATCAACACCAACGTGTGAGGGGAATCGTATCGATAACCGTTTAGGGTAAAGAAGAAGATGAATTGAATGCAAAGCTGAGTTCGAGACTTTTAATTACATTATTTTTTCTTACATCCTAAGAAATTCTTGGCCTTTACTGTTCCCGATTGGATTCAAATTTACGATGTGTACGAGCATATTTTACCGTACGAGGTTACGTTATTTACGTTACTACTACTCCCTGAGTGTTTCTTCACTTACCCACATTTAATTCGATTTTAAACGCGTACACATCTTTAGAATTCGATTTGAAATTCAATCGACGCTCTAATATGTTCGTGTTCATCGTTCGAGACTTTTTGATAATATATTTAATAATAAATCCGTCCGCAATTTCCGTCGTTTCGTTTTTTTTAGTTCGTTTTGCCTTTGAATAATTTTCGGTTTAAACAAATTTATCGATAGAAAATTTGTAGATTAAAAGATCAAAAGAGCGCCGCGCAGAAATTTTCCAAACAGCCTAACGGTGTATTTAATGTAGGAGAATAAAATTACGCAGTAAAGCGGTTATTTTAAAATTTATCGTTCGATATTTTAAGCGATTCTCGTTCTGCAACGATCGTTTCTTAACTCGACCGATATGGAAATGAAATAATTATCAATTAACGCTTTCCCTTAACGTATTAACGAATGGCGAATTAATTGCAGTTTTGAAGCGCCGAATGTTGCACACCACGAAAAGTAGAAGTAGCCGAAGAAGGTTTTCGATACTCGGGTTCGTTCGGAAAAGATTGAAAAAAAAAAAGTGATTTAACCACTCTCCTCCAACCACGAAACAAACCAATCGGTCGCGATGTGTTCCAATATAATTACTTATCGAAACACAAATAATATAGGCTGACCCAGAGAAGACGGATGGTTTTGTTGTTACAACTCGAAAATTACTAGGTGAAAAGTTTTGAATGAAATCGCTATTTAAAAATAGGGAAACGAGAGATTAGCTTAAATTCATTTTATCGTTCATACGACATTCGGTCCTTAAAACATTTTCAATATCGAGTAAAAGTCGCGGAATTTTTGAAATTTCTTCAGAAATCCGAGTTTTCACGTCTTCAAGATCTCGTGAACGGTGTTTCGTTAAGTTATAAACACACACAAAAAAATCCCGTAACTTTGAATTCTTTTCGAAACTCTCTTCGCACTGTCTTGATCTCACGCCGAAAATAACGTTCCACGATAACTGAAACAGGCGCTAAATGTGTCATGCACGCGGTTTGCGTTGTAGCAGTCTTTTCGAAAAGCAAAATCGTCCGTGACATAGAAAGAAAATCTGAAGGCGAAAACAAAAAAAAAACCGAAGCTTGAGAATTTTAAATTATTGAACATAGCAGTCAAATAAGTAATCGGGAAAAAGTGAAATGAATGGATTCCGACATATACGCGATATAATATTCTTATTCTTATCTACAGCATCTCCGATTGGAGTTTGGCGATTAATAATGCCATATTCACTTTATCCATGGCCACGTTCTTTAATTCAGCTCGTGTACATCGTCGAAGATCCACCCCCCCAACTGAAGTTTCCTTCTGCCTAGGCTTCTTTTGTCAATAGTTTCCGTCGCAATTAGTATCAATTGCGAAGGATGATATTTTTCATTTGGACGGATATAGAGTAACTCTGCGTTCTTGAATGGTCCCGTAATTAAATTTATTAATTAATTTTTCGAACGTAAACAAAATAATACTGGCTAATAATAAATAACTGCGCGAGTAACCGGTTAAAAGAAAGAATGAACTTAAATTATAAAATACAAGACTGTTCTAAATCGCAATTATTCTCCGAACTGGAATAAGAATAATAATAATAATCATTAGTAATGCGAATAACGGTAAGATGGTTAAAAGGTTAAGTTCATAGGGTCTCTGTGAAAGGAATAGTAAAGTCGAATATACACGTAAATATAAAATAATAAATTAATTAATGACGACCGATATATTTTTCGATATATTTATATAATAAACAGATATTTCATATTACGAGTAATATCATTCATCGTAAAATATGTGCGCGAACTACGAGCAGCTACAATTGAAATAATTCCAATAACGCCGACAAAATTTACACGCACACTACTACAAACGCACTCTTTCGAACACACACCCAGGCATACGTCCTTCTGTGCGATGTATCATCGCGCGAGCATTTATATGTGCGCTCTACAATTCATAAAATTTCAGATTTACGTATTAATTCCGAGACAGCGAGTTTACAATAATAATAATAAGTAATTACCGTTTGTTTAATAAAAAATGTTCATCGTCTAAATATTATCGCGACTAGTCTGAACGCGAATAAAAAGAAACACGCACGCGGATAAACTTTTCCTAGTTAGGCGATTTATTCTTTTAAAAAAAGAATTATACTAATAGCTCGCCATTTGTAATTTAAATTTTTAAGACGATTCTGATTATGTACGATGTTATAATAAAATATACCGTATAAACGATATTAATTAGTCGACTTGAAGTACAAAAATTCTAATTAATATTTTTCTCGAGTTCCCCCATAATAAATTTCGTCAAAATTTCGTTATAGCGCTCAAAATAATTGCTTTTTTAATATTGACGTGGCGTTATCTATAGGCTACAATGAAAACTAGTAATATACCGAGTTCGACGAAAGATGACGCGAGTAGCTTAGTGTAATTCTCAACGGATAAGAAAGTAATGAAGGACGTCGCGGAAATATAATAACTAATTAATTAATTAATTTATTTATAGTTTAATTATATTTTATAAATGATTTAATTAATCGAGTCGTACTTATTTATCTTGCTTGCGGCAGAACTGAAAAAGTCGGTTTTTCCTATTTTTCAATACACATCGGAATGTTTTACGTGAAATCGAACGAATAAATGCGTTCGAAAAGTCTCGCTGGGGATGAATTATGCGAACCCCCCCGTGTATCGGAAAGAGAACAAACTTCTCAATACTGAACACGTGATTCGTCTTCTGGAAATACGTCTACTGGAAATACGTCTACTGGATGTAGTTAAACTACAAGCACCTGTACATACTTTTACCTCTTATCCATCAGAAATACGTAGGGATTAAAGAGGAAACTACGGAAGTTATGACAGAACAATAGAAATCCGGTGGATAAAACTTAAATAACCAAACTAAGCGACTAAAGCAACTGTAACAAAATCATAAAAATAAAATCATTTAGCGATTATTTATATAATTTGTCACCCACTTCTCAATGCGACTATTCCCTTTGGAAAGCAACTAAACGATTAAAAAGACCGGTTGAAAAAATACAACCAATTAAGTTAAATGGAAAATGGGCCCGTAGTGATCTATAAAAAGCCGAAGAATTTGGGAATTATTTAGCCGATGTGTTCCAGACAAATCCCGGAACAGAATCCCTACCAACACCGCTGGTTGAAGTAGATCAGAAGAATATTATTAAATTTACATCCCCCCGCCGGAGAAATCGACACAAAAATTCGAACTATGAATCCGAATAAAGCCCCTGGATACGATTTAATTACAGCCAGGGTTTTAAAACAATTGCCACGCAAAGGTCTTGTTTTATTAACTTATATATATTTAATAATGCTATATTTCGTTTACGATATTTTCCTATCCAATTGAAATTCTCGCAAATTATTATAGTAAACAAAGCAGGAAAACCCCTGCAGAGGAACTAACATTAACCGACTAATGCTTCCAGTACTTTGTAAAGTATATATAAAAAGCTAATACTAAAAAGAATGAAACTTTTCTTAGTAAATAAAAATCGAATACCGGAACATTGATTTGGGTTTTACAGTTGGTCATGGAACTGTGGATCCAACGTATAGTCAGTATTATTGAAGAATCCTTGGAGTCTAAAAAAATATGCGACGCAGTTTTCCTTAGGATTGCTTTATAAAATCCGGTGCCAACTTCCGTATCAGTTTGTTGAATTATTTAAATCACACGTTAACGATATTTTGTTGTAAAATCGGTTGCATCCAATAAAAACCGGTGCACCGCAAGGTAGTATATTGGGTCCGTTACCTAATTTGTTCCGACTCGTCTTTAGAAAATGTTGAAATTAATTTACAATCAGTAGTTAATAAACTTTCAATGGGGTTCAAGCAATCAATGAGAAAAAATAATCAACCCGTGTAATATTTACAAATAAAATAATTTCTAATATCAAAAATATTCATATCAACAATGTGATAATTCCACTTAAAAAAATCGGTAAATTATCCAGGATTTCGATAGACAACTAAAAGCCACATAATAGAAAAACGTAATTAAATATAAAGTTGAGGAACACGCTTCGGCTTATCGGGAGACAATCCGAATTATCTGAACAAGATATTATTGTACAATTAAATTCTAAAATCTATATGGACTTAAGCCAACTTTTAGGGTTTTTCTAAGCAGAATAGCGATAATACAACGCTTCCAAAATAAAGCATTAAGAACTATCACAGACGCACCGTGGTACGTAAGAAATTTTAGATTGCACACAAAGGACCTAGGTGTCACACTGGTGAAGGATAAAATACAAGAAATAGCTAGTGAATATGAACTGTATTATCACATAAATAGTTTAGCTGTTGCTCTGCTGGACAACTCGACAGAAATCAGACGATTAAAACGAACAAAACCTACGGATCTATTATGAATAATCAGCAATCAAAAAGTATTAAAATACGCTTAGCGAAAATCCTTATCGCTGGATAAGGAATTTCACAAGTCAATCGCTATTTTTTCAGCTAGATAGCCTAGAGATGATAGTGGCATAATTGCGGGAATTTAAAAAAAAAAATACAAAAGGATAATACTATCGAAGAGATAAACGAAGGATCAAGATATGTAGACGTGATAAAAGCCACACGTCGTTCTAACAGCGCGTATAGACAATTCGGATGCATACGAGCCAGCTTGTTCAGAATTTTTGGTCCATAGGAAAGTCATATATATATATATTGAAAAATAAATTTAAGTTTTGTCAGCTGGTAGCAGTTGTGACACAGCGTGCAAAACGTAATCCGCGGAAGTTAGAAATTAATAAATAGTTAATTATTAATATAATAAACCCACATTAACTAATAAATAATTAATTATAAATATAATAAACCCGAATTAACTAATAACTAATTAATTATTAATATAATAAACCCAAATCAACAAATAACATAAAAAACTCGAATGAACTAAAAGTTTAGTCTTTTTTTCTAGATTCCCACGGTTCTACTTAAAAACATGAAGCCGTACAGGAATTTTACTCATTAGCAGATTGCGATTTACTTATTACCGGGCAGTCTACGCGACTTAAAGAAACTCAATACCGGACGTGCAATTTGCCATACACGTGTTCTTCAAAAGCCGTTCTTTAATAACATTACGTTCTGAACTATACCTTAAATTATTGCACTCATTACGTAACGTTCAATGTATTCGTCTTGATAATTCAAAATGAGTTTCCGGGCATGGCGATATTTCTAGAGAAGTTGTCCACGTTTATTATAGGAAATACGATAAAATAGTTCATCACGTCGGGTAGTCTGTAAAGGCGTACCCATTAAAAAAAAAAATAGATAAAAAAAACCTAATTTAAAATTTAGAAGTTTGAGGTATTCAAGGACGGAAAGCCAGGTGGGTGAAAAATTTATATCTACCTCACGTCCACCGCCCAATATGGAATTACGGTGTCGTAATCTATTTATTTCGCGAAATTCGCAGGATTAAAAAGTACGATGAGAAATTTGACGTATGTGAAATAATTGGCAAATCCGCTTTTGAATTGTCACGTTTATATATATACGTAAAATTGTTTACACCGGGAAAAAATCACGAACGAAGTAGTGAAAATTATGGTGCGAATATTGCTTATATTTGTTTTTATTTTTTTTCTTAAAATTAGTAGAATAGGTTTTTGCCGGAGAAGAATATTACCTTCTATTACGTTAGTTCAATCGATACGGCGCCCTTGACCGGCCGAGAAAGTGGCAATTATTTCCTTCTTAAGAGTAACGAATCGACTAAACATTTTTTCAGTAAATCATTTTCCGTTTAAATTTACTCTCCAGACTAAAATTACTTATTAATAGTTATTCTTTTTTCATTTTGAGTTTCGAGATGTTCAAAATGTTTCAAAATATAGCGTAATATATATATATATATATACATATTAATATAGGAGGAACTAATTATTCGGACCTCGGCTATGTAGATTCGCGATTATTATCTGAATCGTCAATCGAGATGAAGGCTCGACGTTGTTTTTTACTAGTTTGCTATTCTTAATGACGAACTCGCACGAATTGTATCCAACGTCTTGGGAGATCTTATTTTCTGCGCACCCCATTTATGTCATTTAGTTCTCCTATCTGTCAATCTGTAACTCATCTGTACATTTTGCTATGAAAACTATGTCATCGGCAAACCTTAAATGATTTACCTATTCCCGGTCGTTGTTAATTCCTAGGTTTTGCCAATTCAACTGTTGAAAGACTGTAAAGCGGATATGAATAATAGATTGTCTCATTTCTATTTTTACGGGTTTCATTTCGTGTAATCAACTCATTTGTACTTTTTGCTATCGAAACTATACAATCGGCAAACCTTAAATGATTTAAATATTCCTGGTCGACGTTAATTCCTAGGTTTTGCCAATTCAACTGTTGAAAGACTGTAAAGCGGATACGAATAATAGATTGTCTCATTTCTATTTTTACTCTGGGTTTCATTTCGTGTAATCTTACTGCTGATTTTGCATTGATGTTCTTCACTAGTTCTATGTATGTTTCCTCTACTCCTTATTCATTCTATTGACCGGACAAATGTTTGCGTGAGTTTTTTTTATCAACGATAATGAGCGCCGTGTCGGCGATGAATATTTTTCTTTAAATGTTGCTATGATACTTTTTTTTTTCACAGTACCGCTGTTGCATCACTCGTAGATCGACCTTTTCAAAATTCATATTGCGTTTCATCCGTGTATTCAGCAATCGCGGAACTTCTAATCGTTTCTATTATTTTTTTCAGGCAGGATTTTCAACGCCAGCCGTATTAGGATGATAGTTATTATAATACGTGCAATTTTTAAGTACTTCGACGTTTGGAATCGCCGCAATAACTGCAGTATCCTTTAGGTCGTGTTCTTCAAACTTTATTTGCAAATTATTTTATATAATAATTATTCTTAACGATAAATTCGCACGAGCGCGTCTTCGACCATATTATTTTCAGCTCTCCCCGTTCTGCTGGTTTTTGAGTATTAGTCGGCAGCTAGTCGCGTTTGTAAAATCCCGAGTGTTTCGAAAATATTAATCTTCCGTCAATTTATAGGGAAGAAACAAAAAAAAAAACAGAAAACCCCGAAGGATGAATATATTAAACGACTGGCGTGACAACACTTTTATTCCGAAAGGGAAAGAAAAAAAATTAAAAAGAAAGTTATAATTTCGCCGGGTCATACATTAATCCTCGTTCTTCTACTGAACTGTTAACGAAGAATAACGAACACAAAATGCAAGAAGATGAAAGAGAAGAAGACGTAAATCTAAGGAATGATACGGAATCACCTCGTGCGGAAGATTTTCAAGCCGGTTGCCTAGATTTAGTAAAACGAGTGAAATTAAAATTAATTCGCGATCTAGAAGCAACGAAGAGAAAATAAATATTTACGTCCAATGGTAAATAGAAGAATTATTGGACTATATGATCATCGTGCTTAAATTGTATTTAAATAATTTTAAATTCATAGAAATCAGTCAGTAATTATAAACGAACGAAAATCAAAGATAGGTAGAGGTAGATTGGTAGTCTTTCGCCAATATTGTTTAACAGTCATATCGACCATTTTAGTTTATATAATAATTCGCCGACGATAACCGAGGAAGGGCTGCATATGAGCTAAATAAAGCTGTACGAGAAAGAATAGTAATTGTACTATAAACATTCTTGCCAATAACCAGAGCATAAATCCGGAGTTTCCATATTTAGGTATAACCTATCAATTAATACTAGAAAACGGTTTGTAAATAGTTTTATCTGTTATCTGGAATGGACGATTTCAAAAAACCCGAAAATGATATGCTCCTAGCGTTCGGGATGCGGTATTGGTGAAGGATGTTAAAGATAACCCGTAAACGAGGTAAAACGACTAATAACGAAGTTTTACGGCGGAGAAAAGTGAACAACACGGAATCCGGAACACGATCAACACGGGGAGAAATGGAATGGTTAAACATACATTCAGAATGGACGACGACTTTAATCGAAGGAATGATGAACGGAAGACGAAGTAACGTTAGATATACGGATGAAATAAAAAACGAAGAAAATTATGCCACCGCAAAAGTACGCGTGATCTATCACGGTCGTACTAACCTGCCGACGACCGTAAGGCTGAGAACAGCAAGAACAAGAAGATACAGCTTCTTTATACGTATAGAAATATATCATCATCGTCGTCGTCGCATTGTTCTGGTTGCCGAACATCATGACTATTGTACGTACAAAATCAGCTAGCATTCAAGGCACTATTTATATGCGACGTTTATGCGCGCGCATACAATGTTATATACGGAGTGGGGTGCCACTGACTTCTCCGTTGATTGAACGACTTTTTTTTGTTAATTCACGTATTATTTACATAAAATTATACACGTCGGTATGTGAGACTGGAGCGGGTAAAAGTTTGAATTTCCACTTCGCATATAACACTAATTTTTAAACAAAATATTTAGATAATTTTCAATACGCTATATAATAATTTTTTTTTTTTTAACAAATAATTTTCCGAGTTAACTAAACGCCTGAAAATGAAAACAATGTATAACTTCGTATACCGTAAAAAGGACGCTGCGATTGAAAGGGTTAATTCGCTTCTTTACTATCGAACGAACATCTAATAATCATTATTACAGGCCTAAAAAAAAAGAGGCTTAGTTTTTCTTTTTAGATATTTAATAATACGAAAAACGCTTTTCTTTATGTACGCGTTGAACTACACGGATTTTCCATTATCAGAATTACTTACGATAGCAATTAATCCGGATAATCGAGTATAAACATACATGTATATAAACACACACGCACACATATTTATATATATATATATATATATAATTTCTTTCAGAACAGCGGAAACGTTTATTACATTGTTATCTTGCTCCGGCGATGTTTTGCCAAGCCATACATCACGTCCAACGTTTTTACCGCCAATTTACAATTATTAACGTCTACGGAAATAAAGCTTTCCGCGAAGTGCTTAATTATTGTTTCGTTTCTTGCAAAAATACTGTTTTGTCGAAAGTGCAGACGTCACGGAAAGTTTACGCATCAACACAACGACGATAGATCTCGATAGGGAACCTTTATCTCGAAGAAACTGCAACGTTATCTGGAACAAAATTGAGACGTTTGGCGTGTTCCTAAGAATAAAAATACTTTCGCTTCACGAAATGTCAATTGCTCGTAAAGATAAATATACAAACGATGCCGCCTTGTTAAATATTTAAAATTCTTTCCGGATGTTCCAGTTCCAGCGTCTGACCTTAAGAAATGCAACATAAACGGGCTTTTTGCACTACGGCAGAGTAAGTGGCAGCTGACGTCACGAAACAACAAACTACGGCAAATTAATTGGATAACTTCGCTTTCGACCGCACAGACGATCTGGTCATCACCAGATTCGTCTGAGTCATACGCATCTCACTCATGCGTATCTTATTCATATATAACTCGACTATGTTCCGGCTGTAGCGTTATCCTCTCCATTTCTCGTATTCTATTTGACTGTTCCTCATACTCCTCGCTTAGAACGTCTCTTAATCTTCCTTCTTCGCTTCATCTCTTCTTCAAAGATGACCATGTTTCATTGTCGTAATTACCTTCCTTCACCGAACCGGTCTCTATTACTCATTCCAATCCTCTTTTCCAATCGTACCCCTACAGCTGTTATGCACAACGCGTTAATTTAATTCAATTTATCGCTCTTTTCTAACATAATTTTCATGTTTACATAATTTTTTCGAAAATTATACACTTCCTTGCGCCACCGTCATCATATTTTGTGTATACTCGTCTCGCATCTCCGATATTATTTATGGATAACTTTCTTTTACAATTGTTCGCCTTATTTCCCACTTTCACCTCCGTTATCGTATCCTTCGTAATGTTGTCGAATTTTCGTACGGCCGTTAGAACGGGTTTGAAATAATTCGATTCGAATTCCGCTTAATATCTCTCATATCGTATCGTATATCGTATATCGTATCATGTGATTAACAGTGGTAACGACTACACGATGCGCTGTCGTTCAGTGAGAAATGCGTACGAAGATAAATGGATGCCGACCGAAAGACTGATCGAGATAAATGAATTTTATTCTTTTCTAAACGATTTAAATTCGAACGTTAAATCGAAGCTCGTTTGTCGCGAGTAATCGTATTTCGCCGTTTCTTTCTTGATTTCACCACGTCTTTCAACGGTTGTCACCCCCTTCTGCTTGATCGACGAAGAGCGTACGGACGTAAACCAGGAAATATGACGAAGAACGGAATTGAGAAATAAAATTCGGAAGAAGACCGTTTTCTAATAGTGATTCCAACTTTTTCTTTAAGAACGGATGCGGTCCTTTCAATTTTATTCGATAAAGTTTTCAAACTAACGTTTAAAACGCAACCTGAAAGCATCGAACACTCTCGCCTAGATGATACCTTTACTATATTACGATTTAATGAAAAAGTTTCATTTCTTTATTAGCATCTGTTGGTAGGGATTAGGAAAGCGTAAACACAAAGATTCGACTAACGTACATATAATGTCACGAATCTTTTACATTGGTGATGTCCCAACGGGATTCGAGAAAATTATTCGATCAGCCTTTATCAAATCACAGGGAACGAGTTTCCTATTACGTTTATACCGTTCTACGGTCGTCAAATGATATTAGATACGCGGTACTAGTCATAATGCTTCCTTCTTAGGGTACACGCAGTGACTGAAAATTTGTACGTTTTTTCACCAGACATATACACCGTGCGTTTCCTGTTTGAATACATCTATATATATACATATATTATACATATATAATTGTATATTTATAATACGGTATACTCCAAAAGTCTTTAGAAAAAAGTGATAGACGTATGATCAAAAGAGTATGACCGAATAATTCGATTTATCATCGTCCAATTGGTAGTGAACTAAATCTGTACACCTTAGATGATGTAGCATATTATTCAATAGGATATTCGTCGACAGCCGGCATTTTGAGTAGATAATATTCTATCTGTAATATATGAAAAACATCGATCATTCGGCACGTGAATTATGTACTCGTGGGACTCCGAATAAAGAACGCTATTACGTACGTACACACACATTCACGTTAGATCGTTAATTAGATTACGATTCGATGGTATACAGCACAAGAAGTTATAACATAAATTAGATGTCGAAAATCAGTCACTTCGCATTTATAGCGGACTGTTCCGTACTAGTTCAGTTTCAAGCTTACATGCCCAAACTAATATAACAACGCTTAAAGATCGAAAAATCCTGTCGGCATTGAAATACTTCGAATTGAGTATGAAGAAAACCCATCCAAACTACTATTACAAAACCTTTCGTTCCAAACTAGATTTTTTTTTAGTCGAAATTCTTTCCGATAAATCGTCATATAGAGACGTCGATTATAATTAGGCTAGTCGAAATAATAAAATCGTTCCCGTTTATACGTTCGCAAACTTATTTCGACGTCGAAGTTTTACGTCGTATAATTAAGTTGTGGCAAATAGTTTATAACTAATTGAAACATCGGTAATATCTATACACTTCCATGCTTCGGAATGTTGAATTGTCGAAGAAAAATACATTCACGGCGTACATTCGTTCGATAAGCGCAGCTGGAGATACTGACGTTACCGTAAGCGATCTAACACTTTAATACTGCAGGTTGTTGGAATAGAAATATGGCTAGAGGACACGGTGAAGAAATAAGTTTAGCCATATACAATGCAGAATATTATCCAGCAGATCGTTTCATAAAGCTCACGATACTCAGATCGAGCGATAGAAGAACCAGAAGAAGAAGAATTTAAATACTAACCCCAATTATTATAAAATAAAAGGAAAAAAGCATTTAAATTAAACGAATTAGAGTAAAATAAAGGAGAAACCACAATATCTACGAAATCCGGATATTTTCGAACAAAGTGGATTTGTAATATCGTCAACGTCGAGCTATCGGTCGACGTGATGGATCGACTATTTTTTTTCTTATACATTATTATTATGATTATTTGTTATAATTATGCGCTCCGTATGTATATGTGAGTATTATATGCGAGTTCGTCATAAATCATTCTTACAGTCGATGTATAAAAATTGTATTTTTCATTACGTAAGTAGTTTTTACAATTGATGTAAAAATTATATTTTTTTTTATTACCTATATCGGTTTTTGCAATTGTAGTAAAAATTGTATTTTTTTATTACATTTTGAAAATGATTTAATTAAAAAAATGTTTAAGTATTCTTCCTTATATTTCAAATTATTTATTCTCTATATTTTATGGAAGGTTATTTTAATGCTACCAACAAAAAGCTGATTTACACTAGTAAAAAAATCCGGATATTTTCGAACAAAGTGGATTTGTAAGTCGAGCTATCGGTCGACATGATGGATCGGCTATTTTTTTCCTTATACATTATTATTATGATTATTTATTATAATTATGCGCTCCTTATGTATATTCGAGTATTATATACGAGTTCGTCATAAATAATTCTTACAGTTGATGTGTAAAATTGTATTTTTGATTACGTAAGTCGTTTTTACAATTGATGTAAAAATTATATCTTTTTATTACCTATATCGGTTTTTGCAATTGATGTAAAAATTGTATTTTTTTATTACATTTTGAAAATGATTTAATTAAAAAAATATTTAAGTATTCTACCTTATATTTCAAACTAGTTTGAAGGTTATTTTAATGCTGCCAACAAAAAGCTGATTTACACTAGAAAAATTTGATCGTGGTTACGCGTGTTCATTTCAATCTCTGTCATGGCTATACAAAACTTTCGCAGAACTATATTTAATGTTCCTAAATAGAAAAAAAAAGGAAATAAATATCAAACAGATGCGAAGACAATTAACGTTAATAAAGTTTCAGCAAAATTTTATGATAATTGTAAATTTCCTGATAATGATTTGATTAGCTGACCACGATATGCCTCCGCATTATACGCGTTACGAGTTTATTTGTTATTTTGATTAATTTTAAGTGGTTATACTATTTGGAATTATTATTTAGAACTATCGTTAGTGAGATTTATGACTTCGTTTTATACTACAGGTTTTTCCGGGATTTTTCCAGCGGCCAATGAATAACTCGATATTTATAATTATTTTTATTTATCAATACTAAGCTATAAATGTTACGTGTTATTTTCATATAGAAAATAATGAATAAATAAATGTTTGTTGTTATTTCGCTCTCGCATTCTTTCAACAGATAAAAGTGATCAAAATACGTTCACGTATCAATTTTTGCTTAAAATTTTTACACGTTACAAGCTACTTCGTTTATTGGAGCTTCTCCGCAAACTGGTATTGCGCGTCAATGATGATTGAATATCCAACCAAAAAACACCTTCACTGTGAGCTGTTTTATCATTATCATTTATAGTTTGGCGAGTAACATGGGCGACAGCTAAATAGATAATTTCCTGGCGAGAGTAGCATCTCAATAACTGCGGTTCTTTTATTATCACGTTCACAAATCGTCTTTAATTCTTCTATTCTTTCGAATACCTCCTTATTTGTGATTGTATCCATTCGTGATATTCTCAGCATCATTCGATAGCACCAAACTGAAAATACTTGAAGTTTTAATCTTTCTTTTTTACTTAAAGTCCGTGTTTCACAAGACGCTCCAGACAAAAGTTTTAACCAACATCATGCTTATATGTAAACATTTCTCGGTGTACTAAGCGCTCTTTTCTATATTTAAAAAACGTCTTTATATTCTTTTTCTATCGTTCAGTCGGACGTTATTAACTTGTCACAACATAAGAAAATTCTTTAACTCGTGACGTTCTTTTTCCATCGAGGCTAAAATATCTTTTGCGATATCATTTGCACATATCGTTACTTTTGTATTTATTTTCATTGAAAAATTTTTCTATTAATAGCGCATTCTAGTAATTAAGATGTTGCTGAAATTTTTTTCTGCTATCAAAACAATATTATCGGCATATACGGTGCTACATTGGACTCCATTGATCTTAGTATCCATGTTTTTCTTTTCTGCGTAAGCTTTCATTGCTTCTCCTCTATGTGTATATATATATTAAAAAGCAATGATGACAAGCGCTACAGTATCCTTCGATCTCTATAATCTACATGTATATCTTCCCAGATTTTCAACATTATATTCCGGTTAATTTTATAGATCAGTAAAAATCCCGTTATTTTCGAAAATGGAATCTAGCAGCCTGATAATATTCCTCACATCAGAAATATATGGATCAAAATAACAAATTTCTAGCTGCCTACTCTTTCGTTACAAATAAAATACCTAATTCATTCATTCCGTCTTCACCATTCTCGCACAATTGATGACGTCGAACTGTACGTTATTTTATATTGTCTCCGATACTCGTCAAAAACCAGAACTACTTCTCAAATTCTGAGTGTTTCTATTTGTCTCTCACTTTTATCAAATAACTTTATTATTCACTCAATTATTCGCAAACTGTTTTTTTTTTTTTTTTTTTTAGAAAGGGCAAACAACCATTCTCTGGATTTCGATCCGAATAACAGGCAATATCTGACCAAGAAGCATTACACTATAAGCTCTAATATCCTCTCATTTGCGGCATGTACACCAAATCCGCAAATATGCCTTGCAAGATATTTTCGTCTTTGTCCTCAAATCTTTATAACATACCAGGCCGGAGATCTAGCAGACAGTGAACAGCTGACATACATAAATGAGAAGTTATTTGAATGAACTGTCACGGATTAATAGCGGCTCCTGTTGGGAAATCCGAAGCAGACGATTCTAGTAATGACAGAACAATCAGACGACGGGAGGATAAAGGTGAGCAGTTTGATGAATTACCTACTAAAAGTCTGCAAAATCTTACAACTAGCTCACTGCTACCGCCTTAGTAGCAAACCGCTGTCTCGTAGTCGAGATATTTACTTAAATCCAGAATTTCAATCCGAAATTATGGCATTTCGATTCATTTTTTTTATTGTCTCATCCTTTAATGTTTCGTATACATTCTTTTCTATTATTTTAATTTCGCATTCTTCCTATTTCTGAAATGGTCGTCTTGCTTCAGGGCTGTTATAGAAAAAATTGTGATTGCTGATATATGTTGTGCACCTGCTTCTACATTATTAATTCACGCACAATGTACATCCTTATTTCTTTTTCTCCCAATATATAATGATATAAAATTTCCTTTTCTTTTGGATAGATTTAAACTTGTAGGCACCATAAGGAACTGATCACAGTGTTTCTTCCCAATATTCTTTATGAGCAGTTTTTATAAACAGTAAGATCAATAAAGATAAATAGGGAATAAGAAGTATTAAATGATCAAAGGAACAAGCAATTGAGTCAGCACAGGAGTTATCCATAGTGCTTGAGTGGTTAGGGAAAACTCAACTGCTCTACCAACGTTATGTTAAACTAAAAGATTACCGTATTCTAAGCATAATATGAGATTTAAACGATCAGCATTTCAGAGCTTTAAGACAACTTTCGGGGTTTGAAAAGGATATTTCTAAAAGTGCGGTTATGTAGCACATATTTCATAGGTTAAAGAATCACTAAAGATTAAGCAAAAAAAAAAAAAACGTCTTAATAAAAATTTCGTTAAAATATTTAATAAGCGATACCGAAGGGGCAGAACTGACGAAAGAAGGATATTTTAACTTATCGGTGAAAAGTAAAGAATTAAGTAAGTTTAAATTAATTAGGTATTAGTAATTAGCAAGAGCTGTTTAATTAATTGAAATTTTATTTATGGCGATAATATTATTATAGTATTGAAAATAAGAAATATATGTGGAAGGAAAGGAAGAAAGAATAACATCCTGGAATCTGGAGAGGTTACCGGATGATATAAATAACGCAGGAACGCGTTTAGAACCTTTAATTATGATGAATTTTTGTAGAAAATATTGAAAGAACGAATAGAGTAGCAATTTAGTGAGGATTTTCCGATTGGGAAGCATCTACGCATAGTGAGATAATGTGGCAGTGGAAGTAGAAGAAAATTGCCAAGAGCTCAACGAAGTAAGAGATTTTGGATTTTATCTAAATGATTGAGAATGCTATAGCGGTGGCGTTTGGCACATAGAAAACGGTCATAGTGCGGAATACATCGGATTAATGATTTATAAAAAAAAGGGATGACTGGGTCGCCACTCCAAGTAGTACGACTAAGAACTTTTACCGGATTAGTTCGATGCCTTAAGTGTGAATATACATTATGCCTCACACAACTAAAGCTATGATCAAGAATAAGTCTTTGGTATTTACGCGATGAATGGAATGCGATAACGATTAATAGACATTTTCTATTTGTAACTATTTTTCGATATAAGCGATTCACACTTGTTCGGGAATGGTTGTTTTGTGGCGCGAATAGAATAAAAATCGTATAGATTACTGAACAGCGATGTAAAGTAGACACGAAACGAGACTCTATGCACTCAGAGAATTCAAAAACAGCAATTTCAAAATATATTTAAAAAAAAATGACAAAGTTGCGTATAACGCGAGAATAGGATTAAGAAATAAATGTCGGTTGAATAGATGCGAGAATCAATTACTAAAACGATTCGAAGGATTAAAATAAAATTAACCGACCAATGGCGAATTCGCAGATGGAATTATTAATAAAGTCCAATACTTCCGATAGTAGTACGTTGGAAATGATTATGTACGTTAAATTTAATTTAGTGCGACTTAAAAGCTTCGAAATGCGATACTAAAGAATATTCATTCGCATACCGTCGCTAAATGTGCGATTACATTCGTAGAGTAACGTAATTGAATCTCACGCAGCGAATTATTGGCTAATACTATATTTAGGTATGTTATTCGCTAGTACGAGAAAATTAGAGACAGCGATAATACAAGCAACAGTTGAATAAAGCATATTAAAAGGTCATCTTCTTAGGTATAATCAAAAATTCGGCCAGATTAAGATTCCATGAGCTTACAGCTGGCAAAAAATAAAGCGAAAATTTGCTGCGTGATCACGATACGCACTGGGGTGGTCGATACCGACGAAACGATCCTATTAAATCCAAATATATATATATATATATATATATATATATATATAATTTTTGGCAGTAAGTCTATATTCATGTATATATAGACACAACTACTCACATGAATATTACATGGATTATACGCATGTATATAGGTACATACACACATTCGTATATATCAAAATATTCAAAATATATATAGGTATATAAAAAAAAATGTTTCTCTTAAGCTACACTTGTCGACGTATAATAAGTTAAAAGCTCGGTAATTTACTTAATGATGTAGCCCCAGATCTTTAAGTAGAATACTGGGTTCAATTTTTTTTTAACCACTTAGTGTAACTAGACTTTGAAATAATAAAAAAAAAACAATCTATTCCCTTAATAAATTGACGAAAAGCTTTTTCTACTTTTAATTTCGTCAACTTTAAAGAATATAATTTATGTTACAACTTTGTTTCCGAGTTGGCGATACTTATTTTTGCTTCGGGAAAGGTGGCATTGCGTTTAAAATTATTATTTTAAATTTTTATAGAGAAATTTTAATTTTTCCTTTGAAATTTTCAAATTTCTTTTAACGTTATCTCAAATAAAACGTAAAGAATTATAACTCGGTAACTTTTGTCAGAAAACTCGTTAGAGTTTCGTTAATTTTGCATCAGAGTGCAATTTTAATATGGAGAAGTATCGTAATTAATCATCCGCCTGTAGGTTTTAGACTTCTCAGTAGGCGATGACAGTATAGTAAACGCTAGAATTGTAAAAAAAAAAAAAACGTTTTACAATTCGTACCATACATCGAAAGAATGATAATGCTAAAATTAAGACGCGACCCGGTAAACCTGGATGTAATACAGGTTTAGGCATTTGATAAATCGGACGATAAAATAAAAATAATTATCAAATTTAACCAAGAAGAAACATGTAACGTATACATCCCTCGGGGAGTTGAAAGGTGAAGAGAGTTATGATTGCTGATACATTAGGCAAATGTTGATTCTGCTTACAAAACAATCGCGAAGTCAGACTAGTGAAATTTTAAGAACTATTGACCGCTAATAGATGATCCACCTGTAAGATTATACATGTGAACAAACGATCAACGTTGGATGATCAGGAATCAGATTATGTACTAGTTGTCAAGAATCATATAAATGGAATCACGAATGTCAAAACATACCCAGGTGCTAATAAATAATGAAAATACGCATTAAGTTCAGGACTGCCGGAAAACATAACGAACAATACAGGATCAATGTTGAGTAACTAGGCAACACGATCGTCAAAGAGAATGTTTACAAACAGGTTAATGAGATACTAAGCCAGCTTACAGTTAAAAATTACATTTAAAAAATCTACACGAAGTATAGGAAGGTTACGCACTGGTACACATCCGGTGACCACGACCTTAGATTAAGTCCGCAGGTTTACCACGTCTTAAGCATCTTACATCGGCAGCCGTGTCAAATAGCCTTGATGCACTTACAGAATGGCTCCGTGCATACTGCTTAATGACCTCGCATACATGAGAAATGTTTAAATCGCCCGAAACTGAAATGTATATACGTACCGTTCCATGCTGCTACGTTCGATGGAAAGTTAGACAATTAAAAAATCTATGTTAAGCAAACAGGTTGCCTTTGAAATGTGACTCTATCGAATAACTAAAGAAATCACGAGATATCGAACAGATCATTATTACAGCGATTGAATAAGGAATTAGAGTTGGAAAGTACTATAAACGAACGGAAAAACCTGTCTGTGACATCCTTAGAAATCTAACATATGATCTAAATGATAAAATGAACAAACATAAAAGAAGTTAAAATCGGTAAATATATTTAAAAAAAAAATAAAAAAAAATCACAATTATCGAGCGAAAATTTAAATAAAATATAAAATATATACAATATAAAATATATAAAATGTAAAAAATACTAATCGAGGTATACCATTTACAAAAATTAGAAAAATGAAAAAAAAATTATTCATAAAATAACCATATAATCGTCGTCGTATCGTATCCGTAACGCTTAATATTTTCACCTCCAAAAAATCAATCAGCTTCATCGCTTCGTCAGTTAACTTGTGGAGTCCACAAGCTGTCGATTGTTATTTCACCTCCGAATAGTGGACATCTGAACAAGTGTTTATAGTCTTGTTCTTTCCCGTATTCGAATCTTGTTATCTAGTCCCCGATTTTTTACAATTTTCCTTTGTATTTAATCTATTTAGGGTCTCCCATTTTTTCCAGTTTATCGTGTTGTGTGCCAATATGCCCTCGTTATTAACAGTTGTTGCCATAGCTCGTTGCGGTGTTTTCCAAAAGTATTTTCTAGATTTAAGTCCTTCTTTAGGTGGTGATTGCCCATAGAGCATTGCCGCTAGTCTGTAAGCGCTATTCGTCCTCATTTCTGCTACTTTCCTATGTATTGATGATGGAGCGACACCACTGGCACAGATCTCCAATCGCTGTTGGCTTTAAGCAGCCGGTAACGATTCTGTAAGCGCTATTTAACGCCGTATCCGCTTTTCTTGTGTGGGCTGATCTACTCCAGACTGTACTAGCGTCATGATAAGGTCGGCGCCGATGTTCGAAGCACTTCCGGCGTAGCACTCCATTTCGTAGAAACGAGTTTTATTATTTCAGATTTCGATTTTCTTCTCGAGTTAAATAACAAATACCTTCTCGAGCGATAACACTCACAAAATGGTTATATTGATATTCTGGCAGGTAATTAAGATATGCTCTTATCAGAAACTTATTAAAGATCAATCTGTTTGTGGCATAAATGTTTTACCGCGTGCGAACGAAATCGTTACTTACGTCACGAGATAACGAAATATGCGTTTACGAAATTTCATCAGGATTCATCGTGACAAATTTTAATAACAGAGAAAAGTAAGTATAATTTTTCCTAATTTTATGAAATATTTTTTCAGGACGTTCATTATTCTAAGAATATTCGATAGGTTTAAAAGTAATAAATTAATTTTCACAGTTAGTGTACTTTAGTAATAATTTTAATTAAATTTTGTTATAACATAGTTATTACCGATTCTGTTTCACGATAATCAACTGTCATTTTCCAACCAACCTTTCATAACACTATTCCGGCGCGTTTTAACAACCCAAAGTTAACATATAACAAACACACACTGACACACACATACGTACATATATATATATATCAACTAATTTCATTTCCGAAATACATCGCAGAGCGGTAATAACGTGGAAAAAGTACTGGATGATGAAATCAATTTTTAGGAGCATTCTAAACGTAAGTGTTCGGACCTAGATATTTTGAAGTTTGATTATGCCGTGTATCTTTCATTCGTTCCAGTAGATATATCTGATACTGAATGTAGTAAACAACGCAAATTTATGCATAAACGTAACTTGCAAAAAAATAAGTAGGAACTTTTGTATAATATAAAAATTAACGAATTTTATAATAGACTTTTTAGAAGTAATCCTTCTTGGAAATTTATCATTGAATTTAATGAATTATTTGTATTATTTCCATTTTTTCTACTGCTTTCCTCTATATAAAATTTTATAATTTTGGTTGGTTAATAAAATGAACAATGACTTCTTTTATGTTGTTCATTTTTTTTGAAAAACCCATTATATTGCACACTTTTCGAATAAAATTTAAGGAGACGTCACGGAAAAGGGGGAAGAGGTAGGAAAAACTGATTACAGATATATATATATATATATATATATATATATATATATATATATATATATATATATATAATATACATGTTTGGTTTGTTTAATATTTTATTAAAACGGTCGTTACTGTTGTTATTATGTTTACATTGAGATACCATTTCTTATCTAAATCGGTTATTACAGCGTTAACATGTTCGTTTAACGCGTTTAATTTATATTCATGCCTATTCATTCGGAATAGTTCAGTTCTCATCTGGAAAAATAAACACGATTACTACTTTTATAGTTCGTTTCATGAACTAAGTGTTCTGTTTTTTCTCGATGTTCAAGATAAAATTTAATGAGATTTCACTAGTTCAGTACGTATTTTAACGAGTTGAATGAACGTGTAAAAACGCATACAAGGATGTATTGCCTGTGTTTTTGTAATACAAACACTTGCAGTCCTGAAACAGTCTAACTTTGTTTTTCGTAACCCTATTAATTTTACTTTCGCTTCGGATAACCGAGCGCACTCCCGTTCCGTTATCCGCTTTTATATAACTCGTTGATCCGAACAGCGAAAATATACGCGAATGAAATTAGATTGAAGATTCTTTTCAGCCAAATAGTTTTTAATATAATTTACCAACAGTATCGTGCGAACTCGTTTAAAGCTTTATTAGTTCATTTTGTTAATCGTCTTAAAAGAAACATTATATATGTATATTATATATAGTATAATAATGAACATTTGAAGAACCGGGGGTATGAATTGAACACAAAATATGATTTAGTCAGTTAATATCCAGAGGTTTCGTTCTATCCAGTCGACACGATATTCAAGCGAGTTATTTAGGGAGATCGTCGTGTGATTAGTGTGTTTTTCTAGAAGGTTGACATATCCTTTAGCAACAACTGTGATTACCTCTTTTACGGATCACCTACTAGCAGCTTTATGAAATGAAAGATTAGTTACATACCATGGGGAGCACACTAGCAATATTTCGGAGGATTTTGTTTTGCATTCGTTGTAGTATATATTGCTTTTTTTTCGCGCACAACCCCTTGACAGCCGTCAAATATGCTTCAAGACCTGTTTATATAATAACAGTTTTGATATTCTGATCTTTTTTCTAGCAGCTAAAACATTTGTTTCCATTTAATATTGAGTTTATTGCGTTTCTAAATTATACGCTTGCTCCATGTTAGCCGTTGATCTAAGTTTATCCCAAGGTATTTATCTATTTGTGGTTACGAGCCTTATCGAAAGATTGGAATACAGTTTGTGGACGATTCCAAAATTATAATATTTTAGGCTCAATAAAATAGAGGAAGTTGATGATGTGTATAAGATTATCGAATATAATTTAACACGGATAGCAATTATTTCAGTAGATGCACTGTTTTTTGTTCGGAATGGATTTAGAAATTAGCCTCGCGATCAGCAAACTACATCCTCGTAATTTGGACACTTGTAGAAATAAAATTGCAAAATTCGTGGAACGATGTTGGGCAATAAGTAGAAATACGTTTTCTTTTTTTTTTGTTAGAACTGAGAGAAAGTCGAACTATTACTCGAATTATCAATTACTTAGAGATAATTACAGAGTTTAATTATAAAGTTGGTGAGAAGGTGGAGATTGTTTACCATCCGGGATACTTGTTGTCAGCTGATTGCAACGATATTGAGTATATTTATGGCAGATTATAGTAAACAGCAAACTTCACATGTTGGCGGCGGTCGGACACTCAGTAGATACGAGTGCGTACTCAGCGTGTGGCCAATATATATTCTGTTGATAGCTGTTTCCAACCTCGATGAACAGATTTTACCAATTTTTGAAGACCATATTGCTAAATCCTTAATTATATTTCCAAGTATACTTGGCCGGATATGGAAGGACTGATTCCATAGAATTTTCTGGCTATAATATTTTGCGTTGTATTCTCCCAGCGTTATCGGAAAATAAATTTGAGTACGCCCTTGTGCCGCACGGTGTACCTCATCGTGGATCCCTTGATGACTTGGAATCCAGACGGAAGTGATGCCGGTGTTACGTGCAATTAATTCTAGAACGTTGTGCAATATTTGGTCCACCATTGCCACAATAATATTTCTCGCTTCAGTGCACTGTGATGCCAAAGCTGAGTCAGTATCACATACTGGCCAGAAGGCAAATCGGCGATTCGTAGCAAACACTGAAGCAAGGCTATCATCTAAGCCGCTAGGACTGATGACATGATCGGTAGCCCGAAAGAATAGATCTTTCTTCTGATTGAAAAGGCACCTCCAACATATTGGGATGTTTTAGATGCGTCGGTGGAGCAAACGACTGTGTTATCCTAAGTCCAGTATTTTGTATCATATCCAGTTTGCTGACAGATGAATATATATAAATGAACCATAATCGAGTCTTGAGCGGATAAGGGCATTGCACATATGAAGTAAGTTTGAACTTCTTGGCCCAAAAGTCTTATTACTCATAATTTTCATTATATTTAGTAGTGGCTGACACTTTTGTCTAAGTGCAATTATACGGTTACGCCAAGTCATTTTGGGATCTAAATATAACCCAAGATTATATAATTCATTGTACGTTGTAAGATTGAATTACTGATGGTTAGATTTAATATAACTTGGCTTCGTTTGTTTTTTGTAAATACCATGTACTTAGTTTTTTGAGGCGACAATTCTAAACCAATAGTTCTGCTCCACTCTTGTAAATTATTTATGCACTTCTGTAACAGATTTTGAGCGTGAAGAACATCGTCTGTTAGTAAAGTTATGGTGATATCGTCGGCAAATAGCCGGTTGAAATTGGCGATGGAATATAATCTACAATCGTTTTTATTAAGATCATGAAACAGTACACACTTAATACACTGCCTTGCGGTACCCCGTTTTCTATAATAAAGTCTTGATCGTACGGTTCGAAAGGAAGTTTCTGGTAAATTGAACTAATCGACCCTTCAATCCTATCTTCAGGAGCAATTGAATTACTTTGTTATCGTCATGTTGTAATGCTTTCTGTATATCGAAAGATATTGATATAATGATTCTGCCAGAAAGCCCTCAATATTTATACAGTTGCGTGAGTGAACTCCCATATTTCCGGAAACCTTTCTGATTTTCAGGGATAAATTCATTTCTTTTGTAAATACCACAGTAAACGACGTGCCACAAGTTTTTCCAATTCAGGTAGAAAAACTTGAGTGTATTTCAAGTTAAGCCTTTATTTGATCTATTTACTGATCACTCTGCTGTAATACTAACATTGAGCACGACGCCTATTGTTAATGAGCTTACCTTTAACTAACTGTAAAACTACTCGGGAGTATTTTCGTGAATATCTTGAAAGTAACGTAATTGCAAATTTGAAATTAAAAAGTTGGGTACTACCTAAATCAGTGTAACCTCATCTTTCCGGTTAATCGCGTCGTTTTCGATTCTAATGTAAATGGTCGACAATGGGTCGGCGCTTTGTAAATAAAATTGCATCGGATCTGTTCTGGTCGGTGCTAATCTCTCGCTTATTAAAGTATTTTGATCAATTTATTATTTATAATAATCGTAATTATAATTATATGTTATTATTCGTCGATGTTAATCTTTCACTTATTAAAAAGTATTTTGATCGATTTTTTATTATAATCGTAATTACAATTATATGTTATTATTATTATTACTATTTATTGCGCTTTACACTGTAAATACATACATACATATATATATATATATATATATATATATATATATATATATGTATATATATAGTCCAGAAAAAAATGATAAATAAACTAAATACATCCTAGAATTCGTTTTCAAATCCATATAAAAAAAATTGAACAATATTATTTACGCGTAACAAATATCGAAATGATAATAATAGCGAGAAGTAATAAAGAGAAAAATTGACGATGAAAAATGTTTTGGTGGTATGGATAAAAAATGAGAGTTTATTTCATTAGTAGAAGTAAATAATCTGAGAGATCACCATCCATAACACAAGCCGGATGAGGATGACTATAACGAAAAAATAATAGGAAATGTACATATTTAACACATGCATACATATATGTATATGGCAGTGTAAATTATATATATATATATGTGTGTATATAGATATATATATATATATATATATATAAACAAAAGAATAAATATAAAATACATATATGTGTTATATACATATTTTTATATATATATATATATATATATATATATATATATATAAAATAAAAGAGTAAACAAGTTACTTTTATTTTTGTAACGATAATAGATTAAAGAAGGTACTGCGTTAAAAGATTATAAACTCCTACGCATTAGAACATAATACCTGAAATAATTTTTATTACGTCCTATCATCGTTTCAATACATATACACATACATACATACATATACGTATATATACATATATATATATATATATATATATATATATATATATATATATATATATATATATAATGTAGAAATATGAATGTATTTGGATATTGTAGTTAGCAACAATTCGTCAGGTCATAGAATTTCGAACATTTAACTGCTTTTTCTTTTAAGCAGGGAAGCTTTTATCAAATTGACCACTTTTTCATTACCGAATATTCGTGGAAAAGTCTGGACAAACTTTTGGAAAATCTCTTACCAAAATGAAAACTTTTAAACTCATCTCAATCTCGAATTTCGACGTATCCGCCTACAGTTTTTTCTGAAACATCTATAAATAAAACGTTCGCTTATCGAAAATAATAAAGATAATAACAATAATAGTAATAATAATTCAATTCAATTCAATTCAATTTACTACAATTACATTTCATTAAAAAGTTTACAATATATGAAATGAAATAAAACATAGACCGACTCTATGCGCATAAACTGCGCGAGCGTCGGCTAATAAATTAAAATTGTAACATTTTACAAACATAGTAGTAATAATCGGAAAATTATAAACAAGTTGTAAAACGCTTCTTAATAAATTATTTAATTATATACAAATCAAATTAAACACAATGCGCGCGAAAAGAAAATAAAAGAAAAAAACATAACCAGAAATAAAAAATAAATTTAAATAACTGCGGATACACACACAAACTAATGGAAAACCGTACGTATAAGCCATTAATATTATTATTATACACACGATCATCTTCTTCTGATACATATATACAATTATATCCCGATATGCACACACATAAACATATACACACTTCATACGTATGCACACACACACACACACACACGAACATTGATGTGCCCCATGAAGACAATTTGCCATTAAAGTCTATACGCACACGTAGACGCAATCTAATAGGACGAGGTAAATGATGCTGCTTATCCTATAATTATGAAGTTTAACTAATAATAATATTAATAATAATAATAATAATAATAATAATAATGATAATTGCCATAATAACGACAACGATAGTAATGGTAAAACGAAAAATGAAATATTAACAAATTTGAATTTTAAGCATTTCGAGATTCAGTTGCAGAAATAATTCGCAAATATTTAATTAATAATTTTCT